>CM065180.1:18119022-18686522 GCA_033026295.1 Channa striata | reverse complement strand
AGGAAAATGAAGAAAGACAAAGAAAGACGTGCAGGAAACTGTGGGAAAAAATATGGGAAAGTGTGAACGAATAGAAGGAAGGACACAGAGCACAGAAGATGAGGATGGAAAGGAACAGGAAGTGTAAGGATCAAGATACAGTAGACGTTGGGAGGAGGGAGAGAGAGAAAGAGAGGAAGAGATGGAAGGGATGAAAATGACAAAGGGCTGGAGGGAGTGCAGGGAGGGGGACGGTGAGCAGGGTGGGAGTGGGACTGCAGAGAAAGCTGGTATTATTCAGTTAGGTGAAACGATCGGTTTATGGCTGACAACTGCGCGGCGAGGGCACCCACATACTGCGCCTTGAGAGCCTCCTGCGAAGGCCAGAGGAAGTGAGAGGCAGCGCGAGTCAGACGGAGCGAGAGAGGCTGAGAGAGCGGGGAAGAGGTTCTGTGGCTCTCCACTGTCGATATTCCGTGACAGAGAACAAAGAGAGAGGGAAGTGTGTCGGGCGGAGGGACGGACACCAGCAGGGAGAGTAAGGCACAGACAAGATAAAAACAAGAGGAGCGAGAAAGAAGAATGACTGAAAGCGAAAAATGTGAAAGTGAGAGAGTGAGAAATGATTTGAGAACAGATCTGCATCTTAATTATCTTATGGTGTGTAGCTAAGACTCCCTGGTTTGGTGGGAGAGCATCTGGCCTGCAAAGATGACGCTCAGGCGAAAGTTTGAAACAATGCTGACTTTCTATCCGTCTGCGGCAGGAACGAGGGTAATAAATCAGGTGGTCTTGGCTCCTCATATTCCTCTCTTTCTCCGTGTCTCTCTGGAAATGTGAGTCACAGAGAATGCCACCAGCATGCAAGGTTGTTGACTCATGTACACTCACCCACAGGCTCTGCTATTGTTTCATATTGAATTGTAGCCAAAGGTGTGTGTGTGTGTATGTGTGTGTGTACACGACTGCAGAAATTTAAAATATTGGAAATTACAGAAGAAGATACAACAGACGACTAAATAGGAAAAACACCCCGTTAAGAGCATGTCATTTTACTCTGTGCAAATTCATAACTGCAGATCCAGCTGCTCACGTGAGTCATAACATGACTAATTTTCGTAAAGGCAGCGGCAACGGTGACAAGTTCTAACAGACTGCTCAAAGTCTAAATGAATAAAATACATCAACGCATTCATTATTAACCACTGCAAATATTTCATGAGGCGTGGTGCGCCATCTTAACAATTATGACAACATGTGCCAGAAGATGTTTGCAGTTGTAGGGTGGCAGTCATCAGGAGGAAAGATTGCTAAGCCTATAACAAGCCTGGAAATGACGACGTTACAACCATTTACCGCGTATTCTAGATGACGATTGCCTCACTCTGACTCCGACCATGGCTGAGAGTGGTTGTTGTCACACCTGGTGGAGGAAAAGAAAAGGAACGTAAAGTTATTGTCGGGGAACATAGCTTTTAAAATGTAACAGCCGTTCAAATTTTACAATGTCATGTTGTGTACATGTATATGTTTACATATGTCGTAACATTCTGATTTATCATTCAGTGTTTGCTTAAACACACATACTATAGACATGTGAGCGCACATGAGTGACGTATTCTTATATTATTTCAATTAAAATTTAGTGTGTTCAGATAAGCTGTCCACCCCCCTACACACACACACACACACACACACACGCACACAAAACATTCAACTTTCGCTCTTTCTAAACTTGTAAGGACAATTATTGACATGATACAGTCCCTAACCCTAAACAAACCCTCACAACACCAAAATATCCTCACAACAATGGTACCGAAACAGGATTTGTCCACAGACGGACATAAAGACATGATTAAGACATCATCATATTTTTTATCATTAGGGGTTCAGATGACGTCATGTAGAGGAGCTCTGGAAAAGCAAGTTGACCAACATTACAAACTGCATGGTAAGAGGAAGGTTCCTCCAAGTGATGTCATCTGGACACGTTTTTCAAATAGAAGGGGAGGGATATTTTAATATAGACAGGTGAGAGGGACGGGTAATGGCGTTTCTGGGAATGTACAACCCAAACTAGAACCAGAATCAGTGAAGGCGTCCTTTAAAATAACATAAAATTAACTTAATGAAGGTTCAATTTGTTGACACCCCTTCGAAAGTGAGATTTGTCTTGACCTGCCACACAACATGTCATTCCATCCACATCAGTGTGTGATTGTCTTGAATTTCCCTGATTGGCATTAAAGATGCTGCGTTGTGCTAAGCTAAACTAACCAGCCACTGGTGGTTCAGACGTCTCATCTACACTCTCGTTTTTAAAGTGTTGTAATGTTGTAGCGTTTGCGTTTCTGCACTTTTAGTGTTGCTGCCTCACATCTGGACAATCTCCGATTCAGATCCAGCGACCAGCTGTGACCTTTCTGCGAGTGGTTTGCATGCTGTCCTCGTGCGTGCCTGCCTCTCCTCTGGGTGCTCTGGTTTCCTCCCACAGTCCGTCCCCGCCTCTGTGAGGCTAATTGGCGACTCTAAATCGCCCATAGGTGCGAATGGTTTTTCTTTAACTGTCTCGCCCGGTCAAAGCTGTGATAGGCTTCCGCAGCCCTCAACAGGATAAACAGTCAGTGTAATGGATGCTTTCATATTAGCAGCTATTTATGCTGATAATTGGTGTCGGAATGCCCACAATCTCGTGTCGAGAAGGACTGAGTTTGATGTGCAGAACGTCTTTCTTTCGGCACTTGACGCGGCACAGGAGCTCGCTGCGAGTGCCTGTTTGAAAACCTGGCTTTTAGAGGAAGGGGGTGTTTGTGCGAGAGAGTCTATGCTATCTCTTCACAGGTGTTTGGTTGAATTTGGACCACAACGCCCCCAGAAGGCGCCTCATTATGTTCCGTCGTCCCAGAAACATCCAAACTCACACCTGCTCTCCACATTAATGATCAGATTCTCCACTCTGACACAAAACCTTCGTATTTCTCGAGCAACAACGCTTCCATTTGTTTTTAGACCTGCTTAAGTTTTGACAACTGCAGTGTGAACGTCTGGACTGTGACCGTCATGTAAGAGTGACCTTTGACCTTTGGTGTTTTAGAATAACAAATGGAGGATAGTGAAGCTGCAACTCACGGTATTGTGTGATGATCTGAAGTCTCCATAGTGAATGTCAGTGTGTCTCACACACACACACACACACACACAGTGACACACGTGCGGTGCCCATGTCGTGCCTCTTCTGCAGCAGCTCTGTCACCTGTCGGGGGCTGACACACTAAAGGGGGCCGTCGCAGGGCCACTCTGCCATCACTAAGTCATTTTGATTTAAACCTCGCTCCACTCGCTGCTCACCGATGTGAACAAACGTCACCCCCCGCCACCAAGATCTGTGACCTTTCAGAGCCGGAGTGGCATTTTCTTATCATTATTGTCTCATGACGTTCTGCACCGCTGATTGCGTGATTAAGGGATTATTTAGCAATCGTGAAGCAAAATACTGCAGTGGAGTAATTTAGCTTTTAGATTTGTGGGAAAGTGTTATCATCAGGCTAGTGATGATATGTTTTTTTTTTCTCCCTCAAATTAGAACTTTGAAAAAATGGCTGAAATGACTCGCCTGTTACTTGAAAAGGAATTATTCACAGAAGATGACTGGCAGCAATAATCGTTGCACTTTATGGCAATTTGTACAAGTTCTTGGTTGATAAAACAGCAAAACTATAAAACCTGGATCATCCACATTTGCATGTAGCGCCAAATTATCTCTTTTTGAAAGCAGATGCACACCTGTATGAAAAATTATAGACTTCATACGTGTAACTCGTTCAATTATCAAGCGTCTTCTAAAATGTTCTTTGGTAAATGGTTAAATCTAAGTTTACTTGGGGCACAGCCCACTGCAGGGCTTCTACATTCTGACAGAGAAAGAATTCATAAAGAAACATTAAGCACACGACTTTATGCAACTCAGACCAGTGAGCCACTAGGACTCTCGGCTGAACAGATATTTGGAGTCAGCTTTGCGGTTTGGAGACGCGGGGACGCAGGCAGAGAAACTTTTGACTGGGTAACACTAGTTATCTTTGGAAAACAGATCTCTGCTATATCAGTTTCCATCTTTTGTTCTCTTGCCCTACATGCAGATTAAAGACTTGCAGAGGCAGGAGCTGAACAAAGCGAAATTCTGCATTTTGATTTTAAAAGATTGAAGCGGGGACTTGTTGACAGTAATACAACATGTTCAGGTCATTTTAAATTAATTAAAGTAAAAGCTCATGTCTTGCTTCAGTCGGGCCATATTATTTTGTCTGTGAACTAAATTCAACCATACGAAACAAACAACAAATCTAAAAGAGCCGATTCTGTTTCAATGCCAGCAGTTTCTTTTATTTTTTATTCCCATCACAAGCTTTTGATTGAAAAGTTTGATTTGCGATCCGACACGACACTTATCTTACGTCAACAGCCACGACTAAATGAATGAAAACAGCTGAACATTTTGCAGGGAAATGAGCATAAGGCTGGTTTATAATAAGAAATGATCATTCCGTATGATACGGCTTATGATATATACGTGGCAACAACACACACACACACACACACACACACACATTCCACCATCTTCTCTGTCTCTCCAGGGTTTTCTGCTTGTAAATTAAGGGGATTAACAATGACTGTTGCCAGAGGGTGTGTGTGTGTGTGTGTGTGTGTGTGTGTGTTGGCTGACGAAAGAAAGACATCTAAGACGAGGGGAGTACAAAGCAAAGTTGCTTTTGGCTAGAAGCCCGTTTGACTCTGCAACGCTTCCCCCACTTTCCCCTCACGCTCATTAATTGCTCCGCTCGACTCACCTGATCTTCTCACCTGTCCGTGCCGTGTTGACTGATGACCACACGCTGCTTTCTTCCTTCACATAATCACTTTTGCACCTTCAAGGTCATTATTCATTGCCACCTTGGTTAAAAGCATAATCGCAGGCTTTTTCACCATCATCGTCCCCAATTACTTCATCATCATCACCATCATCATCTCACACACTGCCATCATCACATTCAGCAGCAGCGTCAGCAGCATTACTGCCATCATCGTCACTGTAATTATCATTGCCATCATTATGAAATAAATCTAATCACAACCATCTCATCTCCTTTGTTCATCGCTTCCCTTGCGCTTTGGATACAAGCCAGAAGCAAAAGCTTGGCAATGTAAAATTATTTCCTCTCATTTCTCTGTTTCCCTGTCAGCCTGCACCAATCAGAGGAGCCCAAACATGCTTTTATTGACAAGAGAAGCCTGTCAAAAAAAAAAGTATAAATAAGCCATTATTCATGTTTCATATCTCACAGGGACGTTTTCTCTTCTTCCCTGAAAGAAGGCTGTACACTGTGACCACTTTCCAGTGGCAGAGGACACACACTCAAGTGCAAACACACACATCCACACACGAAACCCAGAGCCGCAGGGCTGTAAATGTCAGCCCTCACTCTGTCTATTTGTTGATAGATTTGATTGATCGCGGACCCTGTGTGTGTGTCGGTGTGTGTCGGTGTGTGTGTGTGTGTGTGTGCTTGTGGGAGGGTGTCCATGTGCATAAATTACAGCTGCCCAAAATTGTCACAAATACAGAGACATACAACTGGACTGCCTAGAGGTGTTTTGAGTTGTGGCTTTCAACTGAACGGAGTGTAGCTTTGGCTGTTGGATATATTCTCTGTGATAACGTGTTTATCCAGACTGATGCTCTCAGCAAGAAATAACGGTATTTGGTGAGAAAATATTTAGCGCCAGTTCATCGGGATCGTCGCTCTCGCGACGTTCCCGATCCCGCTCCGTCTTCCTAACTGCCACAGACGCACTGGTCGGGATCCGCGGGAGATATGGAACATGAGTAATTGCTGGGGTCATACAATACGACATGTAACGTCAGCTGGAGAAGACGCTGATTGAGTTTGGACGGGAGAAGCCTGCGAGGTTGAGCGTGCGTGTGTGTGTGCTGACATTTTGAGGCCAGAGGGGAAAAAAATGATGTGATTGTGCATCGGATAAGAGACAATATAGACTGTAGACATAGTGAATCATTGCAAGAGTTAAGTGACAATAAGTGTGTGTGTGTGTAAGTGTGAGAGAGTGAGAGAGTGTATCTGCACTTCCATGTATGGTATTTACAGTTTGAATCTTTGACAGATTAATATGACATTTATGTTCTGGTCGAGATCAAATGAATCAGCCCTCTGCGTTTAAAGTGTGTGTAGCTCAGTGTTAAAGTGCGAACGGGTTAAAACCTGATCGGCAGGGGAACCAGTGAGCACGTCTGCGTTCTATCACAGAACAGCCGTGTATTTTCGACAGGAAGCGTTTAGTATTTCTTCAGCATTCTGTAAAAGTCTGAGCTGACGTCACGGAGCCGATTCGTGAGTCTCTCTGCTTTGTTTTGTTCACCTCTCTACTGTACATCTATCACTCCTCTTCTTTCTCTCCGCCTATCTGATCTCTCGCTCTCATTGCCGAGGACCAGAGCAGGAGCTGACAGACATATGGAGCTATTGTGGTTGTTGATGTTGATGACCGAGCAGCTCCTTTGAGCACCTCCCCGCCGTCCTGATTCATTAACCCCGGCCTGGTGCTACTGAACACACACACACACACACACACATTCACAAGGAATTCACACATGCGTAAAATGAAAGGCGCAAACAGTACGCTATACACAGAAATATGTTTGTATCATGCACAAATATCCGAAACTAAATGCAACAATATTTAAAAATAAAACCATACGTGCTCTCCTCCACACGTGCGTCCAGTCTCTCGTGCAAGGATTTGCTGACATGTTGAAGGCGCTCTGTCCTCTCTCCCCTCAAGGATTCTGGTAATTAGATTCCTACAGACCAAGTCTCTCAATTTCGCTGCATTTATTTATTTCACTCACTTACACCCACACACACACACCCACACACACACACACACACACACACACACACGCACGCACAGACACTCCCACAGACATGACTCCACAGGTCCATGCTTGTTGATCACAAGCTGGGACTGTGCTGCTCTAATAATTAATTTCTACACTGGCCTCCCTCACACGCCTCATTTACCAGTCAATCCCTTCTTTGTTTTATGAATTCTATTAAGTTGGCCCCTGTTCTGCCCAGACGAGCTGGGGGGAAACTCGAAATGGAAGAGTCTTAGGGAGGCATTTTTTTGTTGTGTGCTGGAGTTGAGCTGCATATTAATTGTTCACAGATGGATGGGCTTCGTTAAGCTTAGCGTGCTGAAATTTCTGCCTGTGGGTGCAAACCCTCGAGTGCGAGGGCAGACACGGAGAGGGAAGAGATGAAGATGAGCACATAGAAACTCCACATGTTGTTCTCTGAATTGCATGACAGAGATTGACACTGACATCTCAGCCCTGAGCTTTCTTCAGGCTTAAAAGCTCTAGTGCACCTGAAATCGAGGGAAACATTTTGCTGAAATTAGCTGATCAGATGTGCGTTCAATACAGGGAGTGTGGCAAAGGCGTGGCACGAGCAATCATGCCACGGAATGGACGCTTTAAGGAAAGCGTCGTCACGCCACATCACGCCAGTGAAATGTGAGCTACCGCTCTGTGGCGTAGTTTTTATGATGTGCCGGTAATTGGCAATAAAACGTGACAGAGTCAAGTTTGATGATGTAATTCAGTGTCGACAAAGACTTTCGTTGGAGGGAGTGAACGGCCAGGCGACAAAAAACAAGGATTTGAGACGAGAGGCACCACTTTGCATCAGTCCACACACACGTCCCCTTTAATTTTGTAATCAATGTTTAGTCAGTGTTGTTTTTGCATTTTACCACACCCCACCGTCTTTCCCTGAGGCTAATCTTCTTATTTCAGCGCCGAAAATAACCATCAGCATGTGTTTTTTGCACCAAACCCAAATGACTTTGCAGCCGACAGAGCGGGACTGGCCGATGGCTCATAGCTGAGGTGCTAATAAAAATTAATCACGGCCGCTGAGTGGCATACTAAAATGTTAAGTGGGCGTTCTGGATAAACCTAAATTAAACTTCACCTTAAATCATGGTTTTAACTTAGTCCGCTCGCTGAAATACAGCTACCTCATTGGCGTTTAAGTGGCCTGATTCAAATTTGAAACTTTAAATTTATAACATTCAGCCGTTTGGATAATAGATGTAATGTTTTGCATACTGTAGAGATTTCATATTTTCTGTGGAGATGCAGCAGCTGTATCCAGTATCTATTTCCTGGGTTTGTGATAGCGACTTCTCATGATTTCAGCAGCAGTGTGTGAAGACAGGATGGCATTTAGGAAGGTTGCCCTGGTTTGGATCTGCTTTCTAACGGATAAACAGTCCAATGAAAATGGCTCACGGCAAGGTCTGTGGATTATCCTGAGTAAGTGGAACATTATCTCCACAAAAAAAAAAAAAAAAAAAGTTTGCTGCTGAATTTCTGAAATGTCATTTTTCACGTGTGTTTTATTGGGGTAGCAGCAGGTTCGGAAGTGTCAGAATTGTCTGCACAGAAAGCTCCGACTGGGTGCGTGTGAGATTAAACACTGTAACTAGGCCCGACTGACTCTGCGAGGTCTTGCAGGGCAACGATTATTACATAACCTGTGATATCTTGAGGAAATGAGAGAGCGAGAAAGCAAAGTTCTGCTGACACCTTGCTTGGCTGCAGCATCTGTAGAGTGTATATTCCACTGGGAGTATGACCAGAGACCATCTGTCATTTGCTTACACACGCACAGACACACACACACACACACACACATTGCAGGACCACCTAGACGAACACAGACGACAGACACATAGATATATATATGGATAGATAGACACCAGTTGCTCATTAAATGCCGCATAACCACTTTCTATGCTGCGCGCTTCCAGTGTCATGTGATATTACTCCATTATTTTTATTATTAAGAACTGGAGCAAGCAATTAAGGAAGAGAGATTCATCTGTTATGGACGCAGACACAAGCAGTGAACTAGACCATGAACGTCCCTGGAGAGACGGCGAGCGTCCTGGGGCACTCCCACTGATCCCGACATACACGCCAGCTCACACACTCACACACCCTGCGGTGGGAGGCTTTCCGTGCTCGTTGGAGGATGTTTAAATACACTAGTATAGGTGTGTGTGTACAATATGCGGATGCAAGCAGATGCTGTATTTAAGCTGCAGTAAACACAGACATACACACATTACAGGGACGATCCCGTGTAAAGATGCCATGTCCACTTTCACACACATACAAACAATCCCAATCGCGATCTTGGAGTTGTGGAGCCTTATCTGACATGACTCATTTACCAAGTCCGGAGAACATAGGAAATGTGGCTCCGTGCCGAATGCACTCAACATCATTCAGGGCTCAGAGCTGGAGCGGCCTTTGACATCCAGAAAGAAATATGTGTGTGGGTGCATATGGTGATGAAGAGGGTTTAATGTGTTTTGACATAGGCCTTGGTCTTGGAAGATCTCGCCTAAGTGCATCGAGACGTCACATCAGCGTCTCATTTTGTCTACAAAACTCTGAACTGTACCTGAATGCCCCACGGGGAAAGTGCTTAAAAAAGACAGAAGTCCAGTCGCTTATTCGCTTGACATCTGCTTTTGCCTGACTCTGAGGCCGTGTGTGTGCGTTTGTGTGTGTGTGTGAAAGTGGTTTCGGCTGGAGATCCACCGAGTAATGAGATGGAGCAGAGAAGCATTAGTATTTTTAGCCCTGATAGCTTCACAAAAAACAGAGTGTTTTGCGAATAGCGAGTTCTCTCTCCTCCGCTGCTTTTTAGTCTGCGCTGCTTGTTAGGGAAAACTGCAGAGGAGATGAGGATGTCGGAAGAATGACGGGAACAAAGGGGCAAACTTCAGACGCAGAAGAAGACAAAAAAAAATGGAAAAAGGGGAGAATGAAGATCTTGAAATACACAACGCGCACACACACACACACACACACACACACACACACACACACACGCAGCATGAGAAGAAGAGAACCAGAGGGAGGAGAGGATGAATCGAACCTGAAAAACACTGTTGCTTCAAAGTTTTGCTGAGGGGAGTGATTTATGGCTCGGTACAGGCCTTCGCTGTGGATCATTGTGGCACCACTGAAAATCCAGATGGCGACGTTGTGCATTCAGACAGTTATATACTGAATCTCTTCTCTATCTTATATATTTCAGAGTGTGCCGAGGCTACAGCACATTTGCATCATTCAGTCTTTTTATATCACATCCTAAAGTGCTTCTCACTTCATCAAACCCTTCCAGTGACAGCCCTCCCCTGATTTATCACCGTTTCCCGCTTTGTCTGTGGTGCTTTGCCGGCAACAGGCAACTGGTTGCAGGTTATGGGAGTTTTTGCAGCGTGCCATGTAATGTCAGCACTCATTTTTCAGCAGGAAAACGTACAACGTCACAATAAATCTGCACGACGTAGAGCGGAGTGACGATTTTCGGCGTAGTTTGTCATTGTAAGTGACTTTCACATTACAAACAGTCATTTGTTCTATTGTAATAAATATTCTAGCGCTATAATGTATCACCCCCCCCCCCTTAAATCCCACAAAAGTGAGTCAGTTTTCAGTTTGTGCATGTTCAGATCCACAAGCAAAATCTGGGACAGAAATATTTTCTATTTTTAAAATGGTGAAACTGTACCAATAGTGCACTGACATTTAAAGTAAGGAGAAGAAGAAGCGGAAAGAAACCCAAAAGTATGACAGCAGAAAAGTGTGGTACAAGGTGCTGCAGGTGGAATGCGCCGTGGGAAGGCTGGTGAGAAAGAGCAGCACAGAGAAGCCAAAAGAAAAACCTCATGAAAATCATTTCTTTCATTGTGCGCCTCCTCTGAAATGAAGCGACTTTATTAATTTTATCATTGTGCTGCTTATTGAAGGGCAAACCTGGCCAGATGCAAACAGCCACCACACTGAGAGCGGCGGGCGAAAGACAGAGGAGGCAGAAAAAGAAGTGACAGAGGTTGTAATGCAGAGGGGGGGGGGGGGTCTATGAAGATCAGCTGGTGAATTATTGCTTTGATAATTGCGTCAGATTTTCATCGTGTATCTCCTTTAACCTTTTCAATCTGAGACACGTGGCCATCTGTTTATGGCTGAAACCTTATGATTCTTATGTATAAATAATGATGTATAGTAATAAAAAAAGAAATTCCAACCACTTTGATCAATTTATTGAATCATTTAAGTCGCACAAAAAAACGACGTTAGCTTTGTTGTGTAGATGTTTGCCGCATCCAGTGGACCTCTCGCAGTTTTCTCTAGTTCTGTAGAAATGTGAGATGATCGGACCAACAACTAACTGAATGGAACATTAAAAAAAAGACAAACTATAATTTACTTATTATGACAATGATCCATCTGTAAAGATGTGAACTCAAGCCTTCAGTATCTGGTGTGACCTCAATTTGCAGCAATAACCTCAGCTAAGTTACAGCAGGTTTATCCGACACGGAAATCTACGGTTATAGTTAAAGTTATACAAGAGATGGTTAATAAGGATTTTTACGGTGGCACTGAAAGTTCACTTCGCTGCAAATCCAGCAAACACACACATCGCAGGTGCAGCATTAAGAAAAGCCACAACGCGACCAAATTGAGAAACGCACAGCAAAAGCCACAACACGATGGAAGAAACTAAAAATACATTTACAAATCCAAATGACCGTCACTTTTTAGTGTCATTGCCTTCTCTAACAGTTCCAGGGGGACACAAAAAAGCGACGCACACTCATGAGCTTTCAGGGCCACCGTAAAAAATCCGCTTTGTATAAGCCTAACTATAACCCTTGTTTGGGAGGCTGGTGTGTTTCTTGGCATCGTCTTGCTCAGAATTCATATCTTCATTTATGATGACATGATGTCCTGCTCCAAAGCCCCAAATCATAATAAATTCCACCAGCATGTATCACTGATGACATTCTTATGCTGGAAAACTCTGATTTACATTCACCAAACTCTTAAATCAAGCAAAGACTTTCAACTTGGGTCTCATCTGTCCATATTCTTCACCTGCCTTCTGGAATTTCCACACAGCCTCGAGCAGACTGTAGACAGGCAGCGCTCGTCTTTTTCGAGAGTTTCTTTCCTTTCCAGCTCTTGCCGTGCACGCTGTTGTTGTTCACACGGATATTAACAAGATTTATGCGGACGTAAAGAAAACTCTGAGAGCTTACGTGTCAGTTTTTCTTTGCATGTGCTACTGCACTGCACTGCAATGAGGGTTCATGCGTTAACATATTAATATCAGGGCCTGATGTGGGTCTCTGGGAAACTTCAAAGGGAATCTTCCAGCCCTGGTTTTGTGGATGATTTGACGCAGCCACACTGGCTTATGTGTGTGAGCACGTGCAACGTCTTTCGACGTGTCTATGGGTGATTCTGCTCTTGTTTGTGTTTGTGCTCTTACGATTACATATCTGATCAAATCTACATTAAAGTCAGGGCTCTTTGATGGAGACATGCAGTAATCAGCCAGCTGAAAAGACGCCGCAGCCATGGCAGCACGTGTCCTCTGATGGCTGACAGGAGTTCATTGCTTTGCTTTGCAAATCAGGCCAAAGCATCAACACAGAAAACTCAGTATAAAGTTTGATTTTCATAATTCACATTTGCTTTATATTTACTTAAGATAAGATCAGACGAGATAAGACGAGATAAGATAACCTTTATTCGTCCCACAATGGGGAAATTTCCAATTTCCAGAGTTACTGCAAGAAGAATATCAGAATACAGTTTATACAATTTAAAAATATAAGTGTATCACACATGTAAACAGTCACACACAAAAAAGCTGATGTGGTTTAGTGGAATCTCTTATATGGCTAGCTGCCATCTTCAGATGGAGATGGAAATGTTTTAAACGAAGCATTTTTAATCCGACCTAATTTTCAAGGAGACAATATGAGTATCTCATACTCATATGTGGACATTATGCAAAACCATAAAGTCCGGGTACATACAAAGATGTCAAAGGACGGAAGTGAGACCTCAGACATCACGTGCGTATGTGGTCCACTTAGCCGGCGTTTGGTCCATGACAAATAGGCTGCATGATGAATTTGGTCTTCTGGGCGATTTCAATATTATGTAAAATTAAACTGCATACATTTAGTCTGACATTTATGTAAGGTCATTGCTCAACAGTTTGCTCTGCCAGGTCTGGGGTAATTGAATTTCGGATGCTGTTTTGCCCACAGCCATCCACGGATTACTTACAGGGTGCGCAGGGCACACGCCCACATGCCACAGACCGCCGCGGCCCCGAGTGCTCGGTGAGACAATATGCTGATGATGACTAATGAAAGACACGTGTCTGTGAGCACGTGAATCGTTTTACCCCCGTCTTTGCTCGGGGTGAATTCACATTCTCAGCGTTTCTGTTTTATCTAATCCTTTTCGAGACATGTCCGCACACTGTTTCGGCCTCGAGTTTTGCTGCTGCCTCCCCTGGAAACGGTTTGTTTGGTGGGAATAAATGAAGAGCGTGTGGCCTGAGCATCCTGAAATGGAGACGGATGAAAAACCCTGGATGTGCAAACTTTGCAGAGCCGTGTCGGCGGGTGTTTGTTCGTATCTGCGTGTATTTGTGCTCTGGATCTCGACTCGCGTCTCTGCCATGAAACTGAAGTACAGCTAATCACTTTGCAGTTTCCTGGTGGACGGCCCTAACGCATTTAAGCGCTCCTGAGGGAGCCGATGCCTCGCAGTGTGGAGCGGCCTCTCTGCTCCTGCTGTCATAATATCTCTCTCTCTCTCTTTATTGGCTTTAAATCATTCTCTCTCTCGCTTCTGTTTCACTTCCTAACTTGTTTTCTTGAAACTCTCCTTTCTCCTAGTTGACCGTCTTCCTTGTCTTGCTCCTATAATTCCGCCTGCCTCTCTCCTCTCTGCTGCACCTGACGCTTTCAGTTTCGCTTCATCATTTTGGCAACAGAAAGCAACAGGATACTGAATAATTACTGTGATGATTACATGTAATAAAAATAATTACTGGTTTAAAAATGACAAATACATGAAACTTAATACTGTAAAATAAAACTTGCTATGGTTATTTAAATGGCTTTATTTAAATTAAACAAACATTTTGATTAATTAATAATTTCCTTCTCAATCTTTTTGTTTGTTGAAATGAGACATAGTTCATTACCACTTGATTTTTCTGGCTAATAATGGTCTGTTCCATACCATTAGACTTTTATGGTTAATAACGGTCTGTGTCTCTGTCTCTTTATTGTTTGGTCAATTGGACAGCGATGAGCTGGAATAATTGTGTGGGCCCAGAATGTTCAGCTCATCAACACTGTAGAAACACTCTGTGAATCTCACTTTGAGCCCTTCTATTTGAATATCCACAGCAGCCTTCCTGTTACTGAAGTTATGTAACCCGCATGCCTGCATGCACACACACACACACACACACACACACACACACACACACACACACACACACACACAGCAAGTGGGACAAGGATGATTCATCTAAATGAGCACCTGAGCATGAAACAGCGTTGCTTACATCAAGGCTTGTGGCTTAGTAAAAGTTAGATGGCATTCTAAGTAGGAATAGAATAGATGAAAGTCAGGTATGACACATAATAATAACACCAGAAATTGCTCTGAAGGCAGCAGAGGAAAAAAAAAAAGTGCTGTGCTGTTTTGTGTGCTCTACTGTAGGTGATGCGTCGTCAACTCAAAATGGAGCAGGACTGAAGGACGAACAATTAAGTGACGCAACACATTGTGCACATTTGTTTCTTATTATATAACACATGCATTTATTTTTAACTAAACGACACGTGTAGTTTGTTCCCCTCAAGATTTAATAGATTAGAATGAGCTTTACGCAGTTTGGATCCAAACACAAAAGACATATTATTACCTACAGATGGTGCAGGTGTGAATAAAGACATATCAGGCATTAATAGTCAAAACTATTTTAAACCCAGCAGTGAATTATTCATGTAATGTCTGTTTCTGTTGGACACCTGTTAGTTACAAGATTAGCTGCATCTTTAACCTCCCGTGTAATAAATTCTTGTTTTTATTCATTGGAAATTTTGTCAAAAAACTTGTTTTACAGGCATTTTCTGTCTTTCTTTTTATGTGTCTTGAAAATATTATCCAACATTTGAAAAAAAGAACTTTGGAGTGATAGACATTGGGTCCACGTTGCAGCCAGAAGATTGAGTTCTTCTTTTTGGCAAATTTGTCGATTTTAGGTCATTTTATGTCAATTCATACCATTTTGTTTCTATTTTAGGTAATTTTGTGTGTCTAGTCTTAGGTTATTGCTCATTATTATTATATTTGTCATTGTTGTGCATCTCTTGGCGGCCATTGTTGTCTTATAAATGAGCAACTTCAGACACTCTGGCCCATGGAGCCCCTGACGTCTTGTGCCTGTGTGAAAAGAAAGTTCAAAGATAATTAATTTGTGAATTAATGAATTTGAAAGATATTAGTAATGATTATTTGGGCAGTATTTGATGAATAGCTAAGATGGCACATTGTAAAGAAAGCTGATTCAAGGAAACTTACAGTTCACCAGATCCTTAATTGAAAAGCAACATTTGTCAGAGAAAGATGAATAGGAGCTTTAATGAGAGGAGGCCGCAGTAGAGAGAGGGAGATGAAATAAAATGAGGTGAAACGTAGGAGCTGCTGAAGGCTGAGAGGGAAAAACAAAACCCAGAGACACGTACAGAAATGATTTCAGAGAGCGAGAAGCAGAGCAAATGTAAATTATTTAGTGCATGTGAATAATAGCGTTTAAATGTCGGGCAGGGATTTTTAGGGCAGATGGGAGGATTAACGTCAGTTTGTCGCTGACAGGACAACCTCACTCGTGTCCCACCTGCGTGCCACATTAGCACCCAATATGACCTCTCCAAAGGTGGACCACCACGTCCCGTCAACTCAAATTAAAGACCAGCCAAGCAAAACCCAAATGTTCTCCCAGCGCAAAAGGCAGCATTTATGTAGAAGATGGATTTTAGCTTTTTGTTAAAGTTAAAACTGGGTTAGCGTTTGTGTTTTTTTTTTTTTCAACATTAATTCCAAAATGCAAATGAATCCTAAAAAGCTCCTTTACTGGCATTAGTTGTACTTTTCAAGGATGATTCAAGGAACAGTTTTAATTTTTTTCCATTTCTTCCTTTTTTCCTGTTTGTCTAGTATTTGCTGCCTCAGTGTCAGTGAGCCTGCAGTTAGAATAGACCGGAACGTTGTTGCTGAATTGATAATAAAGTAAGTCCTTTAGGATAACCCGGGGACGAGAGATCAACGTGGAGCAAGGAAGACAATGAAATATTTAACAATAACACAGAAAACAGATTTTCCCACTGTAGCTGTAATCCCCTGAGCAGAGCTCTACATTTACTACGCCGCACATCGTGTCCGCCCACCTGCACGAGCCCAAACACATGCAGAGACACGTGCACGTGTAATATTCTGATGCTCACTAACAAGCGGTTGCTGATTCAGTCTATATGCACAGATTAAAGCAACCAAATGTGAAATTTGGGAAGTGTTGGTGTTCACCACAGGAAGGCTCACGCTGATGAACAGTGGCTTTGCAGCCTTTTTGTCACTTCTTTGTGTGCCGTGATTCACTAATGACAGAAGATTCGTTCGGAACATTTGGACTCCTATAGTTTTTCAGTGCTGTCAGATGACTAATTTTTGGAAATGGCAAGTAATCACACATCTGTGACTAAAGATGATTAAGCATAGATTAGCATTTTATGAAACAACACTTAAAAAAAAGTTGAAACTCAGATTTAACTGAATACAAATGAGAATCTCAACAGACATAAAACTATAAATGGCTTGACTTTCCACAAAAAAAAAAAAATGTACATGAGCTTAACGTTTGCAGTCAGCGACGGCAGGGATGCCTGAACACGCTGATAAGACGTGTGAGTAAACAAACTGTGGGAGGAACATCGGTTAAAGAGACTCTCTGTCTGTGTTAATGGAAGAATTTCTCCTGCCAGAGACACCAGCTACTTTCTTTGCTTCAGCGGTCACTTGTGTTTTTACGTTTTCAGTGAGAGAGTGTATAAATGAATATAGAATCTGTAAAAGTGGCAGCGGGTGAAAAACGTGTTTTGTCTGGAGAGATTTAATGATGTAAAGTTCAAAGTCAGGGACGCCCGTATGAACCCATTGTGTATGATTTGTTTGCAAGGTTTCAAAGAAGATGCCAGTCATTACTGTGACTCACTCCCGATGTCCAGCCATTTACAAAATAGATCTATAAGGGAAAAATGGCTTCATATTTCTATTATTCAAAACATTGTTTTATGCAACACAGTGAAAATCAGATATACACACTGATCTAATTAGTGATGAGGTTCTTAAAAAATGAAGTCCTTACATGGACAGGATGTTGAGGAAGCCTAACGTTGGTGTGACAGGTGCTCAGATATGCAGCAAAATATGATATGCACCAAACAAACTCTACATTTGTGTCATATCTATGGTGTTTTTCTGGAGAACATGTCTACGTGACATTAATGCTACAGCATCTTCATCTTCACTACACTGCACTGGTGAATTCAACTAATATTATTTTAATTAACAAAATTTATCAGACTTTTATGTTTTAAAGCCAATTGAACTTTCTGATTCTATTGTGAAAACGTGCCCGTGTCTAACATATGATCAATTAGGTCATACACAAAAGATCGTTGAAATCAATTTGACATTCAAGCTCAAATAACTAACTGACTGAACCGTTCAGTAAACGAACAAATGTAAATCAACCAAATGAAAACAATATCTTATGTATTATGTAAAGAAGGATGGTTCAAGGTTCAAAGGTTTTTGCTGCCAAAGGAGATTTAGCGACTTATTGAATTCCAAATTTTTTATTAGCTCTTTGATTAATTAATCGATATGCTTCGTCAATAAATGAATAATCGTAGAATAATCTATGTTACTAGCATAAGCACATTGTATCACTTCCTGGTAAATCAGTGACTTAAATGACGAACAGATCAGTAAACGAAGTCATTTCCAAACTCTCTCCTAAATTCCTCACACGGTACGCGCCTGGTTAATTGCTCTGCGTGGGTAACAGATGCAACCTCAGTGTGAGACGCGTTTAAACGTTTCTGAAATGACGTGTGTGTGTGTGTGTGTGTGTTTCAGTGTATTTATTTGCTTTTGTGTCTCTCACAGTTTCTTGATTTTGTAATTATGAGGTTCTACCTGGTTAGAGGGCAATTATGAGAAATTAAACACACGAGATGTGACATGTTATCTGGCAGCACATGGTTTTCACTCTGCTCCTTGGGTTTAAGGCTCTATGATTTCTGCTTTGATAATATACTATTACCCAAGTATGAATGTGACACACACTGACCGCACGCTGGGACCTTCTCGTCTCCCCCTTGTTGTCCTCTGGAGATGAGGCCGGTACTTGACACTTCATGGCCATTTCGTGCTGCTCTCGGTCTGCCACTCGTCTTGATTCGCCCATCTCTCGCTCTCTCGGTGGAGGGTTTCCACTCAAAATGCAAAGAAACAGGCGAACAAGAAGGTTACTGCATCTTAATGAAACCCTCCCTCTCCCCATTCTGTCCATTTTTTTCCTCCACTTGATCCCGTATCGGTGGTTCGTTTTCATCCATTTCACTGTTTTTCGCGCCTGCTGATCCCTTCTTTATATTCATAGTTCGGCAGTAAGCCATTGTGCTAGTGGCCTGCTCTTCACTTCTGCCTCCTCTCCACTCTTCACTTTTCCATCCTTCCTGTCTCCTCCAGCTCCCTCCCATCCTCCCTCACGTCTCCTTGTTCCCTCCTTTGCCATGTGAGAATGCACTCATGTGGAGTCATAATCCTTTATCTTTACCGGTGGCCTTGGCCCAATGTGTGTGTGCTGTGTGTGCGGGCTTGTCTTTATAGCCTCATGTGGACACATTTTGTTTCAGTTCCGTTGTTGTGAGGACATTTTACGTGGCCCACACAATTTCAAAAGGCTTTTTGAGGGTCAATACTGGGTTTTAGGGTCGGGCTTAGAATTAGGCTTTGGTCACGGTAAGGGACTAGGGACTGCAATGTGTCAATGAGTGTCCTCACAAGTATAGAAACGCGTGTGCGTGTGTGTGTGTGTGTGTGTGTGTGTGTGTGTGTGTGTGTGTGTGTGTGTGTGTGTGTGTGAGTGGGGGTGCAGCCAGGCCACAAATGCTCCAACAGCCATATTCAAATGTCATTTCACACTGCTAAGGGTGAAAAAACCTGACACAGCACTATGTGAGAAAAGGAAGAGAGAAAGGAGGGATGATGGAAGGAGTGAAAGGAGGAATGTGAGAGACGAGAAGGAAATGATGGTAAAGACATGGCTGGAAGTGGAGGAGGAGAGCGAGGGGACACGACGTGGGAGGGGAAGAGAATAATGGCTGTTGGCATTAAGCTACCTACAGTATGGCAAAAAGGGAGCAAAAACGGGAGAGTGACTAACGGGAACAAAGAACGAATAGCACACAGCCATTTCTATAAAAAGATGAGGATGGGGAAAGAGGAGGGGTGAGAGAGCAGGATATCATCAGCGTAGAGGAGGAAGCCGCATTTTGACGGCTTTCTCACCCTCAGCGAGAGTCACGTTTCTGTTGCAATCGCTTTTCTGTTTCCAGAATTACGCCTCTCTCTATCCCGGCAAAGCTCTGTCCTCTTCCCTTTTCCTCCACTATCCGCAGCCAGCCAGCATCCTTCCCTCTCACACAATGTGCATGTTTATGCAAATGAAGTAATTAGGAAGCTGCTCGACTTCCTGCGAGCTCCAAGGTTCGGGGAGAGGTGTGAGGAGAGAGAACAGACAGAAGAAGTGGACGGAGAAGGATTCTAGCTTTGGTGTTGTCGGGATGCTGGAGTGCACATGTGTGTGTTCCTTGGCATTGCATTACGGATCCATCCATTATCACGTATTCCCTTTAAAGTGTGTGTGCCACACTTGGCTTTAATGTTCTCGCCCATGTTCCTCACTCACTTTTTCTCGTTTTTCCTTTGTCCTGTCGGACTGTCTGCTTTCTTTCTCTTCCTCGTCCTCCTCAGCTCTCACATCTCCTCACGTCTCCTGCCTCCTTCCTGTCACCCGCGCTCGCAGCCTTCTAACCATGTTGTCTTATTCGGCTTCTGTCTGTTCGGCCTCGTTCACCCCAGTCACCTCTCCCCGCCGTTTTTCCACCGCTGTCCTCTTAGTTTCCTGTTTTCTTCTCCTACGTGCTTCACCTTCTCTTCCCTCACGACCCCCACCTCTGCCCCATCGCACTCCTCCCTCTGACGTTTCCCTGTTTTTGTCGGATTCAATCTACTTCCCTTCCACACGTTGGTCCCTTTTGGCCTTTTTTGTTTCATCCACTCGTCTCCATCTTTTGGCTTCACCCTTTTCCACCTGTTGCCCACAGCACGATAGCCTTTCAAATATCTGTCCACAGAGAACTCGCCGTGCTTTTCACTCGTCCGGCCTTTTTGGCCTTATGACAGCTGTGTGTGATTCTAGTGTCACTAATGTGCACACAAACATTCTCAGACACACACTGTACACACACACACACACACCCAGACATGGACAGAAACGTGCTTAATGAACCCGTCTTGTGCACACACACACACACACACACACACACACAGTCTGGACATGCACTCACCATGTGCACTGTCAAGGCGGCTCACATTCGTCAGACTCTCCTCCTCAGGCTTAATACCACGGCTTTGTCCGCTCTGTCTCTTCTCACTGCGCTTTCTTTGTCTCATGCTTTCCACACACACACACACACACACACACACACACAGACACGTCACCTCACACTATCTTTCCCCGAGTTTTCAAACTTTGGATGAAAGTTTGATGTCAGGGCATGAAAGCAACGGGGAGAGAGATTTCTAAAAGGAGAGTAAGAGAGGGTGAGGAGACAGGGGGGGAAACAGATAAGGAGTGCTGACAGGTGTTCAGCGGCACAGAGAAGAAAGAGAGGAATGGATGTGTCATTACTTCTCCCCTTCCATCATTTCCTCTTCCCTCCACTTTCTGTTCCTCTCCTCCCCTTCTTGTTTTCCCGGAGAAAAAGCCCACAATAAACAGAACCGACTTCATGCCTTGATCCTAAGGCAATGAAGCTTTTAGGTCTCTTTAAACAGAACACAGCAAAACAGAACAGAATAGATTTACAGGCCTTCGCAGACGGCGATGCTGCAGAATTTAAACAGACACGTGGTTAACAAGTAGAAGTTCAACCGAAAACGAACCTCGATGCCGCGATTTCAGCTTGCGGAGCAGATGTGTGACATTAAACCACCCTCCACCTTCCATATATTAGAATATGTCTTTGTTGATGACTTCAGTGCTCCAACGACACCGAAGACGTGGAATTGGAAATAAAAAAGTAATTCTAAGCAATTGTTAGCAAAGTAATAACAATAATTGCAAGTCTGCAATCAACCTATCCTCGTTTTTAGAGACATCCACTTTGCCGGCGGCAAAATTCCCGTTTAAAATTAGGGAGGCTGAATGTGTCACACTACAACTAAATCAGAAAGCATCATAAAAGCAATCACACAGCCTCCCTTGTGTTTAAAATTAAGGAGATAATAGGGCTTCTTGCCAATTAGGAGGCACCTGTGACAATGATAGCACCCACTGTCCTCATTAACGTGACACATAGCTGTAGTCTGAGTGTGTGTGTGTGTGTGTGTGTGTGTGTGTGTGAAGCAGAGAAGAGGACGTTAGATGACATTGTGGCAAAGCACAGATCTGATGGAAGGCAGGATGTCTCACACACACACATACACCTAGAGCTGCACTCTGGCCCTAATATGAATTGATTGTCCTCGGTGTCTGTGCCTCCGTCAGAGTGGACGACCGCTTGATGTGGTCTGGAGCTAAAAAAACAGACACACACACACACACGCTGACAGTCTGCAGTAGACGCACTCACACGTGAACCCGCGATATAAGTTTTTTGGCACGTCTGAAACGGTGAGCTCTCTCTCTGAGCTGCACACACAGGCAGCCTGGGAGCAGCGCGTGTCATTTGTCAGCGTGAAAGAATGACAGCACGAGCTTTAATAGTAAATTATTGGCAGCATTATTGGACCTCCCCTCCCTTGCCAATATGGATTTGTGTTGGGAGGCAGGGGGAGCATGTTATAAATCACCCAATAACACTGGATTGTGCGCACACAAACTTCCCCTAAGTGTGGAGGCTCAGTGGCCCCCACCCCACATCTGCTCCACTGACACCTGAACATACATCAACACATCAGAAATCATAATAAATGTGCTGATAATAGGCTGGAGTTTTTCTTTTGTGGATCACCCATGTTCACACTGGTGCCTTGAATCATGTGAATACGCAAAACAAATGTGAGCACATGAAATTCCTACTAATCTTTTAAAGGCCGCTGCGTTTAGTCGAGGATCTGGTTGAGTACGACGTACGAAGATTTGGCGCTGCCTCGGCTCATTGCGCTCCTCCCAGCGTGTGAGACGGTCCATCGCCGCACGCCTGGGCACAGTTTGCGCCACCTCGGCCGTGTTTGCAGGACCCACACGACCTTCCTGTTTTCTTGATTGTGCTTTTTCTCCCCAGCGACACCTGTCATTTTGCAGAAGGCCGCAGTGAGTTAAGTGCTGGTATAAACGGTTCTGGCGCCGTATTGACATCACAGGTCAGGCACAGAATGACCAATGCATCAAGTGTAACCGTGGCACAATACAGGTGGTCGCGGCAGACTGCACACGCTTCACAGAGCAAAGTGTCGTCTTGGTATCGCCGTGTCACGGCAGGAAGATCCACACAACAAAAGCTCTCGAGACAATGATGCTCAACATCTACTCAAACTGCGCTAATGCTGTTAAAACAGATTAGGCTGATGGGAGCGCGGCGTCAGAGTAATCCACTGACACTCCTCCTGGTGATTTCTGACACACGGCTCAGTGTCCTCTTCATCACAGATAGAGACAAAGCGATAGAGGGCAGATTATTAATGAAAATGACAAAGAGGTAAAGGGGCCGAATATGGGGAAAAAGAACGACAAGTACATGGAGAGAGTCGATCGCGTGGAAATCATGATAGATTATTGTGTGTAGCTCAGATGGAAACTGGAAATGTACAATTCCAAAAGAAGAAATTAAAGACTATAAAATAATCAAAGTGAATATTACATTTAATCCTTATATCAAAACGCTGTGAAGTCCAAAAGCTATTTTTGACAACATGTAGTCGTCAGTTCCCTCCTTCCCTCAAGAGGGATGGGTTAAATATGCAGGAGTAAATTTCACTGTAACATGTATGTGCAAATGTTTATGTGACTAAATGCGACTAAAATAAAGGTTTTTCTTCTTCTTCTTAAAAAACGTTCGTCAGCTGTGCTTTAAGAGGATGATGTGTTTGATTTCCTCTTAATGCATAAACGCATGAGGGGACAAACTGATCTGTCTCCTGCTCAGTTCGCCATCATCGGCACTAGACAGTTATTTAGACTGTATGAACGTCCCTAAGTCGAGGGGAATAGTTTTGGGTAAAAGCACGAGCTCAAAGAGTGACAGTCGCAGAGAGTTGGTGCCGATTCTCAGTTACAGAAAATCACACCAGGAGCATCTTCACATGCCAGCTCAGCAACTGATGTATTACTCACACGTACTATATATTCACAAATATACTTTTTATTGGATTCATTAACAGCACACGCATTTATTTATTCGTTTGCAACTAATGGATTTCCTAATAGACCAGCCGCGAATCACTTTCAGCGAGTATATATGGCTGTGCATACGGGGTAAATCTGCCCACTTGGCTGGTTTGTGATCCATAACAAATGTCTGAACCGATGTGATATATTCTGCAGAATCAGGATAATGCTCGTGGAAGCAGGAGATGGGCCTGACACCCATATGTCATCCACCTGCTGAAATACCTTTAAATATCTGGCTGAGGCTGCAGGTTAACAGCCCATTTTCACTGCAGTGGCTGCGAATATTTTCACCCGTTTGAGGACACAAATTTAATCCGCCAACTTTGTCACGAAACACCAAATGCAACGAATGAATCATTGCGCATTACCGTGGCTTTTGGCGATGCCGCATCCGCCTACTTGAGCTAATGAACTGACAAGTCTTCGGTGTGTTGTACCAAAATTTTGAAATGTCTGCAGTATGAAGTTCGCTTGTTTGCCTGAGCGCCGTTTGTTTTCAGCTCGTTATGTGAGGCTGAGCGCCGCCAGCAGTGTGTCGAGTGACATATTTCCTATCTTTCTTTATTGTTATGCCACCATTAACCAATGATGAATATAGTGATTAATAAAAGGCTGTTGGGAGCTCACCTTTGTTCAGATGCAATCGGTTTGTTAAAGACATTCATACTTTCATCTTAAGTTGTGATTCATTTGCCTGGTGATGATAACCGTACATTTACCACCAAAGCAACGCTGATGCCTGTTTTCACACCTCATTTGACTCATGTTAAATCGACCTCTGGTTGGTTTCTTCTCCCTCCCTGAGGTTCGTTTGTGCAAGTCTGAACACAGCGATTGCAGGAGGGGCAAACGTAAAAATAAGGTATCAAGACCCTTTGCTCAATTTGGTCTCAGTCCGGTCTCGCTATGAACACATTCTCCGATCCTGCCCCATGTCAGCAGGTTTTAGCTAAAAGCCCAGTTAACAGTGGGTCTTCTTTAAAAGTGTGAGGGGGCGTTGTATTTTCAAGATGTCTTTTTTTTTCCTGTTTAAATTTCCTCAGCAGTTTTGCTGGCAGAGTTTTGCTCGGTAAATTGCCCAGATAATTACCACAACATGGATCAGACAATTCTCGTGTGACTTCTCATGATGCATTTTGGTTCACTTGGATTTTTCAGAATGTGAAAGAAAACAAAAACCACAGGGAAAATGGACCAAATATGCAAACTGTTTTTCTGATCCAGACATGATCAGACTGTAGGTAATAGACGCTGCAGACACACCCTGACCTGCACTGGTTTATCACAGGTTTCCTGTACCAGTGGTTCAGTTACCAGTGATTTACTTTTGCATATTTCTGCCCCCATTTAATTACACACGGCCCTGATTTTACAGCGACAGCTGAACAGGAAGTGATGGTGTAATGATGCAGAATTTAAAATCAACTTGAACAACAAAGAAATCATTATTTCCAGCTGTCTTGCAACTTTTATCAAAAGCCTTTTAGAACACGCACCACAGGTGTTTTTATTATATTCAGAGGTCGATTTAAGTATTTAAATGTTCCAATGGCTCCAAGTCCACAAGGTTTACCCGGCAGGGTAAAGACACACAGTTGGAGTTACGCTAGAGTCCCATTTATTATAATTTAGGAGGCAATTTTATAGCTCTGTCAAACAGCCAAACATCTTATTCAGTGTCAGCTCCATAACACATTTTACCGTCTCACTGAACGTATTGATAGTCTCCGTCTCACAGTAACGTGTTGTTCTGATCTGTCAGCATCAGGTGCCAACGCTGGTTTGTCTAAGGTCACTGTCTAATGTAGATGACGAGACAAGGAGTGTGTTGGGGTGTGTGTATGTCGTGAGGGTGTGTGTGTGTGTAGTGTTAGCCCAAGTTGTGCTCTCAGGGGATCCCTGCCCTGAAGTGAGTCTAATAGCATTAGCTACTGTCTGTGTTTGTATGGTCCAGTGGTGCATTATGTTTCATGCCTACACACACACACACACACACACACACACACACATCTGGGACAGCACCGATCTCCAGAGATCTGTCCCCGAGTTTCCTCACATGTTCAGTGCTCCTGCTCATTTTTCAGCTCGTTCACACAAGATGGCGCGCGCGTGTGTGTGTGTGTGTATTTGTGTGTTCTCAAACGACAACATTGTGTTTCCCTCGCTGTGTTTTGACATTTTGAGAGAAAGAATTTAAGAGACGTTAAGGCCGGGCGTTGTGTAAAGTCGGTGTGACAGTCGGGTCCCGGGCTGTCTGTGAGTGCTGTGGGCTCAGCATTGTCCCAAATCACCTGACAGACAGAAGACAGATAAACACACACGCACAGAGAACATATCTCACACATACACACACACACACACACTAAATCAGATTTGGTAAAGAAAAATAAAAAGGAGAAAAAAATGCCGTCTTCAAACCTTCTGAAATGCATAATCCAACCTTACAGGGAGACTTTTTAATAACTTTTCCCTGTAGAAAGTGAGGGTTGTGTGCTACAGTGTGTCAGATATCATATCAGTAATTTCCCAGATGCTGTGATTGTTCTAACAGTAGAATTGGGCTGCCTTCTAAAACTACCATAATGGGATACATTTTTTTTTTATTTGCTACCTTGTTATATAATATGCAGTTATTGTTGAACATTTACTTTCTCCAAAAAAGAAAACAAGCTAAGAAAAGTATGAGTTAACATTCCCAAAACATTTCATAGAGCCCCCAGGGAAATAGTAAGCATCAGTCAAATGCTGGGTCAGAAAAATCTATCTGGGCGTTTTACTCCCCCATCAGTAATTTTAGTTTTCCTACTTACTTTGCCAAATATTGGAAATATTCACTTTCTTTTTTTAAGCAGTGGTTAGGGCAGATTGATGAGTGACAAAACCCAGGACTTTAGAACGAGACGCCCCATTTCATATTCCATTTGATTAGTCAATACAGTTTATCAGAATTTTACTTTATTGGTTAAATACCAATATATTTCTATGCCAAAACCAAACTCAAGCAACGATAAAGGCTAGACGGACAATGTGGCTCGATGACTTTTCCATTGCCCCTGCTGTGCATGCTCTCCACATGTTTCGTAAAGTCAAACAGCTCCGCGTTAGCAGGCCGCTGCAAGTGAAGCAGCAAAACGAACGTCGGCCGTCGGATGTTTCACTATTTAAAGCTTTTGGTCAAAATGTCTCCTGACCCAAACTTTGTCAGTTCAAGGACGTGTTCACATTCATCCATGCCTGGTCAATCACACGAAGGCTGATTGTAGCGTAAAGGAAGCACACGCAGAACCTCCATGTTTGAAAGGACGTTACAAGACGGATGTATAATTGTGAATATACAGAACACACAAACTCACTTTATTTTGTATTTTAAGCCTCCAATGTTTTATGTCGAGCCTTCGCCTTAGAGCTCGTTCAATGACTCACTGAGAATTTCAGTCATTACTTATATCCCGTGGGTATTATACATCAGATTTTTGATCTTAGTGTAAACACCCGGCAAAGACTGAAAGCACAGCTTTTCACTTTTTTTTTCCATTCAAATTGCCAACGTGAAATGACTGAAATGAGGAATGTGTTTCCCAATCCCCTTATGGATCCACAGTATGTTTTCGCTGTTGTTTTCCATCCAGCCTCTTTGTGTGTCTGTCTCCGACTGTCGCAGTGAGTGTGTGTGGGAGGGGGAAAGCAAGTTTTTCCATAGCTCGTCACAGCCTTTAGCTCATAGTGCAGCTAAATGGGTGACTGCATATCCGCTACCCCAATTAAGGGTGTTAATGTGTAAGAGTGCGAATGTGTTTGTGTGTGTCTGTGGTGACACGGCAGCGAGCGTCTACTTCGCCCCATCTCCCTCTCTATTCCTCTCAGTTTCTCTGTGTCACACATATTGATTCATCAGTCGTCGTCATTATACACAAAAAGAAAAAACACACACACACCGAGAGGAAGTTTATGCAGCGTGCAGGAATATTACGAAGGCAGTCAGAGCAAAGGAGCAGCAACGTAACGGTGAAGAGAAGTTGGATGAATTTTAATGTGCAGAAATTTTCAGAATGTACTGATGCCACACACACACACACACACACACACACAGAAAGAAAGAGAGCGAGAGAGAGAGAGACGACAGACAAATTGTTTTACACAGAACACACAGAGCACCCTCCTTCCAATCGCTTCTGCAAAGCTGTCACCTGCTTAATTGTAGTCGCCGGTAATAGCTGCAGGGTTTCTCTAAGAAGCTTTGTCATGGGAAATAAAACACAGCAGAGTAAGAATAAACTTCCTGCCTCCACAGGAAGCTGCTGTTGCCATGGAGAAACTAATTTAAAAGGCCAGTTATGGAAAGGCAAAATAGTAGCCTGGTGTAAGAGACGGTGTGTTTTAAATGAGTCAATGCGTACACGGGCACCTTAACGCGTGTGCCGTCGGGTTCAGCGCTGGGACCGAGTCCTCTCTCGCGTTTCTGATGTCCACCACCTGCTTCAACATCTTCTCGGAGGATTAACTCCGGAGCTGTGAGGGACAGAGGCTACTGAATCACAACAGCTTGTAATGAATAGCCTTTAATATTGTAACCCTCTAAAAACAAAAGACTGCCGTCCCACCGGCACCTAATCCTTCTGTAGGATTTAGTGCAAACACACACTCGTGCACACACACACACACGTACATGAAAGCTACGCCCACGTTATATGCTCGCGTAGGTGCACATCTGCAAATGTCTCATTTGTGATAAAATAATGTTAATATTTACGCTCATCATGCAGCCTAAAATAATCGTGCAACCTCAGGCATTGTGTCATAGTACGTCATTCTCTTCGTGTGTGTGTGTATATGCGTCCGGCTTCGCGCATGTCCAGCCTTCGCTTGGCTCCTTGCCTCTTGCTGACTCCCTCCTTCGTCTGCCAGTAAAAAACAAGTGGTCTACAGAGTCCAATATGATATTATACATTCACTTATGCTCCAGCTGCTTCTCGATGGCGGGCTACCTGGCTCAGGGTTTGATGCATGTGAAGGCAGAGCCAAGAAAGAAAGTTTGTTTTTCTCTTCTGGGGCAATGAGTCACGACGGCACTCCATTTAAAAAAGAACAAGTCCATAATATCTGGCAGCGGTGTGAGAAATAATTGAGTGATTTACTTTAGCAAAAGTATCAGTAGCACAAATGTAAATGTTTTCCATGCGAGGTGTAGGTATAAAAGTATTGGCTCATTTCCCAACCTGTACTGTATGATATTAGATGGATTATAACTATCAATGCCACTTTAATGTTACAGCCTTTAACAACTTTATACAATGTTTTCATGATCAAATGTTTAGAATCTAATAACTGTAAATCAAATTACTTTACACACTGCTGCATAGCTTTTAAAATAAAAGATTTTTACAGTCAGGCAAAAAAATGGAAGAAGAAGACAGAGCACTTTGGGGAAATTTCTGAAAAAATGGATGCAAGAGTGAACTGTTAGATTTTCCCTCAAGAAAAGTAGAAATACCTCAAAATCATACATGTTGTAAATGTATTAGTTACATTATGCCAATGAAATCTGCCCATTTTACAGGATCTAGCGCACTTGAAGCTAAATGAAATGCATCAAGGTCTTTGCTGAAAATTGCGTAAAGAATAAAGGCGTGTTGGTGTGTATGTGTAAATGACAGCATGGATCGTGGGAAAACTAACAGGACGTGCTGTATGTGTATATTCAAGTGCACCACACCCACAGATAAAAGAAATCAACCAATCAATTAAGTGGCAGAAGATTGAAAGTCGTTTCCTCTCCCAAAAGTATATGATGGGGTTAAATGAATCGAAAAATGAATGTGCAATGACTGTTGACACTGATTTACTCAGTGTTGTCGCACTGCTCTGTGTGTGTTTGATTGTGAGAAGCGATTATTATCAGTCAGCAGTGCATTCTGTTATGCAGCCAAGTAAGTTTATGATAAGGAAATGTTTGCAGGCCGCAGAGACAGCGAGAGACTAATAGGCTTTGGGGCTGGAAAACAACAAGCATTAAATATCTGTGAGCCGTGAGGTGATGCTGTGATGTTGAGGTGATTTATCAGTCTGTGGGAGTGTAGGCGCATTTCCAAAAGCTGTTTGTTCAATCAAACTTTTATGAAATAAGCACATTTGATTAAGATTTATTTGCTGCCGCATGCTAATTAAATCAAAAAAAGGAATTAACTGTTATTAAAATGACTCCGCAGATCTGTAGTGCTTCGACAAATGTAATCGTTTCATTTCTCTAATCCCACCGTCGACTCGTGCTGTCTTTCAGATCTCGTCTCGGTTGCCATGACAAGCGAGGAGTGTCCTGTGCCGCTGGGGCGCGTTTCCTCGGCGGTGCCAGGGCAGAACGAGGAATACAGCTCGGCGCACGCTGACGACATCATCGAGGAAGCGGGTCCGGGCGATGACGTCAGCATCGGCAGTGACCTGAGCACTCTCGTGGTGCCGTTCCCAGAGCTGGCGCCCGTGGTCTTCTTCTGTCTCAAGCAGACCACCTGTCCTCGCAACTGGTGCATCCGTATGGTCTCCAGCCCATATCCTTTCATTCACTGGCGGAACTGGCCCCGTAATGAATCCTCTACCTTTGTCCTCTCACTGTCCTCATCCTCCAACCCGTCGTTCATCTTTAGTGCGTGTTCTGTTTCCTCTGCTATCTGTTATCCAACACTTAAGCACTTCTTTTGGGAACTTTATTAATCCTCTTCTTTAAATCCACCCATCATTTTCACCTCCTCTTTTAGCTGCTACACTCATCACGCACCATTCAGTCCATCTCCCTCCTCTACCGTCACCTCGCCCATTTTCTTTCACCCCAATTTCGCTCGTTTGTGACATTGTCTCTTTCTTGTTTGCGTTACTGCGATGCTTTTTTTCATCCGTCTTGACTCTGACCTCCTCCTCCCATCCACGGCGACTCCCGTGTCTCGCGGATTTGCCACCGCAGTACATCAGACTTCCCAGAATCTCCTCAAAGTAAGTATGTTTGACACGCTCATGCGACTACAACTGCAGTGATCGGCTGAATAATGGAACGTGCACACTGCTGCGCGTGGGTTTGTGTTTGAGCTTTTAGCTCGCGCACGCAACGAGCACTTGTTTGTTTGCTGATTGCGCTGACAGCGGCGTCCGGGTCTGAGGATGATCCTTTCACATTAGGTACAGACAGAACCCGCGCAGAGCTGCATGCCGCACTGCTGCAGGAACGTGTGCGCGTGTACGTCTCCATGGAACAGGACTACGGTCCTACTTCCTCCCACTAGTCGGAGGAGGACTGCAGCGTCAGTGAGTCGTCTCCTCTCAACACATGACCGACTGTTGTTCTGTGTGAGGAATCACAGACACTTTTAGGCCAAATCCAGCTTTTTCTTGTTCACTTTTATTGCGCCGACGGTGGATTTTAGAGACTTGTATTTGGACTAATGATAAATATTAAAACCAGATGGAGACAGGTTGTTGTTAATATTGAACAGAAATGGGAGGGGATGAAACAAACACTTTGAGACCCAAGCTGTGTTAAATCCAATTTGAATCCGAGTGGAGCTGCGGAGAAGAGTTTGTCTAATGAAACACTTGTAAAGCATTGAGGTGAACATCCACAAAATGTCACCTAAATCATAGGGGCTTGACTTTATAATGGTGGCATTTGCAGTGAGAAGAGGCTAATATGTCTGTACGAGAGGTGTCTAATTGGTGGCCAAGTCAGGAAGTGACAGTCAGACAAAACTGGACAGGAAGGATTTCTGTTTGCCTTTCAGACTTTGATGGTTGAGGATAAAAAAAGGTTTTAGTGGGATTTTACGCTGTTGGCTGAGCTTTGTTACTCACAGCTGGCCACATGCCACAGGGCGCAAACACACACACACTCCAAATCTGATTTTACATCACCTGAGCTCACTGGGTTGCTGGACACCCATGATGGCTAAAACTGTAATCATGTTAACACACACACACACACACACTTCTGTGTTCAAGAGAGAGGAAACGTGCGATGAATAATATGAAGTGCGAGTGAGAAAGGTGAAAAAGAAAGCGTGTGGTGGTTTGAGGGAATGTTGTAATTGCCATAGTTGAGGTGATTTTCCTCCAGTGGAATGAGCTAAAAAGCCAAGAAAACACACAAACACACAAACACACACACACCTTAGTCACCGTGGTGGTTGGGGAGGTGTTACTTTTGCCTACTGCGACTGTGTTTGTATAGACGGTTAGAAGATGTGAGTGTGTGTGTGAGTGCAGTGTGTGTGTGGGGGGGATGGCAGGTTTCAAAGGCCTTTGCTTGTGTAGTTCTAGGAGAATGTGTTTGCGTGTGTGTGTGTGTGTGTGTGTGTGTGTGTGTGTGTGTGTGTGTGTGTGTGTGTGTGTGTGCACATTTCCTGTATATGTGGGACTTTAACTGGAGCAAGAGTTTGGAGCTTGTTGCTTGGTGCATTTCAGAGTGATGTGTGTGTGTGTGTGTGTGTGTGTGTGTGTGACTGTGCTGTATATGAAGATGTGTTGGCTTCCTTATGTTCTTTACTAAACATATAGTTTGCAAATGTTTGTCACGGAGCCTTCGAGCTCCATATGCTGCAATACAGTGATGACAAGTTGTGCCTCATTGATCCATCATCAAAAAGCGCTTCGCTTGTGCTAATTGCAACGTAAATAAAGTCACGTTTGTCACGTTGTGTTGTGATCTCTTCTCAGATCCGATTTTGTCCGGCACTCAGTCAGTGACACGCAGAGTCTCACACACACACACACACACACACACACACACACACACACACACACACACACACACACACACTGGTGCTCTCCCACGCTCGCCTGCAGCAGAGCACCTGGAGCACCTCTCCATATTGCACCCCACACACTTCTTCTCCCTCTCCGTCTCTCTGCTGTTCCTGCTCTTCGCTGATATCACTGCGTACACACCGCACAGCATCGACCAGTTCAAATCCTTTTTATTGTCTTTTAGCTTTGTTATCATAGCATGGCCATTTTCACAAACATTAACCCAGATATTTGACGTCATTTTTTTGGTTTGTTGTTTCCCTTCACATTTGATTTCACAACTATTTTCCTACAGCAGTGTTTAGCTAACTGCCAGTCACCGGTGATTTCGTTTTCTCGGTTCTTCATTTCTTCCTCTCTGTCACGGCCGTGCCTCCTCCTCTTCAGTCAGAAATCCTTAGTGCCAGGAATAAACTTACATGCAAAAGTACAGAAAGTCTGCATCGTATCCCACGACATGCCTTCACTCGTCCCTGCTGGCTCCTCTTTTCCACAAGTATTTATTTAGACATTTCATTCAGCTTAAGTGGAAGAAGACGATACTGTGGCAGCTGTTATTGAAATCCTTGTGAGACTCGTAGCGGATCAGATGTGCGTCCCAATACAGTCTAACTCACCTTTGATGGATTCATTACAGCTGGCTCGAAGACACGAATGTGAGCATGCAGTCCCGTGCACGTGGACTGACAGGTAGCCGGTGGGACACCCGGCCTTAACTGAGCTCTTCAGGGGCCGTCACTAGTTCTTTCATCTTCTCAAAGTGAAATTTTAGCCTTTTGAAGAATCTACATGTCAATTATTCGAGTTGTTTTGAAGTCGTTCCCCCTCAGTTCCTCATTTCGTTGCGAGCAGCCGGAGCCTTCACCTGGTCATTGCACACAATGGAATGACACGAGCGCAGTGGATTAGCCCCCACATTGGGCCTTATGTTCCCAAGATTAGCTCTCATTAACGTTTTGTTCTACAAATTAAGATCCGAGCGTGTCAGGTCACTTACGCTCCATTATTTCTCAGACATTCTCTGTAACTGGACCTGTCGGCGGTGGCAGGGCGGCAGCGGTTTACTGACCTGGGTGAGGTGCAGAACATTAAACACAGTGCCTGGTGACACTGACCTGTGGGCCGCTCGGCGTTGCTGCTCGGTTCCTGCGTCTCGCGCTGCTCGTTTCAGATATTTAATGGCAGTTTTGCCGAGTGGATCCGTTGCACAGGGGCACTTTCAAAGTGGAAACGCTGGGTAATTACTTGCCGTATACAACGTTTCACTGTGCGCGCCGGTTGTTTGGAAGCGAAACAATGATTGATGCTTGGCTCTTGGCACTGTCCTTTCTCTTTCCTCGTCCAAACATCATTAGTATTTCCTGCACTTGACTGTGTTTCCTTTCTTCCTCCCCTCTGTCTTCCTGCTTTTTGCTAAAATTACCACGGTCTGTTCACCCCTTACGTGTTTTGCACAACTCTTGTCATCCTCTCCTCCTTCGGTCGATGCCACCCCCCCACCCCCATTTTCATTTTGAGCTTGATGCTAGTAATGATCCTTCTCTTCACATTATCTCATTGTCTCCTCTTCCTCTCTGATTGGCTGCTGAGGTGTTCAAGCAGAGTGACCGGCCTTTGTGGCCCGCGGTCCTCCGCGGCCCTGACAGCTTGTTATCTCCATGGTGACGGATGGCTGAGGCATCGCCGTACCGCGGTCTTAACTATTGCTGAGGATAGAACACACACCTGGGACGCATTCCTTCTCTTTCTTACCTTTTCACCCTCTCTTCCTGTGGCTTTCTTGTTCTTTCTCATGCTCTTAACTTTGGCTTTACGCCCTTCCGCTCTCTGTGGTTCTAGTTGGAAAAGTTGCTCTGGGGATACAGGGTAGATTTATGTCTTTTCTTTTGCGATGACACTTGCTGTGAGGTGTGCCACTTGATGGATGCTGGTGTGTAGATGCTGAATGCTTTTTCCACTTGTTTTGACAGATGTTTTATTAAAGAACATCAAACGTCTGCCTATAATTCACAGCGACACTCTGCGTCTTTGTGTCTTTCTTTTATCTTGTGCTTGTTCTCCTGTTTGTTTTCTGTCATTTCATCATGTCTTTTTTTTTTTTACTTTCTATTTTCTTCACACTCAAGAATTCATTTTTCTACTTGCATGCATCCCCTCCTCCCCCCTAAGATGTCTCATCCCAAATTTCCATTTATGTCGTAACCTTGTGTTATAATGTGAGTGTTCCACTTAGTTTAATAAGCCTCTGCAGCTGGTATAAACTGCTGTCCTTTTACCCCAGGGAACGTCTCCTTTTTAAAAGAGGTGCAAACATTAATGAGCCAAACCTCTGTTAAGGATAAATAAAAGTTATTAGAATACTAATGCTCAGGCTTCCAAAATAAATCCCAGTGCTAACGCTAATACAGGTACCAAGTGTGATTCAAATGATCCCCACTCTCTCACTTGGACGTTTCCTTCCTCCCCCTGTGAGCTCCCTCCGGTCTGGTCTAAACTCCATTAATGCCTATAGTGTCTGAACGAGGAAGATGAGATAAGAGGTGAAGACTAAAAAAAAATGAAGTGCTTTAAGTGACTTTTATGGGTGGTGTCGTACCAGACATGCTGCAGACACACTCTGTGTGACCTCTTTTATCTGCATTATTATTTTATACCAGCTGGGCTGCACTAAGAAGGTGCTTTTTTACTCCAAAACAATTTGGCAGTTTCAGACACACTTTCAAAGCCACGTATGAAACGCCACATTATGTTATTCAGTCATCTCATTGCTTTTATTAATACCACACTTTAATGTAAGTAATGCAATGATTTTCCAAGAATTTTACCACAACTTAGATTTCAATATGTGGCAGGTCAGTTAACGTAGTCATTGACGTAACGTGCTCAATCTGTGGCTTAGAAAAGTTTGTTGACTGTCCCATTTACAGTAAGTGGTAGTGTGTATGAATTTTTTCCATAACTATACGCCACTTATATGTGTAACTACTTATACATGATATCCAATTACTTGTTCCATGTTTTACAGTAGATTTAGTTTATGCACATGCTCTCATATCAATCCAATTTCAGTTTGTGCGTGTGTGTTATTACAATCCGCTGCTGTTACATTATGGATTATGTAGACACTATACTTGAATTGCAGCCGTAATTGGGTTATGGATTTAGTCCAGTGTCGTATTATTTGTAGACAATTACAATCAGATGGCGCGCTGACATTATCCACCGACCGCTTCGGCACTGTCTTATGCCTCATGCTATATATTGCAGCAGTACTTTAGACAGCAGCGCCTATTTGTCTGAACTCGGTAACAGCAGGGCAGATTGCTTTTGGATAAACCGCACAGATAAATGTCAGAGGTGCACAAACTGGAAAGCACACAAAGGTACTGGCGAACACACAGACACATGCTTGCGTGCACGTCGGAATCAACAAATGCATTTTTCTCTCTTTGTTTTCCGCCCGTCACCATCACATCCGTGCTGCCTTATTTTGAAGTTATTAAAGAATCGTGTGTTCCTTTCTACGTCGGCTAAAATCAGATGTATTGCTTTACACAAACCGGGACTCTTGAGAGAATTTAATAAGTCATTTAATGGCTCCATCACCACTAACTGCAGGGTATATTTTATCCAAGTGAGTGCTTTGTAGTTTGCTATTTCTCATCTATTATCCACAAAGTGCTATATAAATTGTATGAGTCATTCTGCACTGCAGTGAGTCTGTTCTTTGCTTCCGACCTTCCCAAAACTCTCCTGAACAGATTTGAAATGTTCAAATACACAAAATAAAGGCACATTAATGAAGAAGTTACAGTGAGCGCAGTAATGAGATGACGATGATTGAACATCTGCCTGGTCGAGTCAGGAGCAGACCAGTCCACGTCTCCCGTTTAAAAAAAAATCAATTTCTCAGCAAAAGCCAAAATTGTGATTGTTGTTATGTGTTATTATGTCATGCGATAGTGGTGGGAGGACAACTATTGTATTTTTCTCAAACGGCCCGTCCTTTTCCAACACGACCGCACTTTGCCCCTTAATCTTTTATTGTACCGTTTGGGTACTTTATCTTTCCACCTCTTCACTCTGATCATCCTCTCTAAAACCGTACTGCTCCTATTTTTAAATGTCTCCTCCCGCGTTGGCCTCTGAATAGAGCAGGGAGCTCAGGTGCATGTGCACATGCTAGAGTTTGTGCGTGTTCGCTTTTGCAGTCATGTGCGCAGGACATACGCAAATACGGAAAGTGAACGTTGTCAACAAGAACACTAAACGAGCAGAAAGTTCTGGCTAAAATGATGCGTCACTAATAAGGAAATAAATTAGTCACAGGCTAGTACTTAGCCTTGAGTTAAAGATAGTTCAGGTCTTACAATAAAATATGTAATAAGCACTCTGACTTGTACTGCGCTTCATTTACTCTTTCAGAACAGAAAGGCAACCCTATGTGGCATCGTCCTTGAAACAGAGGGATTTGAACAAAGGCAACAAAAGCTTACATGTTATTAGTTTGCATATGAATTGTATGGTTATTACCAGAGGCAGCTGTAAAGACAGCCACAGATAAGAAAAGCAATAATTATTCTACTGCAAATATTCTTGTCTTGTTACACTAGGAAACTAAACTGCCAGCAGACAAAATTACTAATAAATCAAATGTGACAGCTCATGGTCTGCACTTATTTTGTAGAATACATTTAGTGATTTCTGAATAAATTCTGCGATGTTTTGTCTAAGACTAATGGAAACCAGGTGCCTAAACATGTAAGACTTTGCATATGCAGACATGTTTTTACTAATAAAGGGAGATTCATTCTAAAGCTGTCGAAGCCTCAAACAACATTTGAACAGTTTAAATACTTTTTAAAGCTCCTAACTCTTGCACACTGTACTTTAAAATATGCAGTTATAAACTTTGGGGATTAAAAAAAAAAACGAGCTCTTTACACATTATATTAAACGACCTAATGTTTTACAAAAATGTAAAAAGGAGAACAAACGGCTATTATGAACTCTGGGAACGTATCCAGTCCAATTTTGTAGGTTTGGAGGAAGTGCGAGAATAGTGTGAGTCACTGAGGGATGTTTATGGATGTTCTGCTCTTTGATTGATCGTCAGTATGTTTCAGCATGAACCATTGCTGGGTGAGCTTTGAGGTCTACCCTTCCATAATGAATACTTATGAGCACATTAGCAGACCAAGAAAACTCATTACAATATCAAGGAGACCAACAGATCACATGCCCTTTTAGTGCCTTTGAGTAGAGTCTTTGTGCATTGGGTATATGAGGCATGAGCGTCACGTTATGAAATTATGGGTTTAGATTATACCAATGGGCCCCCAACATCCGCACATAGTGGAGGTAAAATCGTGGAAACCGCACAGCGTCTTTTCGATGGTCAAACATGACAGTTTCTCTCAATGGAGCCTCAGCGAATGATTGACAGGCAGCGTAAACGAAACTCCAGCACATGATTCGCCTTCCGCTGATTGTCGTGTGTTTTGCCATGTGCCGTCACCCCAGTTTGCATGAATTGCATACACTGCTCTACAACAGCAGCATGGTTGTGATGTCAGAGCATACAAACGTTTGTAAATTAAAAACGATGATAAGTTGAATGAATGACTTAATGTGGCTGATTACATCAAGTTTTTAAGGAACAAAAGCAGCATCTTCCCAGCATCCACGCAAAGATTTTAGTTGTAGTTGTAGAAAGTAGTTTAGTTTAGTTGTAAGAAAAAATATGACTGAAACTTTGTGTGTGCTTTTGGTGTTATGAATTGTTAGTTTTTATAATATAATAATACTAGTGTTGAATTCAGTGTCTACCCCCAGCCCAGACAGAAGCAGATTTTTTGTACTGACTGTAAAATGGCACCAACAGCTTAGGTGCTTTATGTCGAATGAAGAACTATGTCTTTAAACCGACAAAATTAAGAGACGGGCAAAACTGCAGACTTTAGATAGACAATATTCTCAAAGGTTTATGATAACTGGTTTTCAGTTTTATAGAAACATCCATTAACTGTTAATAAACCTAGTTGCATTTGGAACTGTAAACTGAACTTACCCAAATATGTTATATTTCAAACTCAGCAGATAAGCAGCTTAAGTTGAACTTGTTTATTTGTTAAATTTGTTAAATTAAACTAAGTTAAATTTGGTTTTGTTTGTTTGTTTGGTAAAACGGGGACAAACGAACTTCAAAATTTTTTTCAAGATTTATAATGTCTTTAGTTCAAGCTTTAAGTGAAGATAAAAGTCGGAGGCTTTACAATCAAGCTGGTGTCCACCTGAGAAAGGAGTTGATGATGAGGAAGCTTATTTTAAATACATTGAAGATGTTAGATGATAAGATGTTATGCACTGTTTTATTCGGGTTTAATCGAAATTATAATACGTCAAAGTTGGCCAAATGAGCAGTACAGATGCGATTTTACTACAAACAAATATGTGAATAAATGTGAATACGCTGTAAATTATGAAAAAAGGGACTGTGTGATGAGCAGGAAATGATATAAAAGAAGGGGAGAAAAAGATGGAGCTGGTGGATGAGAAGGGGTAATTACTGAGCAGCTACACCGAAATGGACGGGGAGTTAGTGAGACACACACGAGCAAGACACTGAGTGAAGGACAGGCTCGAAGCTTCCCTCTGAAAGACACATGAAAGAGACAGAGAAAGGACGGGGAAGAAACAGAAGGATGATAGCGCTTGGAGAGGCGGGCAACGAGAGAAGGGCAGAAGTAGAAGATTGCTAGTTAGCACTTTTCTTGAAAAGGCAGAGTGTGAGAAGGAGACGGTGTGAGGAGAAGAGAGGAGAGGAGAAAGGGAGATAGTTAGCACAAAGGCAGAGTGAACTTTTGCCCAGTGCCTGTCAGGAGAGAGGACGACAGAGGACGGCCGGTGTGTGCGTGTGTGTGTGTGTGTGTGTGTGTGTGTGTGTGTGTGTGTGTGTGTGTGTGTGTGTGTGTGTGTGTGTGTGTGTGTGTGTGTGTGTGTATCCCTGCCTTCTCTTGACAGTGAGGAGGAACATGAAGTCTCTAATTGCTCTGGTGACTGCAACTTCAGACCTCTTCCACAGTGAAAGGGAGAGAGACAGAGAGTGGGAGGGAGGGCAGAGTAAAAAAAGACACGAGGTTCTAGTAACAGGAAGAGGGACTAAATGGAGCTATAAATGAGCTGCACGCAGCAAGAACAAGGGAGGAAAAACAACAGAGACACCGTACACACGAGATCAAGTGGCGAATGCCGCGGACGAGGCCGCTCGCCGAAGTCCGACAACATCGGCGCCCCCAAAACAAGCCGTTCCGCACACGACGCCCCTCGTTCTCCTCACCTAAGGAGACGTTTTTGACTGATGACGATTGCAGTTTGAGCTGGCTGCAGTGGATGGATGAGTCAACGACGCACTCTGGCTCCTAAAAATGATGTTTCTCTGAATCTGAACTGCAAACGTGATTTCGCTTTCAAAAGAAAAGAAACGTAATCAGCGGGTGATTAGTGTGAGTAGCAGCCTGTTTTTTTTGTTGAAGAAATGAAGAGCTACATTTAGTAACAGGAAATGAGCTGCAAGGAGGGTGGTGGATGTGCGAGGTGCACAAGGACTATCACATCACGAGTTTGAGTGTAGGGAGGTTTACACAACAAACTGGCTTTATTTAAGATTATTTTTTTGCGTATTATATGGAGACTACAGGTGTCCTTTTGCGTTACTATTGGACAATCCAAGAGCACCACATTTTAACGCCACAGGAACAATCTGATATATACAAAAAAACTACATTAAGGTAATGCTATGTTCAGAAACAACAACAGTTAAGTTCAGACACAAAAATATCAGGGTCGGGTTAAATTAAAAGACAAATTAAATAAAAATGAAATGCTACAAACAACAGCGCACATTTGGGTTTGACATCAAAAGATGAATATGAGACCAAGAGATCAACATTACAGCTTTGATGTTAAACCCAAATGTTTTCAATCTACAGAAAAAAAAAGATATCTGTCGAAAACGATCCAATACTTTCTGACGTAAGTGCACATGTCTGTATGCAGATGTAGAACATTTTCTTTCTACACCAGACGTCTTTTAACTCTGAAACCGTTGTCTGTGTACGTGTTTACAGTCCAGTGGCATCAAATGGCGGCACTGGTACCTGTGGCGGCAATATTAGATGCCGATGGATGTTGTATTGTTAGATTTGGTGGATGCAACAGTGCACATCACGGTTTGCTGTAATGGCCCAGGACAGTGATAAAGGTTTGTCATTCCAACCCAACCAATAAGCTAATTTTTTTTTGTTTATTGAATCATAGTCATGTAGGACGGCATCACGGCCTTTACAAGCTGACAATTCTTACTAATATTTCCCTCATGCCAAAGCCACGTGTTGCCTCGGTTCCCTGCTCTTCAAGTTTTTTGTATTCTTGATTAGATGTTTATGTTGATTATTAAGGAGTTTGTTCCCCCAGTGGAATCCTCATTACTGCTCAGAATCTTAAACGCTCTGAGAGCAGAACCGTCTCTCACCAAAACAAACTAAAGCATGTCCGACTTTGCAGCACTTGAAATAAAAGGAGAAAAAATGTCCAGCAGGTAACATAAATGGCATTCACCATATTAAAGACTTTTAAATCTACCTGTTCACATCATTTTTATATTTCAAGTGAAATGTGGCAGGTGACTCACTTCACACTTTGGTGATTTTAGTGATTTACACCTGGTCACCGTGACCCAGTGGAAAGATGATGTATCCATAACACACACCCTGCGTGGTGACCTTTACTCTCTCAGTGTATTTAGTCATTGGTCCGTCAGTTCTAGAATGAGGAGAGAGACCAAGAAAGGATGGAAGGAAAAGGAAGAGAGGTGACAGTGAGTGAAAGAGGATGTGACTGTGGATTAGAGGGTGTGTCAGAGGAAAAAAGAGGTGAGAAAGAGAGGGAAGAGTTAGTGATCGTCTGGGACCTGCTGAAATGGCCCTGTTTTGTCACTGTCTCACACACACACACACACACACACACACACACACACACACACACACACACACACACACACACACACACACACACGCCTCACCCTCACTTTCTTCAGTCTAATATATATACACCTAATCCCAGCTGTCAGATACATGTTGCACACATATGGATCATACTCAGCCTAAATCCTTCTCCAGTGTTTTTCCAACACCGACTGTGTGTGTGAGTGTGTGTGTGTGTGTGTGTGTGTGTGTGTGTGTGTGTAGGGGGTGTGTGGGTGGCAAACGTCAGGGCAGACGCTAAAACCCTTCCACTGCCCAATGATAAAACCTTAGTTCTTTTGTTGTGTGTGTGTGTGTGTGTGTGTGTGTGTGAGCACCCAGATGTTTGGACATTAGACTGCTGGTATCTGCAGTTCAAATGAGCCTCGGGGATTGGGTCATTAAAGACCCGCTTTAAACGCACAAACACACACACACACACACACACACAAACCTCTACAGCTTTTGATGTTCTCCCCGAGTAGCTGAGTTGGTATGTTTCTTCTGAAACTCTACAGACTGTCATGTAACTGAATCAGCGTCTGAGTCACTGACATAACTTCAAGACATTCGAGCGATATCAGCTCAGAGAGGGACAAAGTCTTCGGTGGAGTAGGCGGGAGGAAAAAGGGAACAGGAAGGGAAGCAAATAGTGAAACAAAGGAGTGACACAATGATGTATAGAGGAGTGACACAACAAAGGCGGCGAGCAGCAGGCGCAATCAGGAGACGTGCCAGTACCTATGTAACACGAGCCTCTCGGAGAGCGGGAACAGGAAGAAGAAGAAGGACAGGTGAGCTTTGAGGAAATTTCTGGAAAATGTGAACTTTTGCACTTGCTTGGTACAAATCACTTGCTCCAAATATAATTAATAATAATTATGAGTCAGAAGACAAACTCCAGATCAGGGACAATCAGCATAGGGCAGAGGTTGGAAATGTGGCAGAGTGTAGCAGAGCGAGGAGCGCGGCGGCTGGGTGGAGCCGAGTATATAAGTGGTTATTTAAAAAACCAAACCATGACCTTTACCTGAACCGGAGCAAGATGTCTCTCTGTCCAAACCTGGTATGTTCTTTATTTATTACTGTTGCTGCACTGATGCAGAAAAACAACCGACAGAGTTGACGAGAACGGCCGACTGAAGCATTGCTGGCTCCACCAAACCACATCTGAGGTGACAATGGGAACTGAACAGTGTGAAGCAGGTTGTGAACATGCTCCCAGTCAGCTGACTCCACGTGTGTCATCATCAGAGACGTGGTTTTACAGGATGCACAGAAGAACAGGGGACAAGGCACGGTGGACCGCTGAGGACTTTACATAAGAAACGTCCTGGTCTGGGCCTCTAAGGTGACTCGTTTACAGAAAAAGCAAAAATCTGTATTTTTGTCACAGCAGTTTGGGTCAGTGGGTCAACTCTTGCCCTGTCTCACGCTGGGGAAAAATTGGCCAATATGTCACCTCATATTCTGCTCCCATTGCGTCTCCGTGTACTAAAGACCGCTGATAACCTTAATTAGGAGTTCCTGTTGGGGTCACTTGTGTGGTTGAGCGTGTTGCTACGTGTGCTCTCCATGCAAAGAATCGCACACGGCTACTCACAGAACATCACTACAAACAGGACTTTTTCTTTCTCAGTCACACACACACACACACACACACACACACACATTTTCTTTGACCTTCAGCTATGAACACATACATTATCATCTCAACCTACAGACGCTGAAACAAGATGATTCATCAGAACTTACCCAACAACTTGCTGTCTTCAAGAAAAGCCCGGTGTGCTATTCCTCTTGCAAACGAGTCTTGACAGCACAATTCTGTACAATTTAGTCTCTTACTGGGGTGAGGGGGGGGTCGAGGCAGGGAGAGAGAGAGAGAGACTGTGTCCTTTTGGCCGTTTTCCCAGTCAAACGTGCGAGCGCGAGTGCAAAGGCAGCCAGGGTCCTTAGAGAGCCGAGCGCTGTTTAAATGATGTTATCACACGGCATTTGTTTCCCCTCCGTCTGTTTCGCTTCATGTATCCTCTCACTTATGCTCCGCGTCCCATTTCACGACTACTTCTTCATTCTTTATTGAAGAATGAATTAGTCTTTATTTATCTTCATTCTTTACGTAATTGCAAACACCCCAAACCTACCTGACGTACAGGTTTGGGTCCATCATCAGGTACCTACTGGCCACTGTGCTACCACAGTTCCTGACTGGTACCAGTGTGTGAGGACCTGTTAACCCAGTCTATGCTGGTTGGTGCAGAATGTTGCACGCCATGGCTCTCCTATTTAATAATTTGGTATGATTTTTTTGTATTTTCGCTGTTGTCTCTCTCTGCTTGAGCCTTTGCTTGCAGGGATTTGTTTATCTAAATTGGTCTGCTTTTGTCCTCAGCTCCAGTTTTCTCCAGTTCAAATTATCCATATTAAGCTGTTACCCTGTTTACATATGGTTTTTGATTCATGATCTGCACCTGAATCCGTTATCTGGTTTATTCCTTTTGATCATCAGCCTTCACATGTCTTCCTACTGTCAATCTGAATTCATCAGAACTTTGTCTGAAGTAAAATCTACGTATAGATGCCGTAATATACAGAGTCAGTGAACTAAGCAGCAAACAACCAGTCGAACCTTTTTCATTGTCTGTAGCGTTTTGATGGACACTCAGACGGCAGGAAGAGGTAGAGCTGAGTGATCTTTCACCACGTCAAACCTATTTCCTCCCCGAGAATGTGGCCCCTGTTCAAATTGCATTTACACCTGGCTGGGATCCAATCACAATATAAGTCACATGACCTTCAGACATATTCTGGCCGATCTGAATTGTAATCTGATTGATGTCAATGCTCTTTTCTTTTTTTTTTTTTTTTGGTGCCTTGTTGCATGTTGCATTAACATGAATTTTCCCAGATCCACACACACACAGATGACATCATATTTCTCTCATACTGCATATTATAAATAAATCAAACCACAACATCCCAAACAATAATCACAAAGGACTCAGTAGATGGAAATATTTCTCCAGAAGGACCTCAATTAGAAGACACCGCTGCAGCGATTGCGGGAGAAGCTCCTAGAAATTTGCTGAATTTGCCTTCTTTCTGCGTGTGATTAATAGGGACCTCGTCTCTCTCTCTCCCTCTCTTCGTCACTTGGCCAGTTTTGTCACTTCATCCTGTCTTCCTCTAATTGAGTTGGTTCAGCTATCTGTAAGGCAAAGTAAAAAATGCAAGAGAGAATAACAGAAAAAGCACAAAGCTAGAGCGTCAGGAAGACAGACGTTGCTCGTACAGCCGTCAGCGAATCAATGAGCAGATGTCGTGGTAAATTGGGACACTGGATTGGACGGGTGTAATTTCCTACCTTTCCGTTGAAAACCAGCATGTCACGTCAGGCAATTTAAAGCATGTGTTAGAAAGGTGGTTAGTATGACTGAAGTGTTATTGACATTAAAAACTGGACCTCAGTATTCACAATACCAAACAGCAGTTCATCATCGATCGGGTAAAGGTCTAAATGATGGACTGTGTCACATGTCGTGTGCAACTGGCTGTTGTTCAGGATACAAGGGGATTTAAACAGGATACAAGATTGTAATGAGTGTGTGTAATATTTCAAAATAAAATACCGTTTGGTGTTTTTTAAGTTACATACAGTGAATGGGCGTTTCTGTTTCTCTGCCGACTGAGGCAGCAGATGATCAGTGATAAGTTGACAACATATTGGATAAAATGCAGTAAAGATCTTGGTTAGTCTCAAATATGTCATTCAATTAATCTGCAGTTGCTACTTTTGCTTCTCCTCCCTTCTCTGTGTGTGTGTGTGTGTGTGTGTGTGTGTGTTCTCATCAGCCTATGTATGACGGGGTGTGTTTGTATGCCTTCTATTCAGCTTGTTTCTGCCCTGCTGTGTGTTGTGTGTGTGCATATCTACGTGTGTGTGTGTGTGTGTGTGCTTGTGCATATTGTGCTTGCCCATACCTGAGCTTGCCAACCTGCAGAGATGTGATCCCACAGGGTGCAGCCACTGCCAGTGCCTATTAATATCAATGGAACCAGTTGAGCTGCAATGACTGACCTTGGTTATGCCGTAGCTAACCACTGAGCCCATGTATCAGCATTACATGGCTTCGTTTCTGTGGCTTGAAGGTTCTGCTCTCTCTCTCTTTTTTTTAAATCTCATATCTTTTTGCAAATGTAACTTAAACCCAGTTAAGAGCGCGACTATAGCTCTAAGCTTTGTCATGGCTGCATATCGTGCAAGACCTGAAATATTAATTATGGCTTTTCAAATTTTTTGAATTGTGTTAAAGACATTTGTAGATGAGACACACACACATACATACACACACACACACAGCTTGTCTCTCTGCTGTCCCCTCATAAAGTCTGACATCACCTCAAGGGAGGATTTAGCCCTACAACAGCCACTGAAGGATGAAACTCCCTAAGAGAGTGAGCGAGGAAAGGAAAGATAAAGCAGTGCCACGGAAGAAATTGCTGCTATTCAAACAAATACAATCATGAGAGGAGAGGAAAGACATCCCAGTGAACCTTCATCTTGGTGCAGGCTTTTTGCTTGATTTTACAACTTCAAAATATGCTTTCTGCAAAAGCATTTTTCTGCATGCTCTTTTCAAATATCCCTGTGCTTTATAATTTACAAAGCTGCATACTCACCCTGGAGAGCCTGGTACAGAGAACCGCTCAACAACACCACTGCCATGTCCAAGGGCACCTTGATGGCTGAGACACTGGAGATTACTGTATCTTATATCCACCTCCATTTCTTTTTTCAAACCTATTCCAAATACTTGCTGACAAATTGCCAATGTGTTACTGTACCATAGTGTTATATTTAATATGTGATAAATATTCCGCTTTCTTTTTGTATCGTTTTGTTTAAGTCAAGGACCCTGTCAAGAAGACAGTTGTGGTCATTTTGTGCCCTTCATAAGTAGCTTCATCATCACTGGGCGAGTTACAGTGATTATAATGAAAAATGGTATAAATAAAACATATGGGAGCTCAATCAAAGTTGCAAGAAATTGCAATGAGCCAGTGCATTTGTCAAGCTAAGCATATGAATAATGCACACAAGACAGCGGTTTGACATAGATTTTGTGTCTTTTGGTTCAGGAATGTTGTTAGGTGGCCCCACAGAGAAGACAATGAACAGATTCCAACACTATAAATATAACGTGCCATGTAACGTCGCGCTGTCCAGTGCCGACGTTTGGGCTGGGTAACTAACAGCCCCCGGTTGAAGCGACCGACCCGACTCGTCGTCCTGCCCCACGTGCTTCCTCTGTGCCCTCTCTGACCCAACCAAGCATGAGTAAGAAGAAGTGCAGAGAGACGATACGGGCACAGACTACTGGCTTCCTCTTCCCCCTGTGCATCTGTGTGTGCGGGTGGTAAAAATGTGAGTTACCTCAAAAGTAAAGGAGCAGAGAGACGTGTGTGTTTGAGTCAAAGTGTAACTGTGCGTTTTGTGCAGTAGTTTAACCGAGGCCTCGATATGTACGTGCAGGCAAGTGTGTGTGTGTGTGTGTGTGAGCGAATGTGTGTGTGTGTCAGGTAGTAATTTATAAAGACAGGAACATTGGCTCTCCTGCTGTGCTGACATGCCTACAAGGGACTTACCACCAGTCTAAACATTCGCACACGCTGCAGATAAAGGCGAACCTATTCCAACCAACTGCACCAAGCTGAAACTTTCTCAGCCAGTTAAAAAAGTCAACTCAGACTTCCTTTAGCTAATCAAGCTTGCTCTTAATTTCAGTGTCCTAATTTTAAACAAGCTTCACCTGAAGGTAGTGATTCAGAACGGGGTGCTATGCATTATTGAGTTCCTTCTTCTGCTTCATTTCAGTTTTGGAGCACATGTGAATTAATATTGTAGTAGTCTGATAAGGACAAAAAAAAAAAAAAATGAAGGAGTGAGAGTGGAGCGAAGTGAGTTTGGTAGACTGAGAGACTTGGTGAGGTACTTTGTTCAACCCTCGGAGCCCTTCACCAAATAGAAAGTTCTCAACAAAGTTAACTTGCAAACAAATAACTAAGGCAAGTCGGGGCAAAACCATTTAGCGGGACGTGAACTTGCGGGTTCAGGGCCCCCCTGCAAACTAACCACTGGACCTGCAGTGTTTGCTCTGCACTCACTGCAACAGAAGCAATCAGGATTTTCTGAAGTGAGCCAACAGAGAAAAATGTAATAGAAAATTCTGGTTTATGGTGATACCAGTGATGAGGAATTTGTGCGCGTGTGTTTGCGGGCGCGTGCACCTGCTTTCAACAGAGTGAATCTTCATGGTGTACAGAAAGAAGAAGAAAATCCCCAGAAGAAATAACATTTTGCACCCAAGGAAACAAAGAATTGGTTTATTTCGAGTAAGATTCGGGGTCGCTGCATTAGAGGCTAGAAAATACTGTTATTGAATAAAAGGTTTGTTCTGATAAAACGAAAAAGAGGCTTGACGCCCAATCAAATCATTTTTGCGTTTTACAAAGCCTGGATAGTATGTGCTTATACCTGTGGGCTTACCTTAAATAGTGCTTACTCCTAAATGAGGCAAATAATACCTGGTTCAAGATGAAGACCAACACAGATTATGTCATGTGCTGTCTGTACCGTGTCTTCTCTGACAGGTCAAATGAGAAGAGGCTGGACTGGCAGAAATGTACAAGGGCAAAGAAATAACAAGGGCAGAGAAAATGGAAATGATGTACTCTGTGTGTGTGTGTGGGGGGGGGCTTGTCTGTTTGCGCCGTTCTATAATTGTAGGTTCAATATTTGGTTTGAAACCACTGGAGTGTGGGCAGTTCCTACAGACATGAGAATATCTCACAACTTGAAACTTTTGACAAAGTGCTAGTCGACATCAACGAACGTCTATCCACACAGACACGAATATGGATAAAACTCACCTCTGCATAGCCAAAGTTGGAGTCACTCTGATATTTTCACACGCATCTAGCGGACGGGGATCAGTCAGTCAATCATGAGAGCTGTCAGTTACTCTCCCTGAGCCAGCATGTCTTGTTTCTCACGCTTGGTGGTGAGAAACTGATTACTTTGGTGTTTTGGGGCACGGACAGGGACTTGCATGAGCAGCAGCTGAGTGGACAATCTCACAGAAGAATTTTTTTGGCTGTAATAAAACTCCAGGTACAGTTCAAGTATTATAATAAGGTGTTTATGTGTGAAGAGTGGCATATAGCATTCATCTGTGCAGCTGGAAACATTAGAAAACATAAGTGTTATGTTTGTGTCTATATAAGATTGGACAATACATGCTATTCATTTCACATCACATTAATGATACTCATAAACATAACATGTGCATGTGTATAACAAATGATCAAGGCTGAGGTGTGTTGTTTTAGTGAACCTTGCATTTTAGGAGACGGGTTGATTTTCATTTCATCCTAATAAAATAAAAACTTCAAGCTTGCAAAGGGAGGAGCAGTTTATCTGTTGAAATACTGAAATCCAAATATTTTATCCGCTGAGTCCGTAGTTATATACCGTTACTTTTTATTATTAAAAGAGAAAATTGAGTCAGAAATCACATAACGTTGTGTCAAACTGATGGATTCACACAAAACTCACTTGAATTCAGGAGAAGCTGTTCACAGTATGTTTCAGCTCTACCAGCATCGAACGCAGAATGAAATGAACAATAAATAGGGAGATTGCGTTAGAGACAGAAAGAAAGACAGAAAGACCTGGACCTTTCTGCTGGAAAATTACCATCTCAAATGGCTGGATCACAGCCTATTAATAATTCTTTCTGTTCTTAGTGTCTCTCGCCCTCTGTCTCACTCACTTTCACACTCACTCCCACTCTGTGTCGCCTCATTCATCTACCGTGCTACTCTCGGCTTGTTTGTTCTCCTTTCATGAAACACCTGTGAAGCTCAGGGATCCACTCGCCATGCCTGCAATTAGAAGCGCACACTCAGGGAGCCTAACCAATCACGAGGAAATCGATTGCCAGAAATAAAAGACAGAGAGAAAGAGACTCGGAAATCTAAAAGTTCAGGCCGTGCCCCTGTGGCGTGAAGAGTGGGCAGAGGAGCTTGTGTACGGATGAGGGAGATCTTTCATACTGTATAAAATTCCGAGTATTTATATTGACAATCTATTTTGGAGTTTTCCTATCTAATAAAATTATGCTAGAATTCAAATTTTGACTCAAGAATCACGACAAACCCCCCCTAAGTGTATTCCACCGTCTACTGTGCTGCGATCAGTCTCGATTAATGTTATTGTGAAGTTGCAACGAAAGCAATTCAAACTCGGATCACACTGGAATCGCGCTTTAATCGCCGCTTCAGCCGAGCCCTTCCGTGGCTCCCGTCTTCCACCGAGCCCCTCAGTTCTATTTCTCCCTCTGTTGGTAACAAGGGATCATGTCAGCCCATTAGACCCCTGTTGAAATATGGATGAAAAGATGAGAGAGATGAGGGCTTACAGTTCCCTTCTCAAACAGATCCTCTTCATCCCCGTCTCCTTCTTCTGATCTCTGTTATCCTCACTCCCTTCTGTCAGTTCAGAGAGAGCGATGGTGGCGTTGTTTGTGTACTCAAAGGAAAGCCTATGTATACTGTTCATGTGTCATATGCATTCTCCCAGTGAATTATCAAACATTTCTTTAATCTTCCATCAATAAAAAAAATATAGACTTTGCTGTCATCAGATGTGGCAAATTACACATACTAAGTCAACCCACAGTTGGGATTACTCAGTTACTGTACATTTTCACAGTTATCCGCGTTCATCCTGTGGGGAAATTAACGCAGGCAGTTACTGGAAGCACTAGCAAATAATTTCATAAGTGCTCAAATTCTGAAACCATGTGCAGAGTTTTTCACATGTAAAGAACGACCTGAGAGAGCCGTAAGCCTCAGCCAGTGTTTTTTGGAACTGAGCTGCTGTTCTACATGTTGAACAGATGGCAAATATGTATCTTCAACACGGCATGGTTTGTTAGTTAGGAAAAAGTATGATTAATGTTTACAACCTGTCCTCTTAAAATGAGCACCTGCAGCTCCCAGATAAATTGTTCAACTAGTCACTGTACATGAACGTTCTGTCTGTCAGTATGTTTTTGGACAGTTTACTTGTCTTTCCAGGCTTTTATTGATGTTTTAAGTTGTTGTCCTACTTGCCTAATTTCCCAGCAGCTTTGAAAATGAATATGCGTGTACAGTATGTTGCAATGTTTTGGGCATTGGAAGGAAGTGAAAATTGGAAAATGTGTAGTACTTTTTTGATAAATCATTAAAATTCAAAGGCTATTTGTTCAACACATTTCCAAACATAGCTCAGTGATTTCCATTTTCATATTACATTACCATTACCACTAATCATGCTTCTTAAACTTAAATCACTTTAATTGTTTTAGCACTTGCAATAGACAGTGATTTGTGCTGTATGTTTCAGCCATTTTCCAGGTGTGTTTTGCGGTAGAAAAGCCCTACGCCATGTTTAGCAGACATTTTGATTTGTTTAGTTTTTTGTTTTTATGAGGGGGTCGGTGATTTTGAGACAGTAACACCATAAAGTGCACAGGTGAAATTTGCAGGCAAGCTGCAGTGACTGGAGTAAGTGATAAACCATGTTTCAATCTGTATTAATTATGGCCATTAAAACTTTGCACATTTCTGGAGGGACTGAAATGCAGTTGGGTTAATGGGGTGCATGACACGGGTCCTTTGCACACACTATAGTTAAAGGGGTGAGGTGGTTTGGAATAGATGCAAAAGCTTCGACAGAATCTTCACAGTGGAACAACAATGCGGTGCTTACTACTGGTCTTTTTAGTGAATGCTAATGGAGACAAAGAAAAAAAGATGCTTGAGATTTGTAAATACTAGGGAGGGGCAGGCAGTGACCAGTCCTGCTCCTCCGACATTCACTTCCTGTCATAGTGACTGTAAGAAGGTGGGAAGTTGGTGGAAGAGATCACAGAGCAGATGGCATCACCACATGTGACCAGTCTATTTGCCGTAAAACACTGGGTTTAAACACAGACTGTGGAAGCACACGCGACTCTCATGATGCTCCACTAGTTTTTTTTTTTTTTTTGCAAATGCAAGGATTTTACTTGTGACAAGAGATGGAATACATTATGGATAGAGTGAAAGAGATAGAGAGTGAGACAGATGGCCTCAGGGTGGTTGAGAGCTGGTGAGGATGGTCGCTTGTCACATCAGAGTCTGACTAGTCCCTGCAGATGTCAGCAGCGTAGTCCTGTCACCACATCGCTTTTTCTTCTCTGTCCTTCCTCCTGTTTCCAATAATCTGACCATGTGTCGAATTCAAACTAATGACTTGTGAGAATAGTGCATCCATGCCTCCGTCAACTGACCCAACAAAGGCTCCAGTCTTTACCCCCTCCCCCTCCTCCTCTCTCCCAATGCATACCTTTTTAAATTTCTTTGCTTGCTTCTGTTACCAGCATCCTTTTTCACCCATGACTTGCCTCTGTATTCTCAGTTTATATTGGTCTCTCTCTGCCAGTCTTTTAGTTTCCTCCTCTCCATCTCACTGACTCATGTCGTTCTTTCTCTATCGCTCTCTCTCCCTCACACATACACAAGCACAGAAAGTATTGGCTTATATTTCCCATGGTGTCTGCAATACATTCAGCTTCACTAGCGGCAGCAATGTACTGGAGCAAGGCACCTGCTGTGCTGAGCTGATATGAGAAGAAAGACAGATACACAGTCACACACACACACACACCATGAGCTTTCAAATGCTCAAATATGGATGAAAAATATAAACATTCTCTGTATGTAAATGCTGATTCTGTGCACAAGAAACTAACAGTTGCTTACAGCTCATAGAAACGCACGCAATCGTCACACAAACAGATTCGGACACGTGCATATAAATGTTGACACGCACAGTTTGTGTAGTCTCGTGGCTGAAGGCAACCCGTCTGCTCCCGTTGCCTTGGTTACAGGCCATAGGCTTGTCTTGAGAGGTGATCCAGGTCTCTGCCTGCCATGTCAGACTGTGTGGTTGGCACTACGTTTCTCTCTGCTAACGTCTGTGTCTGTGTGCAGCATCTGTGCTCGTACTATGAATGCTGTGAAAGTGCATGTGTGTGTAACTTTCCACAGTGCTAGAGAGAGAATATTCTTATCAAATTATGAAAAAAGGAATGTTTAATTTCTCTATGACACACCTATATTGGCTGCTTTTCCCAAATCCCCAATAATACAGTCTTATGCTTATCAACGTACTGTAACAAGCCTCCACCAATTTCACAGTAACAGATATTATAATTCTGTATTTATTTCTGCTGACTGCCGAGCCATAATGTTTAGATTTACCTTGACTGGTTGTACATTAAAACAGATCGAAACACGGCCTGTCTCCACATTTCTAGGCATGTGGCTGACCTAGCAATACACTGCACGCTTACAGAACGAGAAGCCGTGATGCGTGTTTTCATTATTCAGATGTGTATTCTAAATGCTAATCTTCCATGTCTGGGTGCGATAAGGTAAACTCACAAAATTTAAATTGCATAAAATGTTACTAAAATTCAACTGAATTGATTAATGTTCTGAACATTTATCTTGTTCAGAAGACACGGCTAATTGAATAAAAAAGAAAATTTGACTCGATAAAGACAAAATGTAATAACAATACAGCCAATTAAATGTTTTACCCACTTTTTATCATCATTCAGTTACACTTGTACTGGCCCAAAAAAGGTGATGTACAATCTCAATTAACATTAATAGCAGTTCTTTGTCTTCAGGTATCACTCTAAAGGGCACTGATGGGCTGGTCATTCATTTTTAACAGCTACAGGACACCCATGAGTAGTAAAAGAACCACTTCCTGCCCACACAGTCCTTAGCTTTAGAAAAGAATTAGCTGTTTGTCCATCCACAGTGATCATGTGCTTTACCATCACAGATAGTGGCTTCACACATACTGTATGCTGAAATCCCACAGGCTTCATTTGAAAGCTTAATGCTTTAAAACCACGACACTAACCATGCCTTGATAAACCTGTTCTTTCATCGTGTACCAAATTCATGCGGCCTCATGATATACGGCATGTATGACATGTTTAAAAGCTGTTTCAGATGTATGATGTGACTGAGCTCAGGCTGTTGCAGCGAGGCTGTCAGCTCTGGTCTTTCACGTGCTTTCCAGAACTGTTTGATGTTGGCTATGAAGGCAACTCCAATCATAATGTTACTGGCAATGCTGATATGCTAGATACATTTACAGATACACATAGCACGTACAGTACAGACATACAAATTGATTTTAATTACATGTACGTGTAATTATTCCTTTCAACAGCATTTAAAAGAAATGACATTACTTTTCATTTTCCCCACCATACTGAGGAAATCAATATGTATGTATGTTGGACTGATTCTAGTTTAATTGCACTACGTGATATTCATCTTCAAAAGCAAGCTTTTTAAACGCCTTCTGTTTTGTTTCCTTGGCAGTGGAAGGTACATGTGTGTTTCTCCGACATCTGAGAAGCCGATTCTATTAATTGCCTGACACACGCCTCTCTATGAAGCCTTATATTTTGAGGAAGCCCTTATCTTAAAGACTTCTATGCAACATTGTTATTGAGCAAAGACGGATTTTTTAGTGAGAGTGAAATATGCAAAACTATAATCCCTCAAATTTCAAATAGTGTTTTGAATGGGAGGAGTGAAAAGTGTGTAAAGCGTTCTCGTAAGCAAACTTTTTCGGGGGCTGGCAAAGTGAAAGTTACATTTGCTGAGACAAGCACAGCAGCACTTACAGACAGACACTGCAGTCTGCTGGAGGCTTTAAAGGGGCTGGTTTACTTGTTATTCAGGGTGCCCCATTGTGTGCGAGCTTCTTTGGCTTAAGAACTTTTACCTCTCCGGTATATGCAAAGGGAGCATCACGAACTCTCCAGTGCAACCTTCTGGCATTGATGTGATTTTTATGAATATATTTCTTTTAGATTTAGAATCTTTATAAGTCTTCATTGTGCACATATAGTAGACATATTCACATGCACATTACAGTGAAAAGCAGGTGGGCTGGGCTAAGTTACTGTGCACCTGTATGATTTTTAGGTCTTCCTTCTCATTTATGTGTCTGCTAGTGACTATGCATCCTTTACATATAAGTTTTGGCACTGTGACGAATCAGCAGGAAATATCTAGGCACAAAAAAACGAAAGTTGGCAGAGGTTTTAGAAGTGTTGTAGACAAATAGAGATGAAGGAACACAGCCAAGCAGCAAGAAGGTCAGACTGAGAAACCCCATATGCATTCCACCCAGACTGACACATGGATGGACTCATTGATCAAATTTTCCACAAGGTGCTAGGAAATTAAGTGGGGCAAAACAGGGACGAGAGCAGAGAGCGGTAAGTGGGGAGATCCCTGGCAGTCTGCCTCGCCACTTCATCAGGGAAAGGCACCCAGACAGATGGAGTGACAGAGAGAGAAGCAGGGGCACGACAGCAGTTACACAAAAAACCCAAACAAAACAAAAGTTGCACTGTCTGATGCCAAGGACAACGGGCAGACACAGCGTGCATCAGATTGAACACTGGCTGACCTGGACATCGCTCCGTCGCACGGATGCACCTGGCACCTGGGACTACACGCACGGTGTCACGCCCAAAGCTGATGTTTGGATTTGATGATGGATTTTTTTTCAGGACAGTGGTTGTCACAAAAAGAGTTGTGAAAGAGAATGCGTGTCTTGTTGTTTTTTATGTTTTGATTCATCTTTACAGGGAATACACATATGTGTGTGTGTGTGTGTGTGTGTGTGTGCGAGACCTTTCAAGGTTTGATCTCACTGGGAGAAGAGACAGGCACAGGCTTCAGTGTCACAGTGAGAAGCGGAATGTCATTTTGATTCACTATGAATGAGACTGATCCTGAGGGTTTTCACAGGAACACACACACACACACACACACAAGCACTGAGAGGGGAAGCTCTGTCAAAAAGCTTCATTGTAAATTACAGAGATCTCATTTAGTCGTGAGTCATCCTCCCAACAAGTACATACACACATGTCCAACCTGTTGATTTGGTGCATTTAATTTACTATTTTACAGTAAAATGAATCACACAAATGGGTTTTAGTTTTTAAATAATTACATTTTTCAATACCAAGCACAATCATTATCATGCATCAAGCTTTTCTTTCTGCTACATGGAGTAGTCATCATTACACATATCAGACAAAGACCCACATGTAATAATTCATATAATTATGTCTGTGATGAATCTCTTAGCACACAAGCACATGGATTCTAAATTATGCATTTATGTATATATGTTTGCAAAATGAACAAGACATGACAGCCTGCATGCAAATGGTTATTTATTTAGCACCTTGTGATGAATCTCAGCCTTAAAAACACACTGCAAAAAGGTTTAGATGGTGCAGCAAGCAGGGATACAGGATTTTCACGGGGACAAAATAAATAAGAAATGCACTCAGGTAATAAATTGGTTTTTGCACCGGAGCCCTCCATTTTCCCATTTTGATGATTAGAATAATTTGTTTTTCTAAAGACGTGTTTTCCTACTAATGATATGGAAAATAAGGTCAAACCTGGGCTCCTCGCCTCCTTTTTTGTTAATTGAATGCATCACAAAGGCAGACAGAGGGACAGAAAGAGAATCAGCGACACAAAGTGAAGATCCTTAAATGTTTTTGTCATAAAATGAGACGGTGTGCTTCATAAAGTTGGAAAGCTCCGAGTGGAAAAAAAAAAGGATGAAAGAGGAGGGCAAGTGTCTGACGAAATCTGCACTGACGCAGAGGGACAAGCATAAAAATAGGTAGAGACATAGGAAAAAAGAAGAGGGAAAGGATGAAATAAAAGTAAAGACAGAGAGGAGACCCTGTCCGCATCCTAAGAAGATTAGACGCTCGGGAGCGACGGAAGAGAGAAAGAAGATGTGATGTTAAAGAGAGAGGAGGATGCAAACTGAACCTTGCAGTCGCATGGGAATGCTCTCTGTGTGGAAGCTTAAACATTATGTGTGTGAGTATCCCACAAGTAATACCTCTAAAAGAGCAATCAAATTAAATGTTGAAGCTCAATAGCAGCATGTCTCATTTCCTTTCTCCTCAAAGCCGTCTCAGCGTCAGACTCATTTAGCATCATCCCAACGTGATTAGGGAGTGACATGACCGGCTATCAGCTGGGGGTGGAATCAGCTGGGTGTGAGTCAGCTACACGACGCCTTGTCTCCCGGCAGAGGGAAAGGTTCGGGGTCAGCATGACCAGGACAGAGAACTCGAACCAGCAGTGATTCATTTCACATGGCAGCGCAGATGCTGCAGATACTGTAAGATTTGAAAGGTCAAAGGTGAGGAGCTCAGGGTACGAGAGGCAATGTTGTGCATGTAATGACGGAGCCTTGAGCAATTTTTGTTTTCACCTGTTGGTCTGAAAAGGCTTAAAGTTCAGACTCTGAGCTGTGAAGAGAGTGGTGGGAAAGTTCGAAACATGCACAGTTTGCTGGCATGTGTTTTTTCATTTGTTTCCTGTCTTAGGTTTGTCTATAGCTAATACAAGTACGCTTCCACACTTGTTTATATATTCTTTCTTTACTTGTTTGTTTCCCTCCTTTTTCTTCCACCATACAATGCTTCTGTTCCTGGCTCTCGCTCAGGACCTCAGGGCAGGTTCTTCCGTTGTGATGTGGGAGTGCTGCTGCACTAACACACTCAGGCATGGACCCGCATTTACACACGCAGGCCTGATTGATTTTTCATTGCCTGTTCAGACATAATGCATCCCAAATTGTTTGCGTTTCTTTTCGCTGGAAGGGCAAAATTGTCCGTCGTTTGCTCTGTCACACATGGGAATAAATGAAAGCTGAGAAAAATCAGCGATAGTGGGAAAAAAGGGGAAGAGGTGACAGCTGGGAAAATTGAAATGATATTGAGAAAGAGGAGCTACAGGAAAAAACGCGGTAACCCAAAGGGGTTTAGACCCATATATCAAACAGGAGGTGGTGCTTAGATGAGGAAACCAGGAACAGAAAAAAAGAGAGACTTAATAAAAATATTTCACTTCACACACCTTTCTGAAATCCTCATTTTGCTGTTGCCCCAGAGAGAGGAGCGGAAGTGTTGGTTGGTAGATACGGCAGACAGACGGTGGCAGGAGGATCAGACATACCAATTAGTAAAGAATATGGCATGTGTCTATCAACGTGCATAAAATGAGGCAGTTTTTTTAAAGTGCTGCTGGCAATAAATTCAAAATGAGCATATATTTTATAAACGCAATTACATTTCATATTTAATGTCGTCTTTATTATTTACAATCAAATTGAATTTTAACGATTTGCAATTAATTTTATTCTGAGTTAATTTACATTTAACACAGTGTCTTTAGAAAATATATATTAACGAGGGAATTAACTTTAATAACATGGGAGGCCGAAGACAAGTGCATCCTAACACCACCCACTGCTGCTGTAAGGTAGAGAAAACGAACGCACCCTGAACCTGACCTGCAGGTCTGCGGCACGTGACACTGTGACGCGCTCAGATTGACGCTGTGGACCGAATATTAATTATACTCTGTGTGATAAATGGAAATATTAGCAAGAAAACAGGAAGTAATAAGTGACATGTTGTTATAGTCCTTTAGCTTCGTTAATGATATCTGCGTTTTTATTGCGACGTTGACGTTAGCTTGATGCTAGCGGAGGGTTAGCTCGTTACCGAACGTTAGCTTAAATGGTTTAGTTTTACAACACGTTCCCACAGTGTTTATTCAGAAACTGCTCAAATGAACACGGGTAAACATAAATCAAAAATAAAGAAACGAATGGAAAAGTGAATGTAAAGATGGGGGAGGATGACAGGTGAATGCAGGAGAGGATGTCAAACACGGGAAAAGCAACGAAGCGCGGATTCAAGGCTCAAAGAAAACGAAGACAAAAGAGGGAAACAGGCCCAAGGTGACGCAGAGCCCAGGTGTCAGGTAATAACTGCAAGTTATGGATCATGCATGCAACTACTTTCAAAATAGCAGATTCAAACGTATAGATGCAACAACTTCCGTCAGCAGTGGGTGATGTGATGATCTGCCATGTTTGACTCTGCAGTGGAAAAATTGACATTGTAACATTTACCAGATCAGCACACGGAATCTGCCTACAGTTTTCATAATTCAAACTTAATCGGAACCATTCATATTGCATTTGATTAGACAGTGACATATCTGTTATGACGCAACTCGGTATTGGTTAAGGTTGGGTGAACCTACTTTTTACCAGTGCATTCTGAGAACATGTACAGTTTGTGTATGATTGTGCATCTGTCTTTGGCTGCTGTGTTCCTTAACCCCAGTCCATTCTATACGTGGTTTGAGAGGATTAGCATCATGGTGATCCTGCTCAACTGTGTGACACTGGGCATGTACCAACCCTGTGAGAACATCGACTGCACCTCAGACCGCTGCCAGATACTGCAGGTGAGAGACACCCCTCTGTGTGTGTGTGTGTGTGTGTGTGTGTGTGTGTGTGTGTTTTACAATACCATCTTGGCAATGACGAGATAATACAAAATGATCAGTTGTTTGAAAGAAGCTCAAAGCAGCTCACCGCTCATCCAGACGTTATTCCTCAAGGTGTGATGCAGACATGCTGCAGCTCAAATATTTCCCATGTTAAAGTTTTATATTTTCTCCTGCTCTCTGAACAGGGAATTGGGCCTTAGTTTGTTTTGGTATATTGCAGTGTTGTGGAGCTGCTTGTGATTTCGTTACTAAGTGACAAGAATTCATTTGTGGCGAGTACAAGCTGGTTAAATTATGGTTCTGGGTCTCCACAAATGCCACAGCCAATCAAGCTTTACCCATTGGCTTTTTCTTCTAATACTGCACAAATTCATTGTTTAAATTGTCAGATTTTTTAACTCTGTCTAAATTATTTTAGTCAAAACTAGGCACTTACCTCAGTTAGGAGTTTTAATATGATTTCCTTCTCTTTTTTTCAAAATGTCTAGCATTTCTCTTTTTGTGCATGTAAGCTGTTGGAATTCAGGATTCATGACATCATCAGGCAGGCTTAATTTCAGTTTTGATGTCCACTGAGATTAAAAAATCGGTCTATAGTCTGTGATGTTTTATTGCTTGTTTGTGCCATATGCCATCAGTGTGTTGACCAGTTTTATTACCATATCTCCCTTGCCTGCAGCACATTACCGTAGAATATGAGTTCCAATACCTGCAAATCCCCCCCTAGACTAAACTGTAATTGGTTTATTGTCTTAAATTTTATTTTTGTTGCATATAAATTTTAAATTGTTTCTGTTTTAAACTGTGCGACACGTCTTGCTTTACTAACTCTCTTAATGCAGTACCTCATATTCTAGTATGATCTTTATCTCTCTCTGCGTTCCCATTCCCCCCATCCTACACACTTGTTTTTACCTTCATCCTGTGTCTTCCTCACATATCTCCCATAATGTGTAGATTACCACAAGATAAGTGGAGATATCTGTTAATGTTAAGATAAAAAGGCTAATTTGGGTTTTTCAAGCAATGAGAGCCACAGGGTGCATCTTGGTCAATATCAAAAATTCTGTTAAGCTGAAATTACCAGACTGTATGACACAGGGCTGGCATTAATAATAACTTCTCAAATAAACCCAGTCAGTTCCTGCGCTGAAATGTAGGAGGTCAGAACTAAAGCTTTAGTCAGTTCTTCTGAGATTTGTGGTACTACAGCACAGTGCTGTGAAAAAGATATTTAACCCCCTCCTGCTGTCTTCTCAAAGTAAGTTGTTACTCTGCCTTAAGTAGAGTTGGACAGCCCTCATTATAACTTCAGATCAGCACCTGTTTAACCTTTTTAAAAGAGCTTCATATGTTCACAGCACTGACTTTGGCATTTCTTTGCCTGTTCCACAGAGTGTGAAATTTGCCCCTTAGGTCCCTTTGGTTTTTTATACAGTACAGTGATAAATCTCACTCAAGTCACTCCTTCCAAAATAAGGTAAAGCACACAGTCAGTGGATTGTTTGACTTTAAATGGTCCCATTATGGTCCCGATGATCTTCTTACCATCCTCCCCTCCTGCTAAATAAGCTGCACAATGACAGCATATGAAGTAGCTTCCACACCAGCTTCTATTTCAAATCATGAAAGGGCCCATCACAAGACAGCCTCAATCTCTTTACAAATCATGTTGACGATGAAACCTGATAGGCCGACTGAAGAGGAAGCTGGTGGCAGTGACAAATAACTATGATGAATTCATTCCCCTTTCACTCAGAGCAGAGCGCAACAGGGATCTGACTGGTGCAGCCAATGTCGTATTACACGTGGAGCATGCAGGCTGCATTATTTATCAAAACATCATTTAACCCGTATGTGAGTCTGATCCTTTGCATTCTGCCAGCTCTGTATGGAGAGTGAAGCTTGTGGTACATTTGTGTGAATGAATGAGCAGGAATGAGACACACAGGCTGACTTCAAATGCACTACAATGCTACCATGCCCATATTTGTGTGTATACACAAAGCCATACTCAGATAAGAGCGAAAAATCAATTATTTATAGTCATGTTCACACACCCACATGTGCTTAGCCTTACACCATCCAACCTCTTGCTGTAAAGATATAGACCCCATAAATAATAAGTAGAATAGTTTGTCCTATTTCTTTCTTTTTTTTTGTCTATTTCAAACTTGGACAGAACATCCAGTACTTTTACCAGTTCTGCATATGAATAAATCCACAACATTTCACACACAGGTATAGTAAAAACACAACTTTGAGATTCTCCAACAGAACTAAGTGAAAAACAAATCTAATCCTGGGGAGGGTGTCACTCCTGGCTCCCCAAACGTACCACATATCATTCTTTTTTTTTCTTTTCCTGTGGGCTCAGACTGTAGATTGTCATGTAAGTTAGACCTGAAACCCCGACAGGTATGAAACTGAAAGTACTTTTGCTTTGTTGACGACACAACTCTATTCTCATGACACATACACTGTGTCTACAACAGCATTCAGCTGGAGACCTTGGTGTTTAAAAATTTTAACAATTTTAGCATTTATATATTTTTGGAATTTACTTAGTTCAGCCTGCCAACTGAAGATTATGTTTGATTTTATTTGTTAGTTTAATAATTTAATGTTGCATTGAGACTTTCAGCTTTCAACAACTACCTGATTTGTAAAACTCTGGAAGCAGTTTACTGTAGATGTGTGATAATTTTCCATACAGTAGTTTAAAGTCTTTATTTCACATCTTGTCAGCGAATCAGGTCTTTCAAGCATTAGACTAGCTTTGACATTAAAGAGCAGTAACAAAGTAATTCCATTTTTGGAAGAGTAGCAGTTTATGTGTGGTTGTGCAGTAGATGTTAAAATCGATAGGGATGTATTACAGTTTTGGAACAAACAAAATCTAACTTATGAGCAGTGACTTACTAGCAAGCATTTCAATTTTAATGCCTTGGAATTCTCTGTGTCAAGAGGTAGCAGCTTGATTTATATTTTGTAGGAATATCTAACATACAGGAAACACAGTTATAAAGCCAAGGCCAAAGCACTGGGGAAAAGGTTTTTATTGTGTAAACACAAAAGGAGGTTTAGCTGGTGATCTCAACAGAATAATGCAAGCAATATATAGCGGGGATATGGGCTCCTCTTTCTCACCCACTCTTCATTTGTCTCTCCTCCATTCCTCCCCCGTCTTAATTTCTGTGGTCTTCTTTCATTGTGATTCTTTTATTGCAGTCTGGGTTGTTTCTCATTGAGCATCATGTGTTTTCTGGGAGGCGTTATATTATAGTTATGTACATATATCAGTTGCATCTTTGTAGGCCACACAAGCATTTTGCTTTTTTAAAGCTGTAACTTGAACAGAATTTTTTGCTCAGTACTTATCACTACTAGAAAGCATAGACAAACACACTGGGAGCACATCAGTCCTAATATCTCATATCCTGAGTGTGCTATTAGCTTATAATATGTGGTACTTCAAAGCGCAGTTAGAAAATAATTAATTTCACAGGTCTTGTGTGTTTTAGGCTGAGTTTGCCGAAAAGTGTGAATCTGCCACAGCTGAAAGATGTTAACGTGGCCTTCGAAAGGTCAAAAATAGAAGGCGGTATTGTTTTGAGGTGTTTGGATAGGTACAGTTTCAGAACAAAAAAATCACTTGTAGCGGTAGGGTTACTGTTTTTGTTAAACAACTACTTTTAACAACTGAGGATTATTATTATTATTATTATTTATTCACTTAATTCGTCCACAATAGAGATGACAAGTACTCCTCTGTTACATCAAATTTAAGAAAGAAGAGGGAGCTTCGACAACATATTGAGCTAATCTGATACTAATTTCATAAGCATGCAAGAGAAAATGTGCTTTGATTTTTACTAAACCGAATCTCCTTCTGTTTTCTCGTAGGCTTTTGATGCATTCATCTACATCTTCTTTGCATTGGAGATGGTTGTAAAGATGGTGGCACTTGGGATCTTTGGTCGTCGCTGTTACCTAGGAGACACCTGGAACAGGCTGGACTTCTTTATCGTCATGGCTGGGTAAGATGCTAATCTATATCATAATGTCAGCATTGATTTTACTTCTGGTAAAATTTCCATTTAATGTTGTTTAGAGCAGATGTTTATGGGGGCAGTGCTTTGTCAGCATGTTGTTGGGAAATGAAGGAATTTAAAAACAATTGGACGTTGAGGAGTGAATAATGCAGTGCCTATAGCAGGTCTTTAGCAAATCTGGAACTTGTTTGATCGGGTTGTTGCCGGTCCTGACTATTACTTGCTGTGTATATTTCAATTAGCTTATTGATTTTCTAAGCCACCATTAGATAAACCTGTCAATTGTTGTTAAATGCATCATGAATTTTGGTCACTCAAGATGTTTTCACCTTAATTTTTAGGATGTCAGTGCAGCACTGATGTTGTAGTATAACAGGTCACCAATGATAGATAACCTGTGTCTCTGTGTGACTTCATGTACATAGTTTTTTTTTTGTAATACATCAATGCAAAAATTTTGACTCTAAAGAGAAAAAGCAGTGGGAACTAAATTATACAATGTCATCTATTTTTTTAACATGCCACTTTTTCAGGAAAGATTTTCAGCTAAAGTCTGTGCCTTTACTTTTGATCCAATTGTTTATGAAATATCACTGAAATTGTTATATGTTGTCCATATGGTATTTTTGCACAAAAACTATTTTATTACATGCAGCTTTGCATTTTTGCTATATCGTCAAAACAGTGCAGGAGCACATCCCTGAAGCATAATCTTTGTTGATAAAAGCTGTAGTGATGTTTTATGAGAGACATGACTACTCAGTATATGGGATCTGATGCAAAGGTGATTTGCTCTATGTTTAATGTATCTAAATGTAATTACCAGGAAATACTTTTTTTTTTACTAAACACAAATATCTTTGTGTACAGCAAACACAAATGAATTTGCCTTGTCGTTCCAGTACTTTTGGAGTGGACTGTATTGTGTTGCGTAAGTGTAACGTGTTCTTGCAAAGTGTCCATGACACTAGCTGTTACCACGGGAAACAGATACACACATGCTAGATGGATGCATTTGCACAAAACAAAAGCAAACACACCTGCTCCAACACCTGCCGTGAATGAAGGGAAATGAGAGGCTCAGACATGGGCGATAAAGCAAGTGTGTGTGCGTGTGTGTGTGTGTGTGTGTGTGTGTGTGTGTGTGTGTGTTAGAGAGAGAAAGAGAAAGAAGATGGATAGGAAGAATGGCTGGTATAATAGCAAACAAAGAAAGGTAGAGCTACAGACTTACCAGGGAAGGTGGAGGAACATTTATCTTCATTTGAGCTGAATCAGTTTATCCCCAGTGGATGTTCAAAGTTTGTGTGTGTGTGTGTGTGTGTGTGTGTGTGTGTGAGGCAGCAAGTTACCAACACAGATTACAGATTTGTCATCTTATTCCATTTGAGTTTGTGTAATCTGTGTACATGTGGATCTATGTTTGCACATGCATTTATGTGAATGTCTTGATCTTAGTTTTTCTTTTAGCAGCATCCATTGGATTAGTGTCTAGGCTAATTGCAGAGGCCAGTGCCAGCCTTCCCAGGCCAAATCACAGCTGACAGTCCACTGTGAGCTTCATGTCTGTTACCCACAGGCAATGCCTTGCTCTCTTACCCTGCTCTTCCCACTGTCTTTCTTTTTTACTGCTTGGATGAACATTTTCCCCCTTTAGACCCTTTATAGACCAGGCTTTCACCCAGACAGGCTCTGAAGGGGGTTTCATGCTTTTGCTCCATAACCCCGCCACAGATTTTTGTCATATTTTGTATGCTGTAGATTTTTTTTTTTTAGCCTTAATCCACTACACTGAGACTTATTTTGTCTGGCCTGGCTGATATCTGCAGTAGTATTGGAAAAATCACAGTATGTGTACTTGAGTGCATCTGCTGAGGTTTGTTATCTAGGGATGAAGCTTGACCCTTTTTTACAGAAAGTCAGTCTTGCCTTCCATATTTATTTTGCTGCATGCCTGCACAAAATGTAACAAGTCAAGGAAATAATATAAGACTTTGTCCCACTGAGGAAGAAGGATTGATGTTTGCATATATCAAGTGTTTTATGGAGCTGCATCTTGACTCGAACAAAAATAAACCTGGAGCATCTTTTTACAAATATATATGCAAACAAAACAAAGACCTTCTATTCTGGCCTTTAGTGGCTCAGCTGTAATACATACTGTACATTAATTATACAAGACAGACAAAACAAGAAAACAGTGCTGCTGTACTTTATGGCTTTCATTAGTTCAATAAAAGATCCTTCTAAAGGATTTGTTTCTTTTAAACTGTCAAAGGCAAGTGCACTCATTGTGCGGATGTGATCAAGTTTTGTAGGCAATATAACACAGTAGAGGGATTATATTCTGTTCCAACTTTTTTGAATAAATAAACAGAAAGTGGGTTGCAAGAAGGATGGCAAGCATATCACATGCAGGACTGTCACGTCATATACCTGAGTTTGACTTTGGAATCCTATGTATTCTTCGATTTAGGCAGGAAATGCACTTTGGTTAAGGTTAGGCAATATTGTGGTTTTGTTTAAAGATTAATAAACTAGACTTGATGTTGTGCTGAAAGTTCAGATATTTTGACTGTACAAAGTATGTTCTTTTTGTTGTGGTACAAATGTTATTTTAAAACATCTTATGAATACGTATAATATCACGTATTTGCCAATTGACATTAATGTTCATTGTCAACACATCCCCCTTATTGTAAACAGAAAATGTATTCAAATTGCAGTTCCATTACCCATAAATGATATTCAGGTTTGTGGTTTAGTTAGAGACTTCGTTTATAGGAGTCTGGGTTAAATGCAGACACGTCTGGGATCTTGTCTTCTCTGTTTAACTTTCTATTCGGCCCTTTCTGTCCTCCAGATTCAGTTGGACAACTAATAAAATGATGCCTGCGCTTATCTGTGAGCTGCTAATGTTTTTGTATGTGTCATCTCTTAGATTTATCACTTTCCCTATAACCTTATCTACTAACATTAAAAACATCAAGTGTTTGTGCCTTTGAGCTCACTGAGAGGGAAACATTTCTTTTTTAATTGTTTCACAACTCCCTTTTGACATTTTAGCCTTCTGTTCAGTATCCGAGAAGCACACATGAAATCATTAGAGCTAGGACAGATACCATTATTTCAGAGGCAGGTAATAATAACACTACTCTATACCCAGCCAGAAAAGCCCGGCCAGAAAACAACTGTTATTCTCTTCTCTGCTACTGTGACATTTTCATCAAGTTGCTGTGTAGCATTTCTTCGCTTTTGTCGACACCAGTGAAAGAAAATTGGTCTGCAATGGGTCTGCAAACATGTGCATTTTTTTAAATGTGGGGCTCACAAACTTTACACTACGGACAACAAAGCATTTCATATAGAATTGTGATTGATCCACATTTATTTATGGATATTTAAAACTATTTTTTTTTTTAATCAAGCACTGGAAATTTGACATTGTCCTGACGTTTTCCGGAGGGAGCGTATGTGTGAACGCAAATGTGCATGTGCAACTCTGCTGACATTATCCGGACTTTATCCTGTTAAGCCCTTGAGTACAACGTCCATATTATGTGCGTGAGCTTGTGCGTGCATTGGGGTGCTGTTTCCTGAATCATTGGGAGGATTAAAAGTGAATGAGTGGGTGTGTTGATGACGTTTCTATCATTCCACTGCCCATGATGAAACCTTTTTATTATTAAATTCATGGCTCTGATGTGCTATAAACAAAAACTATTGCACAAACATAAGTTTTCTATCACGTTGTGCCTCCTGTGCACGCTGGTCACTCACGGAAATCGAGCTGGTTTTCACACCTGAGGATAGTTGTTACTGGGGAAATCTCTCTCTGAGAGTCCGAATTCCCCCTCAGGTTTTCTCCCAACAGTTTTAGTGAACAGCAGCGCAGGGATATTGGCTTCTAAGTTTTGGAACTAGTCTCTCACTTCTAGACAATCAGAGAATTTAATTTCATTCTGCAGCATAGCAGAGTAGGGACAGGGAGGTCTCGACAGAGCAAAGTGGATCTCTAGCACTTAATTGCATATTGTAGCTCTCTAAATATTTCACTAGTAGATGAATACATTGTTAATGTTTGGAAAAACCATACAGCAAATCAAACTCTTATTGCTACAAGTAATCCCACTCAAGTGTGAACGGGTGTGCTACTCTCTTGATGACTCTCTGCTCTGGTGAAGGGCAAATGGAAGCAGTTTCCCTGCGGGATCAATAAAGTATCGCATTATTGTAAATGACATGGTCCATAAGTTTGTCTATGTGAGAGACAGTGAGCTTGGCTTGTTCTGACAAACCCTGTGGATGTGCTTCGGGTTGTATTAGTTTGTGGCGGTGGTGCTGCGGTTGGTATCATGCTGTCCCTGTGCTGTTGAAGCCCTGGGCACCTCAATTTTATGCACACACTTGCACTAACACACTTAGCAACTATTACACAATGTAAACCGCTTGCACTTACTGTATATGCGAACACACTGTGGTGTTCATGGGGCTGTTTATTACACATATACTGTAAAACTCGCTCACTAACTTCAACTTATCTCGGTGTAGATAATCAGTATGCGCATAGCACATTGAAATGTTCGCACGCTGCTTTCACACACTCATACACACTGCAAACTGCAGCCGCTCTTTTGTGAAAGTGGTTTGGGTTCGGGGGCACAAACAGCTTAGCCATGCTCTGGAAATGACTTGCTAACAGATGCCAGGCTCTGACTGAGCCACAACATCCTGCAGGCAGCACTTAGAAAAGAATAAGTTCCTCTTTTTCTCCTCACTCTCTTTCTCACCTTTCTCTTCTGTTATTCTCTTCTTTTAATGCTTTGTCACTTTGTCCCCACTCCACTTTCTCTAGAGTTGGCACTGCAGTACATTTTCCGTATTGTTGGGGTGCACATAGCACTCGAAGGGCAAAGGTCAAAGAATAACCATCGATATTGAATCCAAAGCTTAATGCTCTCATCGACGTGGAGCCATTGTGAACACATTTTGTCACATTTTGAATCAGTATTACCCAGGTAACTACAGAAAAGTCCTAATGATGATCTTTTTTCGTTCTTCCTGCAGGATGGTAGAGTACTCACTGGACTTGCAGAATATCAACCTGTCAGCCATTCGGACGGTGCGGGTCCTTCGGCCGCTCAAAGCCATCAATAGAGTGCCAAGTGAGAACACTTCTAAGTTTTTTTTTTGTGGCTGTAAATCAAATGTGTAATTCTGCTTCCATGGTACTATGAAGCTAATTGCCTGTGTGTCTCTGCTTGTAGTTTATCTTTGTGTCTATGCATGTCTATCAAACCAAAAAAAATACAAATGCATCTGCATGAAAATGCATGCGTATGTATCCCTTCTCCAGCTTTGTGGGCGTCTTAATGTCACTTGTTCCCCATGGGGATCATTAAACATCCATCTTATGCTAAATCACACAAAATGTGCAGTCAAAGCTTTATCAAATTTACAGACCGTCCCTCACTGCTGCTCCACTGATCATTCCGTGACCAAAAGGTTATTGCTTTAATACAAAACTTAGTTCTTGACCAAACTTTTGAACTCCTATTGATTTCTTTGCTCTGCTGGGATAACAGTCAGCTCTTAATCATTTTAGGCACCAATTAGCCTGCAGAAACTGGGTTTAGGCTGGTCTCATCTCATAGTTCAAGCATGTTTGTGATTAGCCAAGAATAGTAGCTAATTCCTATTGTAGATTATGAGGTTACAAATTTATAATTCTAAATTTTGGTTTCCTTAAAGCCGCTATATGTAAAATTTATACATTAAAATAACCAGTTCATCAATTCATCAGTTCATCAATCATTGTATCATCATTAATCATCATCATCATTAATCATTGTAATACAGCAAATGGAATCTCTGGCATCCTGATAGCAGGCTCAGATCCTCCGATATGGCAATATGGAACTTTGGATTCACGTCCCGGAGACATTTCACAAGAACTGTGTAGAGCTTAATGGAACTGCATCGCTCCATAGTCTCTCTATACAGAATGCATCCGTGCATCTATGTCGTGGCTCCTATTCTTAGCATGGCTAATTTGCATCACAAATTCAATAAGAAGGCAATGTCTGGGGAAACAAGGAAAAAGTGAATAGGGAGAGTAATTGATTATAATTGTTGATGAGAGCTAAAGAGATAAAAGGACACAAGGCCGATCTAGAGCTGGTGGTGTTGTCTGTTCTTGCTGTTTGACCAGTAAGTAAGAAATTACTTGCTGCTTTCTACATTGTATGTTGTGTTTGCTTGCTGTGTGGTTGTGAGAAAATATCGCACCAAATACGGATTTCTACTTATTTTTGCTTTAATAACAAAAGTATTACGTTATTCAGTTACTGTTGAAAATGTCTGGGGCTATTATAAAGAAAATGAGAGAAAGGTTATGTTTTTTTAGATGGTACATATGCCGTACAATAGTGGAATAAGACAGAAAATGGCTTCATAGATGCATTTGTAAAGAACTGCAATTACTAAGGTCCATCAGAGTTGGATAAAGACACTAAGGAGATGAGCAGATGCCTGTATGTGACATACAGTTGTATGCAAATGTTTAATAAAAAATTGCCCTTCTCTAGCATGAGTAAAAGTTTGGCTTCCCATTTTACTTTAAGACTTTATTAACTAGGCTTTAATTGACTTGTTAGAACTTGTAAGGCAGGTCAAAAGATCATCAGAAATTGTCAGTTGAAGACTGTGGACTGAGGTTCAAAAAAGTGAAGGTTGATTGATGCCTGGAGAGGAGGAAGGCTACAAGAAGGTAGCAAAGGTCTTTCAGCTTGAAATTTCCTTTTACCAAGTTGTCATTAAGAAATTACATTATGAAAGCAGTAAAGGGGAACTTTAGAAGCCAAGACAAACTCTGGAAGACTAAGAAGTCTCAGTAAAAAGTGCATGTCCACTGGGCGTTAGGCCAAAACAAAACCTTCAGAGCGGAGCTGCAGGAAAGATCTAGTACTTTTTACACAAAGAGGGTTTTCCATCAGAAAGAAATCTTACCTTTGACCTTAAGCTCTTTGGCCTAAATCTCCAAAGGTGTGTTTGGAGACAAAAAAAGGACCAGCATTTGATGAAAAGAATGCTTTGCCAACTAGTACGCATGTGGGTGGATTTATTATTCTTTGGGATGTTTGGCAGCAAGTGACACAGAAAACAGTGCATAGAGGGGGGAGGAATGGATTCCACAAAATGTCAACAAATGCTGGATCCAAATGTCATACAATCCGTCAAGAATCCGAAATGGAAAGGACATTGGCTTCAACAACATCACAAAAATCCAAACTAAAACCTAAACTTCCACATGAACACCTCCAGAGACAAGCTGAAGCCCTTGGTATGACCCTTTGCAGTCCTCTGATATTGTCCATAATTTGTGGGTACATCTTGCATCCCAACAGCCTAAAATGTCTCAGAACATAAATTGAACATCTTCTTTTATTTGCACTTTGGCTTCTGTCCACAGGCTTTCAGCAACACTTAAAATTCTGAAAGATCCATGCAAAAAAATCTAAATTACAGCTGTTCTTTTATCCTGAAGAAAAATTTTACAATTTGTGCTTACCTCGTAGGCGCCCAATCATGGCTGATTCTTCGCATTTAGCGCAATTACCTGAGAAAGTGTCCTGTCTTTGGGGCTGAATTGATTTCAACTTTTTCACACATTCCAAAGGACCTCTCAGGTGGAGACACCAGCATTACACTTCAATTGGTGTGATTAGTAGATATTGTGTGCAGTAGTGTGTGTGTGTAGAGTATTTCAAGGACATGCACAGATTGTAAACAAATCTGCTTTTCTGGATTATGATTATGAATCATAGCCTGAATGTCCACACATGTCGAGTTAATGCAGACGATGCATGCATGTATTTTCAGTTGTCTGTGTTTGTGAGATGTCTGCATGCTGGTATGGTTAACATTGCTATCACTAAGCTACATGTGAAGCGTGTGTGGTGGCCTGATTCCGTCCTCTATCTGTGACACCAGCAGAGGTGAGGAGGAATGGGGATAAAGCTATTTGTTGCTTGTTTTGTTGGATCACTGCTTTACCTGCAGTTACACGGGGAGCATGGACACATCCTGACCCCTCACACACCTCAATTTGTAACCCTCCAAAAAATGGCAGATAATAGCCTGTGTGATGTGTGTGTGTGTGTGTGTGTGTGTGCGCTGATGTGTTAGACTGGACCTTATGATGAAATTGGTGTGAGATAGAGGGAGTGCTAGACAGAATAGGAGTGGGAAAGACAACAAACACTAAGAAAGAGGAGTGAGAAAAGAGATCTGCCCTGGTCTTCAGTGACTAGCACAGGAATGCATGCTGTAAATGTGTTTTCGCTGTGGTGCATAGGGAGGCATCCATCTTTATCTGCGAACAGCAGGAGCTGGCAAACTGGTACAGTCACCAGGAGGGGAGAGATGGAGTCAGGTGGAGATGGAGAAAGAGAATGAGGAAAAATGAGGCAACTCAGAAAAAGCTGAGAAGAAGACTGATCTCTGTGATACCATATTGGTTCTTTTTTCTGTGATTACTTTTTAAATATTTTTTGGCTTTCTTTTTATTCTTTATTTTTCCTTTCTTATTTTGGCACACCCTCAGGCACCGTCTCATTCTCATTCTCCCCGTCTCTCCCTTTATCCATCTCTACCTCTCTTCACCCAATTAGGCCTTATGGAACAGTGGCCTAATGACAAGGACCCTGGGGAACAAACACATTTAGACTCGCCTCCAGCTGCCACCATGAGACACATACACACCAACAACTCTACTGCTCTCCATTTAATACCAGTTGACGAGACAAATTAGGTAGAGGAGCTGGCTGGAGCATGCTCACCTAGAGAAGAAAATCTTTCTTCTGCATGGTTGAGATAAATCCAAAAAATCCATATTTTCTATTTGATAATTTCTCTAGGAGACATTATGTGTAACTGACACATATCTAGAAAGAGCTTGGATCAGCAAAAGTTTATTAAATAATGCAGATTTGAGTTTAACAGCAAATGATTTGTAAACTATTTACCATCAGTTAATTCTACACTAGATACTGAATGCTGAATTGATAAATGAGCATCAAAATTTCAGCCACACTCCTAATAGACAATTAGTTATTACTCAAGATGTAGTAAAATTCAAAAGGGTGTGACGGCATTGATTAGTACTTAGGGCTTGGGGAGAGCTTTTTAAGGTCTATTATATTTTTTTAACTGCCAGCTTTTGTGCTGTGTATGATTTTACATGTGCTTAGTGTAAACTGCAGGTGTTTGTATTCTTCTAAATATTGTCTACTTGTGTGTAAATCTCCATAATTACCCTCACCCTCTCTCCCTGTTCATCTGTCACTCTCTCAGCTTCTCGCCTGTCATTCAGTCTCTTAGCAGTTTAAATGAACTGTTGCGTTTTATGACACATTGTTGCATTGTTTTTCACAAATCGCAGTATGGCACTAAAATCACAAACACGCACATACATCAGATATGTAGACATAGACACACAGTCAATCACACAGTAACATCAGAACACACACCTCTCAGGTGTCAGGATAGGGTTGCTGTGATCTCATCAGCGGGTCTCACCTCTCGCTCTCATTAGTCCAATCAGCTGTCATTATGTTCTACTAATCACTATCTCAATATGTCATCACTGCAGGGTGGGCCCATCCACGGGGGATGAGGTCATCATTATTCGACAGGGGACCCGCTTGTATTTCTGCAATTAGGTTTCATCTAATCATGAATGAGATCTCATGTAGCCTAATTATGCTTCTTTGTTCATGGGGTGGACTGTAGTTCGTAAATGTGATTGTGTGTGTTGTGTTGGTGATATCCTAATTTCTATTTTTGTTTAACATAACTAATTTGTCTCCTAGTATTCTCCAATGTACCTTTCTCTCTGTTTTGTATGTGTCTAAACAGCAAATTGACACAAAGGCACAATTCATGAACTATTCTGAAATTTTTGTAATTTTGGAATTTTGGTTCAAGTCAATTTTCTGGTTTAAAATCTTGTTTTATTTCAGTTTTGGTTAAATTGGAAAATATTTAGATTGATGACACTTTTTTTTTTTTTTACTTCATCCAATCCAAATGCTACATGCCAAACGTCAATCCCTGGTGTCACTGGCAAGACAACAAAGCAGCTTCTGCACTAAAAAAAAATTACGGACAACATAATCCAGACATGAATCCTTCTTCCTTCAAAACAAATTCCACAGAGCAATTGATTAGTTTGTAAATGTAATTTCCAGAAGCCATTTGCAAATAGCAAATCCCTTTTTTAATCAATAGTGTAAGCCTCTGATAATCTTATTGACATTTGAAATTACACAGGTATGCGCATCCTGGTGAACTTGCTGCTAGATACTCTGCCAATGCTGGGGAATGTGCTGCTGCTTTGCTTCTTCGTCTTCTTCATCTTCGGCATCATTGGCGTGCAGCTGTGGGCGGGGCTGCTGAGGAACCGCTGCTACCTGGAGGAGAACTTCACCCTGTGAGTTAATTGTGTGTGATTGTGTTGTGTCAGTGTGTTTGTGTCTAAAAATGCCACAAATCAGAATGGAGGGACTTTAGTGCTTCCAATTTTAGTTTTTTCTTATATCAGTACACTTGCACAGATTTCACAGTGGGTCTGGCCAGGTCCACTGTACACATGCTGTAATAATAATAAATAACCTGATCAATCAAGGTACAAAGTGCTGTACAGCTAAAGAAAAAATACAAATGAAAATGTAATAATAAAAACAGGGTGATATAAAATCAAAGAAAAGCGCAATTTTAAAATACAAAAAATGACAAATGATAGAATGTAAAAAATAGTCCACAACTCAGGGAAGGCAGTTTAATAAAAATGAGTTTTAAGAGGAGACTTAACAGACTACACTGACTGCGGTGCCTCATCTCATCTTTCTTTTAGACACCATCTGTAGACGTTGACCTTGTTCAATGTCTTTCCACCTGTCTGATTAGTCACTGGGAAAACCAGTGTCCACAGATAGTTCTTGTGCCAAGTCCGAAACACTTAACTCTTAAACAGCGTGGTTCACAATTTCTTTTAGAACCTTACATTTACATGTGTTGCCCATGTAATCAGCTTTATTTAGACATCACTTTTGTTGTACTGATCCATTGGTAACTCACTCCTGTTCCATTTGTGCTCACTTTTTTCACGTTGAGGTTCCTCAGGGGGGAAATTGCTTTGCCAGTAACAAGGCAAAGCAATTTCCCCCTGGGGTTAAAATGGTTAATTGAATCTTGACTGGTAAATCTACTTATTTGGCCTGTGTTTTTTGTAGTCTCTACACCTGTCTGTCTGCCGACTTGTCTGTCCTTTATACAAAGCATGGATTTAGATCCCAGCTGTATGTTTCCATATTCATAACACTACATGAAAGTGTCATATAGTGTTTCTGTGTAATATTTACGAGTACTCGGAGGTGTTTGATCAGGAGTGATTTGCCTCTGCTTCCTGTATTATGCTGAGACATTCCTCCGATATGTGTTTTTTTAATATTTATAAAGTCCATATACTTCTCAGTCTCTGTGCAGAGTCTCTGATTATGCTGACATAGTGTATACTAATGGCCAAATGAAAGGCAGCACGTGCCTCCTTGGCAACACTGACCTTCCCGCTCTGTCCTCCCCTTGAAGTTGAGATCTGACATTTACTATAACAACCTCCACAATAATCACTGTATGAGGTTACTTTAACCAATAATTTCAACATTTATCTTGATTGGGCTAAAGGTCCATATAGTGATAAGCAAGACCCACTGAGGACTCCACTTGATGCAAAAAGATATCTGGAGAATTAGCAGACATCTACAATTTTAGTTCAGCTTTAGGAAATCATTTTCCTCCACTATGCTGATTGATACACACTTAACGCCCACACATTTCCTGATTAATGCAGCAACAGATTTTTTTCTGTGTTGCTTATTATTTAGGTATTATTTTAGCATAATATTTAAGGCATTGTGTTAATATATTATGCAAGTTAGTCAGGGTGCTTGAGTGCTTAATTAGAAAGGTCCTACTGAGTTGGCGCTTGAGGACTATTATGCTAAGTAAAGGGCTAATGTTAGCTCTCTGAGAGGTTATAATGGAGTGGGCTAAGTGTAGCAGTCAAGTGCAGCGTTCACTTTACCATTTCACACCCTCCCTCTTCTGATCTTTACCTTTCTTTTTCGTTTGTTTTTCATGCCTTATTCTTTTTTTGATCAAGTCCCCTATTAGTCTGTCTGGTTCTCTGAATCGCTTTCTTTTTTTTTTCATGCAAGTCAAAAGGAAATGCAGACAGAGCTTTGGCGGTTTGTTGTAGAAACAGATTGGCGCCTCTAAACTGGTCCATTAAAAAACAAATTCTTAATTACTGACCACAGAGAGGAGACCAATGACAACGTAAAGGACATTTATATCATTAGGTTAAAAATAAGAGCATTCGTGTTGCTCCCTGTTTTTCCTACTTGGTCTCCCGTTCTATACCCGTCATACTTTCTTCTATTGTGTCTATTGTTTCTGCTATGGTTTTTTTTAAAGCCAGTCGTTCTATTCCAACTGCCCCAGAGTTTCACTTAATAACATTGCTGGAAACAGTTTCTTTTCTCTGCTGCTCTGTAGACTTGATCCTTCCCTCTGTTACACTCTGCTTTGGCAGGTGTGTTCTCAGCGTGATGCCAGGTTTTTCTGTGCCATGCTGTGCAATGCCAAGTCACCGGCAGGGGGGCAACAGCCTTCATTCATGCTCCACTAGTCTGACAGAGGCCTCTTTTCTCACTCTGCATTTTTTTCTTTTTCGCTCTTCTTTTAGGGCTTCACTTCCCCACTTTAGCACCATAAAGCGCTAATTTAAGTGTCACTGACCTCACGTCAAAGCCTTACCTTTATGTTTGCCTCTGTTGTCAGTCACTTGTGTGCCCCATCAAATTACATAAAATCTATTGCCCTAAAAGTGAGTGAAAGCACAGTTTGTTTCAGCGCATACCTGAAAGTGTGGCACGTCTCATTTAGCTACTGTACTCTTACTATTAATCCTGGATTTAGTGTGCATGCATGTATGATACGTGTAAGTTTTGAGTTTTATGGTTTATGTAAAGGAGAAATTCACGTTTCTCTTATATTTCAGACTAGAAATGAAATTGGGTATCATTATGATTTTTAAAACTGACAGAAAAAGAAAATGATTGAAAATGAGATTGACGTTGGTCATAGAGACAGTAAGGATAACGTCTGCAAATTTTAAAATTGACAAACCTGAAGACAAAGTAACTAGCATTGAACTGACTGTGCTTCCTGTACATTCAAAGTCTCGGTTTGCAGCCTGGATTAGCAAAAATATTAAAAACTGATCGACCAGACTCTGATTTACAAGTTTCTTCATTCCAATCCTAGTGGTCAAGAAATAACTACAGTAGTCCAAGGACAGCAAAGTAAGACCCTATAAACATAAGTTCTGTGAAAAGATATACACACGTCTAACTGATGTGTTTTAGTTTTGATATTTAAACAGAGATCTACAGCACAGGCAAACAAGATAATCCACACTGCAGATTGACAGACAATCTGTGAGTATTGTTGAAAAAATGTATGTAATTTAGACAAAGACTGACAGAAGAAGAAGAATTATGCATTGGGCAAAGAAGACTGAAAAGGAGAATATGATAAAGAAAAAAAGAAAAGCTAAACACAAATTCACTGGTGGACTAAAAGACTAAAAGTTAACTGTTCAGTAACAGGGTAACTGGCAGGGAAAAACAGCTGTGATTGTGCAATTGTGTGCATTACATATTCACTTTAGCAAGTTTTTCCTCTGTGAAGTCTTTTACCACGCAGAGAAAATTGTTAACGAAAGGGAATATGTAACGAAAAAAAAACAATAAAGACCAATAGAGATGCAGCAAAGCAAAGAAGGGTTGAAGTGACAGAGACAGTTCCATGAGATAATACAGTGGCTCGAGTGACCCTGACTGTGTGTTCAGTAATGGCTCTACTGATGGGGAGGATATATTTTTGTCTTCCTGCAGGCATTCACACCCTGCCCTCATTTACTTCACAGTAATGTTAGATCGCTCTCTCTCTTTCTCTTTCAGACACTCTCTCTCTCTCTCACACACACACACGCGCACACACACACCTAGTAAGCTTTGCTGACTGGCCCAGAAGTTTGTTTTCTTAAGTTTATCTCTGAAGCACTTTTCCACTTCCAGCCATTTATATTCTTTTATTCATTTGCACTTACAAGACATTACTTTAAATTGATATACTCTCATGTCTTTAATTCGAGGAGGCAAGAGAGCTTTGAATGTTTCTTCCTTGTTTTTTTCTCTCTCCCTGTCTTTGTGTGTAATAAAACCACAGAGAAACATAAGTTTCGGTCCCCAGGTTGACTTGAATAGGATATTCTGAAGTGCCTCAAATGTATAAAATCATGTAGATTCTGGTATTACAGATATATGTTGTTAAGTACGGTGGGAATCGGCCAAAGAAACTACTTTTTTATGAGGGGCAGTTACGGAGAACGAATTGAGGATCATTGAAAGTGTGTGTACTTGTGTAATAGCTGTACATGACTTTAATTAGCTTTTCATGTGATTTCACGCTAAGGCGCGCACACACACGTACACACACTCAGGCAGAATCTTATATACACTTTACACATGACTTAGTTTACACGATTAAACAATCTGTTGTCACCTGCTAAACATACTCCTCTCCAGTGATGTGCTTGTCATTTGGTTAGTTACCTCAGTAAATACACTATTATTTTTGCAGTTTCATTTTGCCTTTGCCTTTGGCTGCATTATATAGCTATCTTTGTATCCTATAAAGATTCTGATGTCTACATGAGGGGTTAACCATCTGATTTTACTCAGAATAAGAACACAGTGATTGCGGTTGTATTCATTAGAAGACACAGTGTGTCATCACTGAACTGCTCCCCTCCTGTGACCTTTTGGCATAAAAAATCTTGCACTTCTGATCATGTTGCATCTCGGAGATATAGGCATGGTTTTCTCTAACCATCACATTAAATCCATGTGTTCAGCAGAGCAATCAAGGCAGCAGTGTGAATCTGCCCCTGTTTCAAATGGCAGAATAACTTATAATTATTGCTGCAGGTCTTTGTCTCTTGTTTCAATAGTCCTGAGAGAAGATTGAAGATGGCGGTTTAAATATAAATGGAGCTAAATAAGTCACATAATGCACTGATGGTTGTTTCAAACACTCTTGCCAGAGCTCCACTTATTTTCAGTGGATGTCTTGTTTTTCCCCCAAGTGTCTGCTGAGTGGTTTTTGCCTGTGGTTCTGTTTTCAAGTGGATCTTCTCTGGTGTGGGATTTGTCACTCAATAGACTGTAGAATGGACTTGGCACGGCCGCTTTTCTGACGAATGTGGCTTGCTCAGCACTGGGAGTTGTGCGTAAAGTTTATTGAAAAATTGAAAAACTCGATTTTGACATCCTGACTTGTGTCATCATGTAGTGTTAGCCGATTTCTGTACACAAGGCTCTGGCTAAGCAGGGAAACAATAACATAATATCCCTAGATTTACCTGAGATTTACAGTTACATGAGTGGCAAGTGAGTACACAAACACATCTTTATCCACAAGTTTATGTCGAACATGTTAGAATCTTCCCTGGTTCAGCTTTGCCCAAATATCCATTTCATGTCTTTTGTATCAAAGGATATTTGAGCCAGAATTGTAGGTTTGCACAACACTGCAAATAGCAAGATATCAGGATCATAGATGATATATACAGGATGTCAGTTGACCTAAAGATATTCTAAAAAACCTTTAATGTCTGATTGAGCGATCCTCCCCACAGACATTTTGACATGTTAAATTTGTGAAGCATCATGTGATTGAGTGTGATGCTCATCCTCAGCGTGCTCATTTTATCATATTCTGACCCACACGTGACCCCACCCCGGTTTACTACAACTGACAGCATGCTTCTTGTTTTTGCTAGCTCCAGGTGATTTTTGCTAGTTCACCGTCAGCTTTTTTCTCCTCGACACACACACAGCTTACTACTCCATACAGGTGATTTTTTTGCATTTGTAAGACCATGCATGAGACTGAGAAGAGAAAAGGGAGCACATATAGTCTCTTCCACATGCGGGATTCTTTGTAGTCAAAATTTACCTGCATGGTGAGTAAGGAAATATAATTGATGATGGATTTGGTTGAGTACACCTGGGAATATACAGTAAGTGAATTTTGTTATGTCTCTCCCATTTTCATCTCCTTCCCCCTTTTTGAAGATTTGCCTTTGGTTGAAATTCTCATGAAACTTCCCAACAGGAGAAACAATTACGTATGCAAATTCCATAACATGAAAACTTCTTTCCTCACCTTGTCTTTACCCCAGGTCTTCAGGCATGACCCTTCCACCTCCCTACTATCAGCCAGAAGAGGATGACGAACGCCCCTTTATCTGCTCCCTGCCATCTGATAACGGCATCATGTCGTGTTCTGATGTGCCGGCAAGGCGCGAGGGAGGCCGCACATGCTGCCTGGACAGAGAAGATGCTCTCCACAGACAGGCTCTGGGCCTGAGTCCTGAGCCACTGGCAAATAGCAGTGGCGCTGGGGAAGCAGTGGGTCTATGTATCAACTGGAACCAGTATTACACTCGCTGCCACACAGGGAATACGAACCCCCACAAAGGTGCCATCAACTTTGACAACATTGTCTATGCCTGGATCGTAATTTTTCAGGTATGTTCGACTGGTGATGTTGGATGAATCTGAATAAAAATGTTTTTTAGGTGCGTTCTGTTAAGACTGTTGACTTCAACAGTATTGGTTGTTTTTTTTAAGGCTGAGTCTTCTCTCATCAAATAATTGCTTTTGAACATAATTTTGTAACTGTTCAGTCATTGTAATTATTATTTTTTGTTTGCCTATTTGTTTTTATCATTAATTTATGGATTCCATTTTTGCCTCCCCGATTTGTTTTTGTTGTAAAATTAACACTCTTTCCTCCTAGGTGATCACTCTGGAGGGCTGGGTGGAGATCATGTACTATGTAATGGACGCCCACTCCTTCTATAACTTCATCTACTTCATCTTACTCATCATTGTAAGTGACCTTTATTGCTACATTTCTAAATGTACAGAATTCAATATTTTAGAGCTGACACATCCAGTGTGCCATAAATTCACAAGTGTCTTGATGGTGAACTCAAGTGTAACTGTAGTTCTACACTGGACATAAAATTATGTTGTAACATTTTCAAGTATATTATATAAGTTATACGTTTAATTAACCCCTTGCCTGGAAAAAACAAGACCTCTCAGAAGATTTATGGTCAAGAATTGATCTTCATAAAGCTGGGGCGGGGAGTGAAAAAGTAATTTCAAAGACTTTAGATACTAATCAGTCCACGGTTAGCCAACCAAAACAGTCATAAATGAGATGAAGCACAGCAGAAATTACTCAAAGGAAAAAACCAACACCACACTAACAGCTAAAGGCTTTAAGTTTAGAATTATTGGAGCTGGTTAATTCATGAGTACATAAGCAAATCATGAAAAATGGTTACAGAATTCGTGGTGTCTATGCACTATGTAGAAAGCTATGGCTCTCCAAACAACACATCTCTGTATGCCTGATGTTTGCCAGAGAGCACACAATACAGTGCTTTGATTTGTGAATGAATAAAACAACATTGTGAATGTTTAATGGCTGCGTTCAACAGACACTACAGGCACTAAAGATTATACATTTTAGTATGTTGTTAACTTTAAGCACATTGTTCTATTCTAGACTGTAACCGGGTTCACAAACTTTTTCTTGGCATTGCATGTGGACATGTTATCAACAAACTAGACGAGTATGTTTCCTGAGTGACAGATTAGAGGTTTGAAATACTAGCGTAAAGAACTGTCGACATTTAGCATGTGAGAGAGGAATGGTAAGTGGATGCTACGTAAATTTGCCTTGGTGGTAATAAGAAAATGGTGAAGGATGAGGGTGTGAACATTTAAAAAGCACAATAAATGTATAGCGACCAAAAAAGTGTTCTTTCTTGTCAGAGTGATAAAGAATCTCTACAAAGTAATCACCATTTATTCATAAAGCACAAAACGAGTGATTTCATTAATATTCACCCACCTTCAAAGTAACTTACCTAAATCAGCAGTGGTGCAGCACAATGTGTGGCCTGTATTAAACACCTTTATCTGGAATGTCTACTTACTAGTGAATCAGTACGCTGGCCAAAAACTACAGTACCATTAGCTATGATTCACCGATGTAATAAATACGCGGGGAAGGAGAGTTTTGTAGTTTTATAGGCACCATGTGTAAAGAATAAATACACTATAGACATTATGTGCAACAGTTAAATTTAGCTTTTTCAGTACCAGATGTAGTGAATATTGTTAAATTCTGCATTTGTATGTTATTAGCATTCAGTCATTCTGTGTCGAAGCAGGCGTGCAATAGATGTTCCAGATGTCGCATTTTCCCACCAGCAGGTGAACACAATAAGAATTACACATACAGTACAGCGTTTTGTAAGACATGCAAATTGGGTTGAGAGAACACCAGAGGAGGTAAAAGGAGGTGAGAGAGGAAAACTACAAAATTATAGTCACAAGTACAAATTACAAGTTCTGCACTACGCTATAATGAGAGGGAACAAATGTAACCGTGCAGGATTACAAAATAGTTTTTAACCACCCACTTTATTCTCACAACGTTGGCCTTATTTAGCTGAGGTGATTTTTGGATATTGTGACAAAAGATGTAAATTCCATCCCGTCTTTGGCAGATCTGATCTAAGGCTGGCATTTCCTGAATAAACACCTTCTGGTACCCAAAGATAGCTGACACGGTGTCACATTTCAGCGGAATCACTTTTGCCTGGTGTGCGCCACCCCACAGATCACAATCTAATGTTATGCCCCGTGTGACAGTTATATTATCCTGTAGAGGACAAATAATATTGAACAGTTGATAATCCTCAAACTGATGCCAATACTACACAGCCGCTACAGTTAGTCAATAGGAACTGGAAAAGGTTCTTGTGCTTTCAACTTTAATAAACCGGAGCCTCGCAGCTTGCGAAACAGCTAACAACTACAGCACAATCGTATTGCTCCCTTTGCAGTGCAGGATTGATTGACGTGTCCCTTTTGAGCTTCCTTGCAAGGCTCATGTCTGTTTGGCAACTTGTAGCAAGGTCCTAAGGGATGCCTTGTAAGTATTGCCAAAACTATAAAAGGTTTTGGGTCAGGCAGTTTGATGAGCCCCCAAGCTGCTGTTCAAACAGTTAGGGTCACCTTGACTCTCTCATTCCTTTCCTTTGTCGTCCTTTCTCTTTTCCTCTTTTACATATCTAATTCGTTGTGCGTGGAAGTGTGTGCGTTGAGTTGTCATTAGGCAGCAGTGCCCTGTTCTTTAAAGCTTGTTAGTTGATCCCATAAGTGCGTGTTCTCAGACATAAAGCTCCAAAGAAAAAGAGAAGTTTGACCTCCTCAGTGTCAAACACGGTCTCATCTCTGCCGGCTTGATACTTGATATATTGTCAAGTGTCCAATTGAAGCGTCTGTATGGGTGTCACATAGAACAGTGGATTAAAGTGTCTTAGGCCTAAGTGCTACCCAGAGAGCAGTTATTAGGAGCTTGTGCGTGTGTCTGTGACTGTCTGTGTTCGTATGTTTGTGTATGTGTTCCAGAAAAAAGAGAATATGTATACACGTAAATGTATGTGACAGGTACTGCATAGACGCACATGCAGGCGAACACTCAGGCAATCAGTTGTAAGCTAAGCCTGTCATTTTAATTTGTGTGTGCGACTGTGTGATCGCACATGCTTTTATGAGTGTGTGTCTGCGTGTGCGTTTGCCTGCATGCATAATGCAGTGATCATCTGAATGTGTGATATTGGGCTGCCCTCTCTGTCTACGCGCAAAGCTGTCTACTGATCAGAATCACAGAATAGAAACACACAGATGCAAGCCTGGAGGGAAATCAAAGACCACACACCTGCAGACCTGCTTTGACCCACGGGCCGCAGATGGGCATCTCTCCTCCCTATCTCTGCATACACGCACATTGGCAAAGGACCCCCGTCTAGGTTGCGTGTCTCTTTCTTCTGCTTTGAGTCTAGAGTTTCCTAATTTTAATTCCTCCCAACTTCGCTGCTCTTGGCTTCACCTTGCCCTGCATCTTTGATCACTGTGGATGAAAGTCTATAGGTGGGAGGTCATTACCTTTGGATTTTTATGTCTGTGTACACTCTATTGAGTGTTTGGCCTTGCAGGTGTATGTGGGGGTCTCTGTGTGTTCTCAAAATGTTTCTGTCTGAGTTTTTTGTTCAAGGAGAAAGAGGGAGACATGCTCAGTTTTCTAATGAACCACACTGAGACTTGCCACAAGCTGCTGTATCAATTTCTCAATCTGGTTTTTCTGCTGTTCAGCATTAGGCAATATCGATGGGATCATTGTTCTGTAACCAGCTCTGAGTAGTCCAATAAAAGCCATTTAAACAGTCATGTAGTGACCCCATTACTGCCACTAAAAGGGTCAGCTAACACGTGCCATTCACAATCCACTCTCCAACTACCTTCCTAACCTTCACTTTCACTCCTGGGAAAAAAAAAAAAGCTAAAACAATTTTTTGAAAACATTTTTAAAAAGGACTGATGGGTAAAGACATGTTCGTGAGACGTGATGGGTTCATGGGCAAGGGAAAAAGCACAGAAGGATACTGAGCTGGAGTAGGAATGGAAGGAAATGCTAAGTCGAGTCGGGAAATAAAAAGGAAAAGAAGAGAGAGATAGCCAGACGCTGAACTGCGCTTTGGGCATGTGTTGGCTCTGTCTGTCTGCTCCAATCAGGCTCGGTTTGGTGGAAAGCCAGCCCTTGAAGACCTTTAGCATGTGTGATAAAATTTCTACAGGGGGATTGGCACACATTATTAAAATTTGTAAGTGTGTGGGGTTGATGAAAAAAACAAATCTGTATTTATGGAACGTTACAGTTCTTTACATATTCATGTTTTTAAATGAACATCTGTTTTGACCCCAGGCTGATTATTTAAATAAGATATTTGGTGCATATTGTTTTTTAAAATCTTGATTTCTGCAATAACTTCTTATTCCCTTTCCATTCCACCGAACAGTTCATTCTTTGGGCTAAATATATGTCAGAAGCTAATCTGATTCCCTGTAGTAATTTTCCATTGGTTGCACTGACTTTATCTTATCTTGACTTATCTTAACCCTCCAGCTTTAATGTCCACACATAGTCTAACTTTCTGTTTGGTATTCCACATTCATCCAGATTGGTTCATTCTTCATGATCAACCTGTGCCTGGTGGTTATTGCCACCCAGTTTTCAGAGACCAAACAGCGAGAACACCAACTGATGCAGGAACAAAGGGCACAGTGCCTGTCCTCCTCCACCCTGGCCAGCATGGCTGAGCCGGGAGATTGCTATGAGGAGATCTTCCAGCTCATCTGTCATGTCCTCCGCAAGGCTAAGAGGAGATCAGCAGCTCTGTACTACACGCTGAGGGGCAAGCCCCCACCTGCTGGTGGAGGCAGGGGTAACAGGCGTGGCGGAGGGAACGTCAACGTAGAGCGCCATCATTCGAGGCACCCGAGATGTGAGTGGAAAGTTCTTAGTTATGAATTTTTAGCCAGCATGTGAAACTGCATGACAGCAGGAACTTGAATACAGTTAAGTTACATTTCAATTTAGGATGATTTACTTTTTGCACAGCTCTTTCCATAGTTTCATTCTGTTTATCTGTGTTTAATGTTTTATTGCTTTTTCATAGTTTGAGTCAGGAATTCTGTTATAATGATAAAAATACTTAAGAATAAGCTTTTCAGTCTAAAAGTGCATAGTCCAAGTCCAGAGGTTGAGTTATGTGAACTGGACTGTAGCCAGGCTGAAGAAGCTGCTTGGATGAGTAGCGAAACATTTCAAACCATGAAGACAGAAGTCCAGTTGACATGGCTCAACCTTTGGATAGCCAAACCTGGATGACTGAGAACCTTTACATACATATTGCATAGCCCCATAGACTCATATCTCTTCTGTCCCATCTCCTTTTAGCGTCACACTGCCCACACCAGAGCAAACAAGACCATAACTCCGAGCCGCTATCCAACTCTATTAGTTTGTCTGTACCTCAAAATGCCGAGGACTGCCCTATTTGTGCGTTATCGCTGAAAGAGGGGTCAAGGGCTGCGGGAGACTCTGCCAATGGGGAGGAAGACGAGGAGGATTCTGTGAATCAGACAGGCAAGGAGGAGAACCACTTGGAGGAGAGGGCAGATGGAGAAAGGAAGAGGCGGAGGACATGCTTTGGACATTGCAACGACATTTGGAAGGATATGAGGAGGAAACTTTGGGGCATTGTGGAGAGCAAGTACTTCAGCAGGGGTATCATGATCGCTATCCTCATCAACACCATCAGTATGGGCATTGAGCATCATAATCAGGTAAGATGTTATGATTAATGCTTTTAGGTAAAAATTGTTACAGCGTTGAGTATTTCTTCATAGAAAGAAGGATCTTGACTGGTACTTATTGTTACTGGTTTTTAAATTAATTTGATCAAATGTAAGTTTTGACACCTGCTCTCGTTTGCGGTCTTGCTTTGCTGGCGGTGCTGTTTGTTGCAAACTCAACACGTCTTCCACAGGTTTGACGTTAAATGCAAACAGACGATTCAGAGGCCATAATCTCCTTGATTGTTGCGCTTCACTGGCACAAGGTTAATATCTTGAAAGAAAGCAAATAAATAAATGCCGCCAATTAACTAAAAACTAAGAACTGTGTTTCTGTAAAAAGGGGCAAAAATGTAGTTATTTTGATGGAAATATTATTATGAAAATATACACTAATGTTTTATCACTTTTAGTTTCAAGTCTTTATAGGGGCTTGTTTTTACAGAGAATATTATTGAAATTGGTAAATATAATGGTGCTGCCCTTAATACTTGACTGAAATCATGCAGTGTCAATAGTGTATTAGCGTAATCATAATATGAAATGCAATTTCTTGCTCCTCTTCACTCCCACAAATCACCACAGCCGCAGCAGCTAAACCACTATCACTGATGATGAAGCATTGCTGCTAGAAATATCATAATAGCAGATGACATTCAGAATGATGAGTGTGGGAGTGGAGCATCACTGCCATGCCGTTCCCTGACAGAGGTGTAAACATTTAGCCTAGCGGTAGACAAAACCGCGCTGGCTTTTAACATTGGCCAGGCTCCTCAGAGGCAGACAAGGCAGGTGTCTGAGAGGCCTGCCAGGAGGACGCACACACACACACACACACACACTTTACACGTCCATTTGCGTCCGGTGTGTGCACATAAACACTCAACGGGAACACATGCAGGCACATACACTCGCAAGCTGTTACATAAAACAGCTTTTCTTCCCTTCCTTTTTCTCTCGAAGCTCATGCCATTCTGTTTTGTCTGCACTTTTTTTTTTTTTCACTCTTTCACTTATACCCTCTCCCTTGCTAATTTTCCACCTCTCTCCCTCTATTTCCTGCATAAATCCCCCTGAGCCCCTTTCCCTTACATGTTTCCCCACATGTTCCTTTGTTCCTCACTGTCTTCCTTCCTTCTGCCTTTGCTGCCTCACCCCAAGTGTCGTAACCGCTCTGACTTCTTTTTACCTCCCTCTGTCTCCCCATTTCCTTTTTCCCCCTGTCTCTCTCTCTCTCTCTCTCTCCCCCTCTTTCTCTCTCTCTCATCCACCCACTCACTCTTTGACAGCATACAGAGTAGTTGCTTTCTCTCATCTCTGAATACTCTAAAAATAAACGTGGGTTGTGGGAGGGTGGGGGTTCGGGGGGGGGGTTGGGGAGCTGAGTGTAGGGGAACAGGGAGGTAGATGTCTGTTACACAGCAGTTTTCAGCTCTATTCCCTGTGTGATTCTGTGTGTGTGTGTGAGTGAGCGTGCATGTGTGTTTGAAAATAGGTGTGTGTGCACAGACATGCACATACATATTTCTATGCACATACTCACAGATGCTTTATCTGTCTGTCTTTCTCTTTCTACAGTTTCTACCGGCTGACACAAGCAGTGAAACAAGTGTGTGTTTTTGCTTTGCAGTAGAAAAATCTTCTCTTTTTATTCTTGAATTGATGTATTTCACCCTCACAAACTGACTAACCACTGGGTTACCATATACCACATGTTCACATAAAAAATGCAGAATGTTCTTTTCAACCATGTCCTTTAAAGTTTTGATTGTGATGTCTGATAATCTGTGATTTCTTTCCTATTTATCTTGCATTACTCAGTAACTTCCTTTGTATTTTTAAAGTTGATACATTTTATGTCCCTTAATATTATACAGTATTTCTCATCTTTGGAAATCTTAGTTTCTTCTTGAAAAGAAATGGATCCATTCAAATTCTGACTTATAGTTGTAACCCATTCATCCATATTTCAAAAACCTTTCAAGAGAGAAATACAGATAACATCTGTTTGGTTAGATAAAAAAAATTAATTATTATATAGAACATGGATAATATTTACGAGGATGGAAATGAACATGGTAGAATTTGAAATAGGGAAATATTGTCAGGGTAAGGAAAGGAGGTAGAGCCGAGAGGAGGGAAAGAGCAAGGACAGAATGATGATGTTTTGTCTAGTTAAACTGGGATGTCAAGTCATGTGACAGTTCTGTCAATAGCAATAAATCTCGTTCTGTGTCTGACTAGTGAGGGGATTGTAGATATACAGTGGGTCAAGGTTAAAACTAAATGTGAGGGGATAAGTGTTTGTGCCTGGGAGTCTGTGTATATTTATCTCTAAACTTCCAATTTTCTAATACATCGGTATCGTTCAAGGCCAGTTTCAGGATATTTAACCTTTAAGTGATGGGGAATGATTATTTAAACCATTCTGCAGTCCTGTGATTGGTTCATCTTGGTCCAAGCTCGAATGAGTCTCTGTAGAGGTTTTTCATACTAAACCACTGTAGTTCAAATTAGGTTTATGAGATTTAGGCCTAAATCACGGGATGAAGGCGTTTTTTTCCCCAATTCCCCTTTTATGCTTTTCCTATCCTTTTATTCCAAATTCTTAAGCATCCTAATACTTAATCAAGTATTTTTTTCCTCCTCCACGTTTCTCTATGATGTCGAAATCTACTCCGGAACAATTCCCCTGCTTTTTCCTCTTTTCCTTCGACTTCGGCCGGCTTTTTCCTGTCCCTCCTCTGATCGACAGGGGATATTGATCGGTTAGAGATGAGTCTGCCTGATAATGAGACTTCGGTAGAGAAAGAGAAAAGACGGAAAACCAGGGAGATGGAGATAGATTGGGAGAAAGAGCGGATTAGAGCAGGGGAAGCGGGGCTGAATGTGTTTTTCTCTGACATGGTTTGCTAACTTTGGCAGGGCTAGCTGGCTATTTCTCCACTGGCTTTGAAACTGAAATTCACAGGGGGTATCAGAAAAAGCATTTGATCTATGCCGTGCATAACACACATTTACTCACACACACAAAATATACTTGTTTACAGCTAGGCGTATTGTGCACAAGTACATACAAATGGAAATGAACCCAAGATTGACTGGGGCGTGTGTGTGCGTGCGTGTGTTTGAGTCTGGTGTGTGCTGTTTGTATATGCATGTGTCGCCTCGCCAATTTTAGATATCATGCTCTCCTAATCTACCAGCATTTGAGACTATGTACTGCACAGACAGAGCTCCCACTCTCCACAACATTTGATTCTGTTCTGTTATTAATGCTTGTTTTTTTTTTTATTCCACTTAAACAGCTCTGTTTAAAAAAAAAAACAACAATTTTTACTCTTATCATTTTCTCTCTGCTGTTGCGTGTCTAAGATAAGGTGTGTTTTAATTTTATTTGTCAGGTAGGGGCGAATTCTCTTTTCAAGTAACTGACAGTTTGAGTGACAGCGTTTTCAACACAGGCGGAGAAATGTAATGCCCACACAATTGTCTTCCTCGCAGTGGCTCGTGCATCTTTTGTTGCAGCAGCTGTGATTGCGGAGCAGTGGTTTAATATCAGCTATGTTTTTTATCTCTTTGTCTGTACCTGCCACTGCTGGTTTTTATGTAGAATGCCTGCAACTCCAACCGCTATTATCTTTTGCCCTTCACTGTTGGTGCCACTTGGACTAAATCCATTTACACCTTTTTTTAAATTGTTCTTTTAATTTTGTTTTCCAACCAGCCTGAGGAACTGACCAACGTCCTGGAAATCTGCAACATTGTCTTCACCAGCATGTTCACACTGGAGATGATCCTGAAGCTGACTGCTTTTGGCTTCTTTGAGTACCTGAGGAATCCCTATAACATCTTTGATGGCATCATTGTCATCATCAGGTCTGCATTCTGCAAAATGATTTAGTCCTCCACTAAATACACTAAACCTTTTACTAACCCCATTAATAAGAAAATAATCAATCTGCCTGCAATTTTTTTTATAAATTGTTAAAAAATAATGAAAAATCCCCATTGCAATTTCCCAGACTTCAGTACGGCATCAACGTTTTAATTCCTTTGGTGTATTCCCCACATAGAGCTGAGCACTCAACACAGTACGTGCACAAAGTGACAAATTGTTAATATAAAAGAACTGTCTAGTAGCACGGGAATGTAAAATGCATTTTTTAATTTTAATATTTTTCATATGACAATATAACAATATAAATGATATTGTATATGGTCATTATGGAATTTCTGTTTTGTGAAAATGTCCAGTTGTGTGTATAATTGGGAGATTTGTACTGTTTCCTCTTTACTCATCTGGCCTTTCTTTCCTGTCTCCTGGCTTTACTTCTCTGCATTTCTCCCTCACAATTTCCACTTCTTACTAATAACTTCTACACATCTTCTAACTTCTCGCTTTCCTCTCTGTCTCACTATATGCACACTTGTACACATTCCTACAATTTGACACACACAACCCAGCGTGTGTGAGATCATTGGCCAGGCAGACGGTGGCCTGTCAGTGCTAAGGACATTCAGGCTACTGAGGGTCATTAAGTTGGTGAGGTTCATGCCTGCCCTGAGGCGGCAGCTGGTGGTGCTGATGAAGACAATGGACAATGTGGCCACCTTCTGTATGCTGCTCATGCTCTTCATCTTCATCTTCAGGTAATAGAGGGCACAGCAGCATTCATTTATTGAGAATAAAGTGAAGGAATGTGTAAATAAGAATGCGTGGAGTAGGAGAATAGAGAAAGGGTAAAATCTGTGTGTACAATATGTTTTTCATTTATGCAATGTACAGTTTGCAATACGTGGGCTGTGCATTCCTGTGCCTGATAGTTAACAGATTGTTTTGTTGTCATTTTCAAACCTTTGATTATGCAAATGACAGAGTCAGCAGATTAAGACAAAATGCAGTGTTTGAGCATGGCGCAGGCAGCCAAAGCTAAAGTCTGAACACAGCTTCTGCAAAATAATAGGATTAACTCCAATAACTGATTATTGCAATTCTACCCCAGGCTGTGTTTCAGCTGTGTCAAGGCTTTTCTCTTTGACCTGCCTCCTCCTGCAGCACCGCTTTCACCATGAAGATTATATATACCGTGACTTGTTTGTCGGTCAGCAATATATGTGGCTATTTTTGAACTTCCATTAAATTAGATTGATTAGCCCAAAGCACAATGATAACAGCAAACCTTAACTATGAAAGTGACAGAGACTTATCTCAAATTCCAATAATGCAGTAATAAATTAATTTAATTTAAAATTTACACAAATATTTGGTTTAGCTGTTTAAATAGTTATTAGTACACTAGCAGTATTTAGAGTTTTCATCAGTTGAGCATGCAATCGTGCGACCGCGCCTATGATAAAATATAGGAGAAGGTGTATTTTCCTTCAAAAATGTCCCCTACACAACCTGTAACAGTTAAAGATGCAATGCAGCATCTACTCTGTACATTAATGAATAGTGTGATGCGTGTCCTGAATACAGTCATTTACAGTACCATACAGTATCACAGTATTTACAGTATTAACACACACACACATACACACACAACCATCGTACAACCATCTAGTTCCTCCTCTATGGGCCTTATGAAATACAATTATTAATTGCTGCTTCTTGTTTTTGTGTGTCATTCACTGCACCATAGCAACCAAGGACAAGCGTGTCTAGAAGAATAGCATCAGACCCTGTAGCCAGCTAATGCTACGCTTAGCGAATGGCATGTGGCCGATGCATCTAACCTGAAGCAGTTATATAGAGTGCCCGCAAAGATTGAACGAGGCAATAAATGACAATATGAACAAAACCCCATAAGGCTTTAAATATAAAGTAAAAATAAAACATAATGAAAATTATGTCATTTTATGTGTTCATGATCTGTAATTTTACACGTTACCTCCATGTTTCATAAGTCTGTTGCATACAGACATGGATAGAATTGATGGTACCCTTCTGTTAAAGAAACACTTTTACTACTTTTGTCAGTTTTAAGTTTTAGCGACCATTGTGGGTTTTTCTTTCTTTCTAATGGAATTTGACCAACAATTTTATCCACGTCTGTATATGCACTATATTGCATTGCACTAAACCGTCTTTAATAGCATATGCTGCTGATTTTTATTTATTTTTCCCCCCACAGTATCCTTGGAATGCATATTTTTGGATGTAAATTCAGTCTGAAGACAGAGGCAGGAGACACGGTGCCTGACAGGAAGAACTTTGACTCCCTGCTTTGGGCTATTGTCACGGTCTTCCAGGTACACACACATATCCACACACTTTGACTATAGTGCTTTCACAATACATGTGTCTGTGAATGTTTGCACATTTTTTCTACCTGTACAGTACCGATTTATTCTACCATGTGACTGTACCATGTGTGCATACTCCGACACTGTCTGCATATTTCCTGTAGATCCTGACACAGGAGGACTGGAACATGGTGCTGTACAATGGCATGGCCTCCACCTCACCTTGTGCTGCCCTCTACTTTGTGGCCCTCATGACATTTGGAAACTATGTGCTCTTCAATTTACTGGTTGCCATCTTGGTCGAGGGATTCCAAGCCGAGGTAGGACATTTGATTAAAGGTCAAATTAACAAATTAAAAACAAATTAACAACATGGAAGGAAGCCAGCTGAGCATGTCCAGTGTTGATGATCGGCAGTCTTGATGATGAAAGTCTTTGAATGCAATGTAGGCCTTTTTAAATCTGTGCTGATTAAGTCATGTTAATCAGTGACTTTTATGTGGCTATTATATCTTGTATTTCTTAATTTTAAATCTATATTCATACAGGTGTTTTTCTCACCCATCTCAGGGAAACTGTAGTAACCCGGTAACTGAAAATCTGTGTATGCATTTATGTATACGTTTCATTTTGCTGCTTGTTCTGCCTGGAGCCTTTTATCATGTAAAATAGACATTAGAAATATTGTTCTGCCAGAGGAATCATTGTTCTGCAGGACAAATCTATCAAAAGAAATCAGGCATGGACACCAACGCTGTCTGTCGCTACATGTTGCAGGAGAACCTGTGAGCAAGTGGGGCCAATCATTGATCATTATTTGTACACAATTTACTCTCTCTCACCCTTCATATTCTTTCTCTGTTCCCAAAACAGGGTGATGCAAACCGCTCTTACTCAGATGATGACAGGTCGTCTTGTAATTTTGAGGACAATGATAAGCAGAAAGACTCTCTGCATCTGTCAGGTATAAAGGGCCTCCGTACAGAATTTTTTGTCTAATGATTTAGTTTCCTTCTTTCCTTTAAAATCACTTTTTCTTTGCATGAAATAGTGTATACAATATTGATTTGTACCTAGAGTTTCGTATCTGCAGTAATTTAAAGCTTTCCACACTTAAATAAAGATGTTAACTTAAGTGTTCTAAAGCGCGGCCTTCACAGATTAAAAAAAAACCTTTTTATTCATCAACATAATATTTAATGCATGGTAAGCTTATTTCATCATGGCTATACAGGTTATAATATTACACTAGAATATAATAGAAATCTCAAGCAACAAAGCCCAAAAGCAGTTTCGGATGGTCATAACCTTCAAAAGGTCAGTGCATTGGCTGTGGAACTAACCATTATTTTTTTTGCTGCATCCACACATGTAAGTTAAAAACTCCACCATGCAAAGAAACAACCAGATATTAACAAGATTAAAAAACACAGCTGCTTTCTCTGAGCCTGTGAATTTGAAATCCATACTGGAAGTCATGGGTGGTGCATCTTTCATACTAAAGAGCAGAGGGATCACCTGACTTGTTATCAGTGCACAGGTTTAAAGTCTGCATTTGTGATGCTGCAGGGATGCATTAGTGCACACAGCAAGAGCAACGTCTACATCTGTGAAGACAACAGTAATACTGTGTGATCCTTGATATATAGGTTTTTGAGCCACATAGGCTACCGCCTAAATTACATTTTTTTCAGAGAAGGCCTCCACACGTTGTTACGAATTACAACAGCATTGCTCCACAGTCAAAATGAAATGAAAACAGTCTTCAGGTCAGGTCAGGTTCTTCAGATCATCTCTGTTCTCAAATGCTTACAGTGTTGTTAAGAGAATAGTTAAATCAAGACAGGGGTAAAGTCTCCCAAATCTCCTGAAAATGGTGTTTGTATATCTGAGTTGGGACATGCAGCCAGTCTTGTGATAATTTGACACTCCAGAAAGGATGACATGAGTCATCATGCCTTGGGCATCAAACTCTTTCCTGATTTACAAACATTGCTAAAGGTGTTTTTCCAGCTCCAAAACTTAAAATAATGCATGCCCGATGTAACTTCTCCATCTAATCTTCTCTACTCTTTTCCCTGTAGGCACAGCAAAGTGAAAAGTGAACTTACCAAGAGACAACCAATCCATCATGCAGTATAGAATAGCATTGAGCAGCACGTTAGGGAGGCCTCTCATTATGTCAGTTCACGATTCTTCTGGGACCAAATGTACCTTTGGCAGTTTACCTGAATAAAACACACTCCTTGGGGTCTATTTAACAAAAATATATTAGAGAACAAAAAACACTGCCAGATGTTCCTCGCATTTTACAAGTAACAGGTGCCTTTTTGGTTACCGTAAGGTGGTGCAGTGTAAATTACATTCTCCTCTGCCTCTTTAAGCTGCTCATAACATTGTTTATGATGAGATGATGCACAAATATGAAACCCATTTTATGTTGAGGTAAAAGAAGTCATGTTTATTCTTTTTAAAGTTGTTTTTCTCACTCATATATCTTGACTCTCTTCTTCCTTGCTATGGTTATTCCCTCCAAACGTTTGCCTCTCCATTCCTTCTTTAATGCAGACCCAAAGATCTGCACACTGACCCCCAACGGGCACCTGGATTTGTCCCCGCTGTCTGGTGGATTGTTTCCCGGAGAGAGAACCTTGACCTTGGCTCTTGGCTCTAGAAAGAACAGTGTTATTTCTCTTGGCAGGGCCAATCTGGAGCAGAGAGCTGTGGTAAGTGGAAATTACTTTAACGAAAGGAAGAGAGACAGAAAAAGACGGACTGGTCAATTTGTTTTGATGTGAATTTTCTCTTCTCTTTGAAATTGTGTTGGATCAAGCCTGTTATAGATAATAAAATGGCAATTAATTATAGGGCTATCAAAAGTTTTCATTGCCTTAATAAAGTAAAGGACAATAATATGCAATGTCAATTTTTGACTTTTCACCTCAGCTATTTGATTAGCTAATTAAATGCTGCCACACTTATTTCAAAAGCAGATTTAAAATGGGACTGTTCTCACATAAACATTTTAATTTTTATGTAATCAGTAGACCATGAATAACTTGCTGTACTTCAGTTTTATGCAAAAGCACATCTGGATTAAAAATGGATCAGAATTAGAGGCGATTACAGAAACCTGTATCTCTCAGTATCCAGGTCGTGGTTACCACAACTGGGGACGCACACTGACTCCCCAGCCTCAGGCCTTGTGGGCCCGTCGTTCGAGCTGGAACAGCCTGGGAGGAGGGCACCCCTGCTCCTCTTCATCTCCCTCTGGTAGTCCGGCCTTCACCCCCACTACTGCAAGGCCATTCTACGGCTACGGCCTAGGAGGCTTGGGTGGGGTAGTCGGGGGAAGCCTTCGCATTCGGGGTCCTCGTGCCTGTTCATCCCCGCACCACCACCTCCACTATGTCCACCCTGATGAAGAGGAGTCTCTTCTCTCTCCTCCTAAAGTTGCTCCTCAGTCTCTTCAGTTTCCCCACCCTGTTCTTCCAGGCCCAAGGAGGGACCGCAGGGCTCTATCACTAGAGCTGCCTCATATGCTTCAGGTCCCTGGAAGCCAGTACCCAAAATCGCTGCCACACAATCCACTGCCCCCTGTGACTCTCCATGCACACCATAGAAAGAAGAGCTTCTCCGGGGGCATGGTCATTAGTGGAGGGGGTGACAGCGGACTTGACAGTCTAGGTGGCTTCGGAGGGGCACACCAAGACTGTAACGGGAAGACTCCCCTGTCACACCTTCTTCAGCCTCCTAGACAACAGACTGAGCAAGCCAGGGAGAGGAACCCTCAGAGTCAGCTGATGGCTGAGGTCTTCCCCACAGGTTAACGCACGCAGCAAGGACCGGGAGGACCTGGATGATGATATTGATTATGTAGGTCACTATAATATGTGTTTGGGAGGGAGATATCTAATCGCATTAGCAGCAAAAACATTAGAAAGGGAGTAAGTGAAGTAAGGCCATTCAATCACTGATGTCTGATGCAGAGACACACACCTCAGATAGAATGTAACAGCATCTAAAGAGAATGAAAAAAACACAAAAAGCGTGGTAATACACAATGACCAAACCATTAGCCTTTGTGTTATAGTACAAGTTTTTACACAAGCAGTAATCTCCTGTTCTCTTGTGCAGGATTTTCAAGTGCTTTGGATAAAGCCTGCACTCCCTATCACCTGGGCCTCATGGGAGCCCCATTGTTTCCATTGTAAACAAGTCTGTGTACGAGCGAAACAAGGTTAATTAGAAAGGACTATTTAGACAGCAGGGGAGAGAGCTATACAGATGGTAATGTTGGAGGATGCTCCGAGCTGTTGCTATAGAGGTGTTTCAGTTTAGTAAATAATTTAAATAAGGGGTCTGAACACGCAGTTTCCCTTTGCCGTTCGGTGAATTTATCCGCCTGTGTGTGTGTATTCGTGCAATGATGTGTGCTGATAATGTGTATTTGTTGCAGAGCTTGTGCTTCCGCATCCAAAAGATGTTAGAAGCGTACAGACCAGATTGGTGTGAGACCAGAGAGGATTGGTCTGTGTTTTTGTTCTCCCCACAGAACAAGTAAGTGTCTATTATCCCCTTGCTCTACTTTTTCCTTTTCCTTTACCTTCGAACCAGTTTTACCCAGCGCAATTGAGGGATTGTATGTTCAGCAGCGTGTTGTTTTAAACTTTGGGTGCGGTTTCATCGTCGGCTGGCTGCCGGATCTTTTCTTACAAAAACAATATCAAGGATGGGTTGCAAGGTCCTTTTCCCTTACTCACTAATAGGAAGAACAGGTTGCCAAGCTTCCACAGTGAAGGACTACACTACTTATAAATTACAAAGGGATATTTTCTATCCTTTCTACTTCTGGTAGAGAGCAACAAACATGCCTCAGGGGTCAATTTAATACAGTACCATGTGCACTTCATTACATTCTACATGAACTAATATTAATGTTGTGTTACAGTTTGCAGAAGAAGACGCAAGCGTGTAAATAAAAGACATTCAAACGTCTCAATGTGTGTTCCAAAATAGTTTGGAATAAATTTGATCCCTCCCCTAGTTGATTCGTTCAGTTTCTTTACATCTGTTCCAATAAACACTGCAGTGAAGATATTTAAATGCTTTTTGGCATTACACGGTGTCACATGCCAAGTTTTCAAGCATTATAATATTTATATATGTCCCATCTCTTTCTGTCTTTCCCTTTCATTCTCTCACTCTCTTTCTCTTCCTTCCTCTCCATCTCTTTTTTTTTATTTGTCTTGTATCTCTCGATTCTTTTTTTCCCCAGAAAAGCACTGTACTCAGGAGTCTGGTGCTTCAGTGAGAGTCATTAATGTAATTTGTTTTGAATTACAAGCGATGTAAACAGGCGATGAATGAGACAGTTTGCTCCCCAAGATGTGTGGAAGTTCCCGTTCACTATCGCAGATTTCTTCTCATTAGATGGTTATTTCGATGTCTTTTTACTTAAACCCATTCCTGCTCCTCTCTTATCTCACTTCAGGTTCAGACAGATTTGCCAGTCCATCATAGCCCATAAGCTGTTTGATTATGTGGTGTTGGCCTTCATCTTCTCCAACTGCATCACGGTAGCCCTGGAAAGACCCAAGATTCTGCAGGGCAGCTTGGTATATCCATTTAAATTGTGTGTTTGTGTGGGTGTGTGTGTGTGCTAGAAAACTATCTGTAGTTTTTGTATGGCATCCTTTTGTCTTCTCCAAGGATGAATTAAATTTTATTATCTAAAAGGTGCAGCAAGTAAGCTTTTACTACCTCTAATTTCCCCATCTCCTCACATCTTTCCAACTCTGAATCCTCTCTCCCACTGCCCTCTTGTTTGTCTCTCCAGGAAAGAGTCTTTCTCACCATCTCCAACTACATTTTTACTGCCATCTTTGTGGGCGAGATGACACTCAAGGTAACATTTTACAACCTGTCTCTCCATTACTGCCAGTGAGACTTGAGTGTAGTGTATCAGGCACTACATAGAGGCATCTTTTTTTTTTCCTGACTCCTCTTGTGTGTCTCTGTTTTTTCTCTGCCACTGAATTGACTTTGCCTTAGTGTTCCCATAGCCCAGCCCAGCCCCTTCCTCTCTCCTCTTCTTTCTTGGCAATTCCCATGTTCCTTTGGAGAATAGAGCAATTAAGCAGTGTCATTAATTAGTGGCTAGTCATCTCTTATGGATGCGGTCCATGTCCACCACTCCTCCACACTCTGTCTCCTCCTGTCTCTCCTCTCTGAAGTTGACTGCTTCTTTTGTAAGTCTGTGTTTCCACTTACTTGGGTTCCTTACACATTTACATTTTGTCATTTGGCTGGTGCTCTTTTCCAAAATGACCTACAAGTGAGGTACAAGGCAAGCAAATACCAACTGTAAGTTAGAGAGAAGAATTTGAAAATAAAGTCCAGTAAGAGGAAATGTTGCAGAGTTGAGCTTGACTTATACTTGTGCATCAAATCATTCCAGTCTTACATAAGTACAGCATAGCCATAGCCATACTTGCTTCCCTACCATGCCTTTTTTAATTTTGTTCTTCTGCCTTTTGTCCCTCTGCCATTGTCTCTGTATTTTGTACTCTGGCACAAGTGGGCCATCAATTATGTACTCAACAATCAATTATTAACCAACCACAGACCGTCAAGCAGCCACAGACTTGTCAGACCCCTGGTTGAGCCATACTTGTCTCTGTTAGTGTCTCTGTCCATCTGAGCCTTGTGAACATCCATGATGTATGTTTGTGTGTTTGTTTGGGTAGGAATCATATCTCATTAGGGCTCTCTAAAATACATTCCAGTTATTATACAGAGTGCTGTTTCTCAATATAAGTTTATTAAAGATTACACATACACATATAACCACAATATTCAACACAAAATACCCAAAATCCATTTGACATTGTTGTAAAATCAGTTTAATTTAAATCAGTCTAGTCGATTTATATTTTTTGGCTTTTAGGCCTAAGACATTTTCCACACATTGATATTTGAAACATCTTGGCATGTTTGGACTTAGATCCCCACAGTTTAGGTGAAACTTGGCAAACAGCTGCAAATGTCAGTTGCGCATTGTTTTTTGCAGGAGCTGTGCTCCCACTGCTGCTTAGCCAAACACTGAATCCAGCTGTGTGCACGTGTATGACAGTGTCTGCACAACAACCATCTCCCACTGTTGAACTCCCAGCAGTGTGCTTGGGCCCGTGTGCCTCTGTGTGTGTGTGTGTCTGTGTGTGTTTGAGGCTGTGTGTAACATGTCTTGTTAGTGTGACACTAACAAGACATGTTACACACAGCCTGTTGTCATACACCTGTAGATGAGTTTTTGTTTATCTTTTTTTTCATCTTGTTCATGTGTTTGTTGCACATTAAAATTTTTCCACATTGTTTAACAGACTCGGTTGAGAAACTGACTATTTAAAAATGTCTAGTAATTGTGCTAAAGTCACCATGTGGCAGATGCACTCCATGTTTAATTATGCTGCTTCAGTTCTTTTTCCTCTTATCTTTAGGTGGTTTCTATGGGTCTGTATATGGGTGAACAGGCTTATCTGCGAAGCAGCTGGAACATTCTGGACGGCTTCCTGGTGTTTGTGTCTTTGATTGACATTGTAGTGTCCATGGCGGGTGGGGCCAAAATCCTGGGTGTGCTTAGAGTACTCCGACTGCTCAGGACATTACGCCCCCTTAGGTATGAACAGAACACTGCAGGCTTTTTTGTCAAATGCATACATATATGTTTTTGCTATTACTGTTACTGTCAGAGTCTTAAGAACTGGGAGTAAACCTACTCAGTTTTGGAATTTGTAGTAAACATTATATTGTCCAAAATTGCACCAAAATTGAACAAATTATCTAAGCCGCACATCTCCCATACCAGCACAAAAAATTAAAGTTCACCAGGTGCCTGGAAAATTGCTAAAACAGATGCTGCATGCAACATGCATCACATTTTTTTAGAAAAGGTCTCGGAAACCCTGGAGGGATTGTAATCAGTAACAAAGATCTTAAACATACTATACAGCAACTAAAGGCCCATTGGAAGGGAATCATTTGTTTTTCTAACTCCCTTTCATTTCTAAGTTCTTATTCTCTTCTTGCTCTTCTTCCTTCTTCAGAGTGATTAGCAGAGCTCCGGGTCTGAAGCTGGTTGTCGAGACCTCATCACTTCTCTCAAACCCATTGGCAACATTGTCCTCATCTGCTGTGCTTTCTTCATCATCTTTGGCATTCTTGGGGTTCAGGTAGGAACCGAGGAAAATAGGTGACCTTCCTGCGTTGGTAAATGGTACAAATATTGTTTCGCTATCACCATGAACATTTTCAGCTGTTTGATTACATAACTGGCTCGTTATATCATGGTTATTCAATGGTACTCCTCACTCTCATGCGTGCTTGTTTGTCCTTTTTATATAACTATTCAAGCTGCTAAATCTCTGTGTCATTGTTCTTTCAATGGCAGCTGTTCAAAGGCAAGTTCTTCTACTGCTTTGGTCCTGATGTCAAAAACATCACTAACAAGTCAGACTGTCTGCAAGCCAACTACAAGTGGGTCCACCATAAGTACAACTTTGACAACCTGGGACAGGTGAGTTTCACGTGCAAAGTGAGTTATCTCCGTGCCTTACACATGCTTTTGTGTGACAGCACACAGTAAAACAAACTTTGTTAACTTATTTTAACTTCTTTTTTCATTTCTTATATTTTTGTGAATAATTCTTGGTCTACTGTTGTCCAGGCTCTGATGTCCCTGTTTGTACTCGCCTCCAAGGACGGCTGGGTCAACATCATGTATCATGGTCTGGATGCTGTAGGTGTGGACCAACAGGTATTCACATTACAGCTGTAGCTGTACAAACAAATAAACTAAAATATTAAAATTTAAATCTTACTTTTTTTAATCTGGCTAATATTTTCCCTTTTCTCTGATTTGTGCTTTGTTTCTTAACTCTGTCTTTCACATCACATCGTTCAATATTAATTCACATCATAAAAAACATGTTTTCAATTGTAGCCGGTGACCAACAACAACCCATGGATGCTGCTGTATTTCATCTCCTTCCTCCTCATTGTCAGTTTCTTCGTCCTCAACATGTTTGTTGGCGTAGTAGTAGAGAACTTTCACAAGTGCCGCCAGCACCAGGAAGTGGAGGAGGCCAAGAGACGTGAGGAGAAGCGTCAGAGGCGCATGGAAAAGAAGAGGAGGAGTAAGAGAGAGGACTACGAGGAGAGGAGGATAGAGAGTGAAAGAGAGAGAGGATTTTTAAAAAGGCTCAGTTGAAGCAGAAGACAGTTTTATCTGGACTGGGTGAAATCAGATCAAAAATGATCACGCTTACTGAAAAAAAAAAAACTTAATACAGTGATATGAAACACAGTGTGCCGCAAATCAGTGGTGTCTGTATTCCAGCCTACTCTGGTTGTTACTGTGACAAATGACAAGAATAATTTTTTGTTATAGCTGTAATCAACACTGATGAACATTTGTGCTGCAGAAACAAACAGAGGTGCAAATAGAGACAGACAGTAATAAATATACAGACATCAAGTTGGTGACATGCACTTAAATTTCAGATTGCTTTTTATTGATTATTATAGAGAGCTTCTAAATGTTATTTTTCAAAAAGTTCAGTGTAACACAGTGTCACCTCTCCTGGAAACAGTATTTGCTACAGAAAGTAGGTGCTGTGCATGAGATACAAATACAAAATTGTATTTAAAAGCTTCAATAATATATTTTTGTACCAACAGAAGCCCACAAGCTGCCCTACTATGCCAGCTATGGCCACATGCGCCTGATGATCCACACACTGTGCACAAACCACTACCTGGACCTCATCATCACCTTTATTATCTGCATCAATGTCATCACAATGTCCCTAGAGCACTACAATCAACCTCATGTAAGAAGAAATGTTAATCGTACCGTAAAGCTTTTTTTTTTTCAAAATATGGACAAAACCAGACATCCACAGGTTCCTAGAAGCTTATTGTCAGTGTCACACTATTAGAGGATCAGATTTGTGTAGTTGCTTTTTCCAGGACAGCTTTTATGGAAAGCTTTTTTTCCTCCAAACGGCATCTTTAAAAAAAAAAAAAAAGAACTACGATGCCACTTACAAGTCCACCACCGTGCTTTTTTGAGTAGCTAAAATCCCTACAAAGGAGCTATGATTGCGCTGCTGATTCCATGTGAGCAGCAGCCAGCGGTGTTAGCTGTGCAGTACATGTATCTGTCCATTCATGTGTGATGAAGGGTGTTCAAATGCCTGATAGTGATTATGTGAGGGAGAGAAAGGTGATTATCCTTGAGATAAGATGCACATTTGACCTTTAAAACGGGGCTACCTTCCTCAAACTGACTGAGCATCAGATAAATATCATGGGTCTTGGCTGTATTTGTCAGCTGTTGGTCCTGACATTTGCCAGCCTCCCACTTGTTAGAAGCCGCAGCTCTATTTATGAAAGGATAAAGCCACTAACAAAATAAGCTCTAGTCCTTCCAGTATCCAAAAGTTGGACTCTAAATTAAAACACGCTTGCCTCTGGAACATTTGAATACTCTGCAAACAAAATTTGGCTACAAAATGTGCTTGTCAGGACGCTGTGAATGGAGGATGCTCTGTTTTTTGCCTCTGGCGTGCTTGATTTTATTCTGCGAACAATGGGCTCCACAGATTCTTCACCCAACGCCGTCGCACATGCACACACGTGCTAGCATTGTTCCTCTCTCTTTCCAGTCTCTGGATCTTGCCCTGAAGTACTGCAACTATTTCTTCACCTCCACTTTTGTGCTAGAAGCAGTACTCAAACTCATCGCCTTCGGCTTTCGTCGCTTCTTCAAAGACAGGTACAGTCTGTGTTTATGTCTTGTGTGTTGGGACTGTAATTGTGTCTGAGAGTGCTTTTCCTTTCGGTCTGCATGTAAGTGTATCTATGTATTTATTTGTGGCACTGTGTACATTTGTGGAATTGCTGTCTGCTGTCCAGAAGTAGCCCGTTATGTACCAGAGGGGAAAGCAATATTTTCTTGTGGCCTATTTAGTGGCCAACCTAAAAACACAAGCATCGTTGGACTATATATTGAAAAATAGGCTTTATCTTTCAAAACAGTCTATGATTCCAAGCGTTTCGAAGCTTATTATGTCATTTTATGTTATTGTTCATTCAGCAAAGTAAAAATATATTTGATGTGAAAAAGATAAACTTGAAATTGACTATCGTGGCTTTGAGGCAAAATGTCTTGAAATAACATAATAAAAACTGTGTCAGTCATCAGTTATTTAGTTAAACATGCAACGGTTTTACACGTTCACATTTTGCTTTGATTTTGCTTTAGAAATGGAATAGTGAATATTGTTAACAATGAAGGGGATTATGGTATGAACAAATATGTGAGGTGGCTTTGAGATGTTGTGTTATTTATCACATGGATTTAACCATGCCAAATCCATGTAACCAATATGCAAAAGTGACTAATATGCCAGTATGAATTTCAGAAAAATCATCACACATTGTCAGTTTTATTAAATATAAAATAGATTGTATTTTTTTCATTAGTAATTACCTTCTTCTGCCACTAACAAATTTAGTTCTATTAGTAGAACAATAAGGACTAAGTTATCCCAAATGTAACGAATGTAATCGAGTCTTTTTAATCAAATTTAATGTTTAATCCACTGGGTATGGTAATCCTTTGAAGAGGAGAGAGTTCATTGTATTTACTGGGTAAACGAAATATAACACACAACCACCATTCTGCTTTACAAAGCCTAATTTAATATTTCTCTGCCTGTAATGCTACTGCACTTTTGATTTGTCCATCTTGCTGGAAAAACCTTTTTGTGACCTCCACAGGAGACACATCTTGGCGCTGGTCTGCTCATTCCCACATTCCCTCCCCTTGAGCTCAGGCTAATTGATTTGTCACTCACCTAAATGTGTGCAATGATGAGATGGACTTTATATTCCTTTCAGTGATATGTGGTGACTAATTAAAGCTAGAAACATGTTTGGGAGCTCGTATCACACTGATGCTGGTTAAATGTCATTGACCTAATTGAGTTAGTTAAGTGAAAGAGTAGATGGAAATGTAGATAAGAAATGTTTCGCAGGAGAGAAGTAAGATGGCAGAGAGACACATAAGGGACAGACTGATAATATATATGATGGGAAGCTCGACTGATCAAAGACAAAATGGGAAAAGGACATATGAGTGATGAAATGAAAAAGAGATGGGCGGATATAGAGAGAATTTATCACACTATTATCAGCTGGCACTTTGTCTCTTTTTATGTAGCGTCAGCAGCAGCCGTTAGAAGTCTTTTTGCATAGCATGATTTATAGGCTGGCGGACTCTTAGGCCACCTCTAGAACTGGGTCAGTGGAGTAACACACTCCGAGGCTGCGTCTGCCTTCAGGAGAACTACAGTTACTGTAGATTATTTGTGTATGTGTCTTATATATATGTATGTGTGACAGGCCAAGAGGTTCTGAGACTAAAAACAGAAGTTCAGTATTTCATTTTTGCATGAGTAATGTGTGTTTTTTGTGCACTAGATGGTTTGTGCCATTTTTGTTTTAGTAACTAAAGAACAAGAATGTGTAAGAATTAAGAAAGGCAGCTACCATTGTCTGCCTTACCGGGTATGTGCATCACATTTTGTTAACTTTCCTAGTTTCTTTTCTGCCCCAGGCTTGCAGGAAAAAACGTTATGCACATGAGAATATAGAATCATAACAGTTTATGCACTGTTGTCACTGGCATTGACATTGCCAAGAGTTTGGATAAATACATTTTCTGCATCTTTTATGTGACATTTAGCATATCCCATAAAAAGTTACTTAACGTTGATTTTACTAAAGGTGTGTATTCACTGACAATCATCCAAAAAGGCAGAAGAAAACTGAAGCCTGCAAAACTTTCTGAATCAATTACGACGAACTGATAAAGAATAAACATTCCAGCATCTTGGAAAAAAAGTGGGGGAAATATTTGCCCTCGAATCAGATGTCGCAGTGATCATGTCTTCTTTCATTCTCCACCATATTCATCTGATTTGGCAAATTTGTTTTTCATCTGTCTTCACGCCTTCGAGAGAAATTGTCTGAAAAACATTTTGCTGCTCATCATAGGCTTCTTAGAGCGTTTTAGTCTTAGACACTAAAGCACCACTTTTAGAATTATGTAGATGTAGAAGGAGAGTAATGTGTTGAATGTGCTAATGCGCTAGTACGTACTTCTTCATATAGTAAGACAGTGTTTCATACAGCCAATTGTGCATAGTGACTTACAGAAGGAACAATGAACAATTGTGTTTTGTGTAATTTCTTTTTCTCCATTTTTGCCTGCAAACTTTTCAGTATGCCTCTGCCTTTTGGGTTTCTGTTTGTGTGTGTGTGTGTGTGTGTGTGTGTGTGTGTGCCTGTGTGCTAGGTGGAACCAGCTGGACCTGGCCATTGTGCTCCTGTCAGTAATGGGAATCACCTTGGAAGAGATAGAGATCAGTGCTGCGCTGCCCATCAACCCCACTATTATCAGGATCATGAGAGTACTGAGGATAGCACGAGGTACATATACATGTGTAAAGTGCTTACACACACACACATACACACAAACACTTGTCCAAAACAAACTTTTCATATTATTTTAGTGATACGAAATGTTGAATGGTCATAATGTTGTGTTAAAGTGTATATGGTTGTACACATCAGATAGCCGTAGCATAGCACCGTTTTTGTGCATCAGCATGTGCGTTTGTGCCCACGTGGTTTGTGTTACACATGGTGTAAATTAAGAACTGACCTTTCCACAGTTTAATGTTTCCCATTTAGCCTGTAATTGAACCTGGGGGATTTACCTCCAAATGTCTCTGCTTAAACACACTCTCTTGTTTTGCTCACATACACACAGTGCTGAAGCTGCTAAAGATGGCGACAGGAATGAGAGCCCTGCTGGATACAGTGGTCCAAGCCCTGCCTCAGGTACACACTCATAAACTCACGCACCCTCTTTTCTTCCTGTTACTCACAAAAATAGACTGCCCACTGCCAGAGAGCGTTGGCTAGTCTCAGTCCATAGCCAGAGTGCTACAAACCCCATACCTCCACCCCCTTCTCTTTCTCTGTTTGCCTGCAAGTAAATCTAATAAATGGCTCTCTCGTGCCACAGGCTTTAGACTAGCACACATATGCACACACACACACACGCGCGGTGTCTTATTTTAACTTTCAGAACCACGGAGAGCTCCCAGACTCCCATTGAGACCACACTGTGCTAGAAACCGTGATGGCGCTTTAAACCAGTCTGTAGTTCATTTGGTGGTGAACTATCCACAGAGTCAGACAGTTTCTAGGCCGCTCCAGTGCACTGAAAGTTCAACTCTCTAGAAAATACAGAATGCATCACTATTGGCTCACTATTCTAACCTGGACGTACAGTATGTATGTATGTTTAACCGAAGCATTGTTTTACAACTTAAAAATAAAAGAGAAAATAATGGAACATATTTTAAACTAGGCAATGTACTAAGCAATTAAATACACCGTCTCTGCCTTGAATTCCACTTCTACTAGGTTATAATTTCTTAGATTTTAGGTTGAAACTTTCCAGAAAGGTGATAATTCTACTTTGTTTATTATTGAGGTCAAAGTGGGTGGTGGAGTTCTACCCAAGTGCATTATAAGAAGTGGTGGTTCTAATGTTTTGGCCACGCTATTTATAATGAATGAGAAAGCAAAAGCACATTTTCCAAAATGTTAAAGTACTTATTTACATAAAGGCAGTTGTTGAGACAGGTGTACAGCCTCATTTATGGATGTGCAGGCGCACGCACGTACAGAGTGTGACCCGTCGTCCATCAAAACCAACATTAAGCAAACAGAGGGAAACAGGTGGTGTGGTGGAAAGAGGGTAGGCAGAGGTGAGGGAGAACACAGTCCTTGTCTTACTTCTATATTGATCCCCCTCTCATTAACACTGAGCCCTTTGCTCTGTCCCAAGGGTATCAGGGGAGGTAATTAAAACTGGGGCTAATTAAACAGTTCCAGGAGGTCTCTCTTTGTTGATGTGTGTGTGTGTGTGTGTGTGTGTGTGTGCGCATTGAGGTATGGAAAGAGCGAGAGCAGAAGTGTTACACTTGGCGAGCGATTGAACCTGAGATGATATTATGTTATATTTCACTGTGGAAATGAAATGGACCACTGCCAGCTTTTCTTCATTACATCACATAGGATATTGAGGACAGTATTGACATTTCAACAAAGGCTTCATGATACATCTTAACAAAGGAACAGGCAACTAGACTGCTGGGTATAATAAGGCAGGGAATATGAATAATGTCACTATGATACGCAGAGACAGATGTCTGTTAGGATTATAATTTATTAAGCAAAGTAAATGCTTCACGAGTTCCACAAGCAGTTTACACATCTAATAGACCATGACAGGACATGGAGATGTAATGAAAGTAATGAGGGATCCATACATTTACACTAAAGACATGACTAAACTTAATGGCTTGTTGACACTTTAAGAGCAATGCATTTATTCATGTCTTCTAAGACACAGTGAGAAAAAGCCATTTTACCCACAAGCATCCTCATTATCCTCTTCCCCCCAACTGGTGCGAAATGGATGCAACACGCCAATCACTGCCACTAATAGCCTATGTAATGCTGGTACTGGAGTTAGGCTAGTTGTTTTATATCTTCCCTGGGAAACCTTTAGAATCGCCTGTGGCAGACGTGCATGAGGAAAGCATCAGAGTTTTCCCTGGTGTAACAATTTGTAACAAAGATTTAATAAGAAATGTGCTGTTGCTTCTCTGTCTCCAAACAAACCATCAAAAAATAAAACGAGTCTTTGAGCAAGAAATTGTTTAAACAGAAAAGAAGTTTCCATCTAGTACGTGCTGAGCTATACGGTACATCTGCATAGAGCAAAACGTTCAGTCCCTAAAAGTAAAAACTTGTCATTCTCGTAAGTGAATTCATCCTTATCCTGGATGCCACGTAGACTTTGGCCCTGATGAAGTACAGGCTGTCATGTGCTCCAGGCAGGATAGAAGGAACTTTGAGTTAGACTCGGGGCAAACCCCAGCAGACACTAACTATCACTAACCATGCTTATGAGAGCGCTCCAAGTGACTGGGTGCACTGCAGTTTCCCCCATTACTTTCAGTCCAAAGGGACTCATCAGGCGATGCTTTGTGTAATGGGGCATATTCCCCTGCCCCAAAAGTATATTTTAATATTTCTATAATGTACATTGCACTATGTTCATGCTCTTTCATTCTTTTTTCCACTAACTACTGCAGCTTTAATACGGAAGTTGTCCTGCTTAATATGAATATAAAAGATGAATCATGACATACACACAGTGGTCTGGTTACGTGCATGATTACATACCAGTTGTTTAGAAAAAATAAAGACAGTGTTATGTAGTAATTTAGTAGTTATTAGTAATGATGACGATGGAATCCATATGGATGCATATTTGTTATTACTTGATAGCAATAAGCAAACTTTGGACAATAACAGGGTAACAAGATGAGAATTAGAAAAATACCTACAGTGTAAGTAATAATAGTCATTTTGGAGAAAAGAGGCAGCAGCACTAACCAACACCTATCATGTAATATTTTATTATTAATCAATAAGTGGTTTAGAATACTAAAGTCCAACTGCTTTATGTTGGTTTCCCAAGGTTTGATGCAAATAAAACAAAGCATGATTTATTTTCTCAAAAATGACTTTATCTAAACCCATTTGTTACCTGTTGTTATACAGAGGGCTGTATTTTGAAGTGTAGCCTCTTATTATCATCTCATCCTCTTATATGTAGTTACACCATAGTTACACTGTAAGTATTCACACTTATCATGTAGTTATTCAATGAGTCAAAAAAACTTGTAGGTATTTCTCTTTTTCTCATCTTGTTATATGGTCAAGTAACAACAAATATTTATCGTGTGGAGGTAGACTACAGTTACTGATAAGTACACAGTAAATTCGCTGTACTTACCCTGTATGATTACATGTCAAAGTCATTTTCATTATATTCTGACTTTATGGCCCAGCCAGAACATAATATTGTGGAGTTTGTTGGAACGGGTGCTCGAATGCTGTCAAATGGTCTATGACACGCGTGGTTAATAGGATTTCCTGTTTGTCTCTCTGTCTGCGTGCCTTGCAGGTGGGTAACCTGGGCCTGCTCTTCATGCTGCTGTTTTTCATCTACGCCGCCTTAGGAGTAGAGCTTTTTGGAGAACTTGGTGAGCCACATGACAAAACATTCAGTCTTACAGTACAAAGAACAACGTTACGTAAAACTTTTTCCAGCCCCTTGATTGTAAAGGAGCATATATAGGAATTTGGAGTTATCTAAGGTAATTTACATAAAATACAATTTAAAAGACTCAAAGGAACTAACACTATGATGCATAATTTTATAAAGGGACACTTGTCACTGCTGGCAACAACAGTAAACACAAGATCATATTTATTGGCTTTAATATATCATTTATTTGTTATTGTGTAAAAAATGTAGATTTTTGCTCTAATGTAACAGATTCCAGCTTCCAGTTATCTGCAAAATATATATTTTGTAAGATTTTTAGCTTTGGACAGATTTTACTTTGAGATTGAGTTACTCTTCGATACAGAACTTAAAACCCTTAAAGAAACTACATCTTCCAAAAACACCACCCTATATGTGGTAAGGTAATTAAGCTGTTTCCCTAGCAGTACACTAGTTCTCTTTGTGCTAATGTGATGAAATGATTATTTCAACCCACCCAAGAGCTTATTGCCCTACATCACTACTATAGATGCAAAGCATTTAAAAAAATCACAGTATGTCATTAGTCAGTATTAAGAGTTTTTATGCACTCATTATAGTAACCTCGGCTTGTGCACATTTAACCACAGGGATGTGGTAACGTTATTATGTAAATCTACCAATTTCCAGCACATCCTTTATTCCTTTTCATCACTTCTCTCTCATGCAATCAGACGGCCATTAGAGAATCAAGCCCCTCTACAATATTCCAATACAAAAACAGCCACATTGAAGTTGGAAGATATATCTTCCAAAATGTCACATTTCTCCTGTGTGGTGCAGCTGTAACCAGTGGCAACATTGCTTCCCATTGGAGTTTGGCAGCAGGAAGGATTAGTGGCCAATACAAGTGACGCTTTGCTTGAGGCCGTTCCAAAGATTACAGTATCATGGGATATAGGCTCAAAGACAAATGCAGTGTTTGGTCACATTGCTTCTGATTCGATAACAGCGGGTGTCCACACTGAGTTTGTTTGTTTGGATAGTCATTGAGGAAGCTCAGTGGCAGAAGTAGTGCATGTTTCTGTAGTTATTCAGGGCAACGGCATGTTGTGAGCAATGATGACATGTTTCTTCTGTCCTTATTTCTGCTCCCTTCTGCACCGTGCCTGTATCAGTTTGTCTTTGTCCTCTCACCTCTTTCTTATCTGTGACCTGATAACATCTCTTCTTCCATCCACTCCCTTACTTGTATCCTCAGTTTGCAATGAAGACTACCCTTGTGAAGGAATGAGTCGTCACGCAACCTTTGAAAACTTTGGCATGGCCTTCCTTACCTTGTTTCAAGTCTCCACGGGCGACAACTGGAATGGCATTATGAAGGTACAAAGTTACAGTCATCTGAGCACTCATAGCTTCAGGCTGCATCCGTGTGGTACCAGATTTTATTTTTTTTTTTATTTGCAAGATTTCATCCACATTGGTAAAGCTCCTATTTTTGGTTTTGATATATAGCGCACATACTCAGTTACAGTACATACAGTATATATAAAAAAAGAAGAAGAATTTATAATTTAGAAAAGACTGAAGATGCGTAAGAGACAAGAGGCACGTCCATCCTATCTTCCACTCTACTGATGTTTACTGATGAAAAGGAAATGTGCTTGCTCAGCACTAGGACCACAGATTTCCTTATTGATGGGCAGGGGATTGACTGTGCCTCAATGCACACACACACACACACACACACACACACACACACAAAAGCACCAATTTCCCCTGAACACACATCAGCTACCCCCAGCAGCAATCACCACTCCTTCGCACACCTAGGCTGCGGGGGGAATAGAGATTATGCTGGAGCGTGTCGGTGTGGACCATTAAACACACGCTGGATACTGGCAGTGCGGATGGTAGTGGGCCATAAAGCAAGCCAGCTGGTCACAGATGCTACCTCCCAGAATAAATCTCTGTCATTTGAGCCGTCAAATCATTACCTGGGCTGTGAAAGAGGTAGACCTGGATTTGGTTTTGTAAGAACAGGTGAGGCAGAGTGGTAATTAGCTATGCAGTGATGGTAGGGAACAGAGACATAATGAGAGAAAGGAAGATAGGTAAGAGGGCAGTGGGGTGAAAAGGAGGTAGGAGCGAACTGTAATAAGATGGAGGATGAGAGGGAGGGAAAGGAGTTAAAAGTACTGACCGCTAATTATGTTTTCTTCTCTCGAGAGGGAAGCTTACAGCAAAAAAGGGGAGATGTAGATTAGCATGAGTGAGAAAATGGACATTTGGATGAAGGGAGAACAAAAATATGTTACAAAAAATAAGTAGGATAGCAAGGAGATGAAGCAGGAAAGAGAGACATTGTGTGAAGGAGCACAGTGTGTAAATGTCAAGCCAAATTAGATAAAAACGACCAGCGTCAGCTCAGAGGGCTAAAGTTGTTATGTGTGGTCACAGCCCGGTTGAGAGATGTGTACTTCCTCCAGAAAACACTTGTCACTTTAATTCTTGTTTGACTGAACTCCACTGTGCCGATGTTAACCAGGGAATAATGTTCCAGCAAGGAAAAAAAAAAAAGCTCCTGTTGTTTTGCATTGAAGCAAAACAATTAAGTGCATAATGATTATGCGAGTTGCCATGAATATAAAAAGCCTGGCTAGCATGAGCTCGATGTATTCTGTTACTATCTAAAATGTACATGTCCAAATTCAAAGCAGTGGTGGTTTGACTAAGCTCGCAGCTACGTAAGAAAACACTGGATATTCACTTGTCATCTCTACATTTTTACCATTGTCAAATTAAAAAGGGATTTGTCGAAGCAACAAAAACTGTACACAATTACCATTACAATATTCCAATTCAGCATAAGCTAGTGCTGCAAATGCTGCAAAAAAGCATCAAAACTGTTACAACTGTCAGGTATTTAGGCATGCTGTATTAGATTTCATAATTGTTACTATAATTTAGTCCATATCTTGTATCCAAACGAAACTTTATCTTAAAAATTCATGTTGCTTGGTACACCTCCTCTCCACCTGACCATCATGTTGTCATTTTGTCATCCTCTGCCCATGTGACGCCAGGACACATTGCGGGAGTGCCCACCAGACCACAACACTGATGTGGACTATGCCTGCAATCCAAGCCTTCAGTTTATCTCGCCCATGTACTTTGTCTCCTTCGTGCTCACCGCCCAGTTCGTGCTCATCAACGTGGTGGTGGCCGTGCTGATGAAGCACCTGGACGACTCCAACAAGGAGGCCCAAGAGGAGGCGGAGATGGATGCAGAAATTGAGCTGGAGCTGGCCCAGGGCACCCTCTGTTGCATGGGCGCCCCCGGCTGCGGGGGTGGGGGGGTGGAGAAAGGACTCGCTGCTCCTGGATCAGGGCCTGGAAGCACAACAGGAGGAAGGGAGAGAGGAGGTGCCAGATTGGAGAAGGGGGAGAGTCTAAGGAAGATGCGACCCACAGCTGTCACTGCGCACCAAGGACCGTACAACTCACACGACTCCAGCCGGACTCTGTACTCGCCAGCACAAGTGAGTTTGTTTACGTGTGTGCGTGTGTGTGAGAGACGGAGAGAGAGAGTGTGTAGGAGTATATTCTTATGTTTGTTGTTGGATAGTGGGAAAGGCCTGTTTTGTATAATTGGTATTTGAGTGGGAGAGTGCGTGCATTCTTGTGTCTGCAAGTAAGGATGTCTCCAGCCAGTCTGCCGGATCGAGATTATCATGGTAGTTTATAGAAAACTCATACGTTCACTCAGATCCTGTTTCTGACCATTTTACTGTATATTACATGAAAGTCAGCTCCAATGTGGAAACCTTGGGGAACCACTGTGGAACTGCTGCATAACACCAACCTTTAAGCAAGTAAATGGTTGAGTCATGTTAAAGTGGCCAGCAGTCAATCTGCACCACTGAATAAGTCAAGAAAATAAGTAAATGTTGACTTATGTCAATTGTAGCTTTGTTTTGCAGGTGTCACATGCTACTGTTGGTTGGAAACTACAAGTGAGCCGCTGTAATTTGTCCAAAATCAATATAATCTTTCAGCACCTTCTACAATATTAATTGTGACACAGCTTTGAACAAACAATACACAAAACACTATATGATTCCATACAGTATTCAATATACACTGCCATTTAGGGATGTAGCTGTCAGCCAAACATATATAATTTAATCTGTGTAAGGTACATTAGACTGAGTGTGAGCTAAACAGAAACAGTGGTTCAAAAGTATATTAGTGCTACTAGAGACTTCTTATCAGAATTAGGAGACATCCCTCTTTGAAAGAATTCTTTCTGGATCTCTGCTGTCGGTTTGCTTCTCTTTACACAGTGCATTAGTTCATGCAGAGAAAATTACAGATTTGACGCAGAAGCTGGAAGACTACAAAAGAAGTAAACAATATGGCTGTAATTTCTGTATATCGTTTGAATAGTGCTGACATGGAGGAGACAATCATTACTTTATTTTCTTTTCGAGAAATAGACTGACAGCCACATAGTGTGATTGCACTCAGTCATTTTATCTTTTTGTATAATAAGTTTCCACTATTGTTCTGTTTTTTTTTTACAGATTTTTTTATGAGGAGGGGAGGGCAGGAAAGGTTACATTTTTACACAAAGCGAGGGAAGAATAAAGAAATGAAGATACGAAAGGCTGTGCCCTGATGGCAGCGTTGCCCAAATGAAACTCTGTTAAGCCATTAATATGAATTTAAATATATATGGTGGAATTAAAGGTATTGTGTGCAACTACCTAAATGATAGAGGAGTCAAAACTAGGAGTCAAAACTAACTACGTGTTCTTTTTGAAATTATGTCTTTCTTCACTGTAGTCTCTGCAACTTTGTGTTTCAGTGAGGAGATAAGAGACGTTTTACTCATTTACTCAATTAAGCTTTTTTTCATTTAAGCTTTATTAACCTGTTGGTGTGAGTTTGCAGAGGTTTCATTTTTGAAGTTATAATTTTTCTACCTGCTTGTGTGAGAGTAGAAGGCCTCTCATTTCTACTCACAGTCTGACAGCTGAGACACACTCTTTCATTATGTATGACACCGTTAATGATAGTCTGAGATATCCACGCAGAAACACGTAGAGAGATGACTCATCAGCTCCCGTGAAGAGCCTCACCTTTACAGAACTAAACTTGGCTGCATGGAGCCATTTTTAGCTTAATGTTGGCTGACAAAGGAACTTAATGCAGACCGGGGAGAACACCCTAGCGGCAGCTTTCCTTTCTGTTTCTATCTCGATCTCCCTCACTTTCATTCTCTGACTCCCAAGTGATGCAATAAGGGATCTGGCAGACTAATGTAATTTATTCAAAGCAGAGGTCCTTAGTTTTGTGTGTGTGTGTGTGTGTGTGTGTGTGTGTGTGTGTGTGTGTGTTAGCCGATTATGGACAAATTCTGTTTCAATATTATTGTTGTGAGGACATTTTGGCTTGTCCATAAAACTTTAAAAGGCTTTTGAGGGTCAAGACTGGGGTTAGAGTTAGGTTTTGGGTTGGGTCAGGGTTAAGGTAAGGGGCTGGGTTTGCATTAAGTCAGTTATCGACCTCCACCACAACATTGTACTTTAAATCATGCCAAAATCTTCTGCAAACCCTTTGACTTAATTAATTTTAGTAACAAATAATGTAACATCTCATGCTTTATAAGCCAAGGTTTTTTAAATATCCACGCGGTCACAATATTACCAGTAGATTTTGCAACAACTAGAAATATATTCAGTTTTCCTTTTTTATTTATTCATAGAGCTAGGCAATTTTATGATGTATACGAGTTCAGGAAAAATTGCAGTCATGCGTACAGCTGTGAATCTTAAGTGGCGCTAAACAGTACAAAAGTCATATTGACCATATAGTGAAATATATTAAATGGTGATGTATATTGTAGAAGGTCTGAGGAGACACTGCAGGAAGGAGACACACGTGGGGAGAGAGAGAGAGAGAACGTAAAAGAACAAGAAAGGAAAGATAATAGCTGAGCCAGTGACAGTCAGATAGAAGCAGTAATTAATTTCAGCTCTCTTCTCTCTCTCAACTTCCACTCCCTGTAGATGGGCCCTATTGTTGTCCACTAATACAGTTATTAATGGAGGCCAGCACGTAGGCCACCACAGTCAATCAAACATTATTTTTATATCAAGCTCTCCACCTACACACAATAAACTATCTCGAGACGGTCTATGAGAGTGCGAAAGAAAGGAAAGGAGTGTTTTTTTTTTTTTCATAAATGGACGTATTAAAAAATCCGAATGAGTTTGGTATATTTATGCTGGGAATCCAGTAACCTGCTTCTTGAATTTGTAGCCCCCTCATTTTCAAAACATGGACCATGAGTGATTGCAGTATAACAGTGTGAGTCAGAAATGTGTGTTTGCATAACAGATCTAAGTATAGTCCTATAAGCGGCGTTGTAGAAATGTGCTAAGAAAAAATGGCTTGTGTGGGGATTGAAGAGGAGTGACCTTGTTTCACAGCATCTTTTGGGATATATCTGCCGATGTAATACAGTTATTTTGGCCGTTATAAATGTGCTACAGGCGCATTGCATCCATTTCATTGTGAAATACAGTGCTCTGCCAAGAAACACAGAAATCATTTTTAAAGTAGTTGCCTTTTTCTGTTAGTAGTTTCCTCTTTCTGCTAGATTGGTTTCCCAGAAACCAATCTGGCAGACGAAATTCAAGCAAGGAGGGATCATTTGAGTCACAGAAAAAGCCTTGACTGATTTAGTCTAAATTGCTTTAAACCTAATAATACCCAGAGCACAAAGCAAATGCTTAAATCTTAAATTGTTTCAACAAGGTATTGAACAGACTAATTGAGGTGATATATCAAATATAATTGCACCGCTCTCAGTGCTCAAGGCTTTGATAGTAAAATTATGTGTTACTTGGCTAATGAGGGTTTGGAGTCATATTATTGAGTAGCTCTTTCTTTCTTTTTCCCCCCCAAAAGAGAACGGTGTTTAGCCCTAAAGGCTAACAAACATATTTCTACATGATTTGTGACACTGGCAAATTGTTTAAAATGCTTGTTTTAGTTTTTTGTGGCAGGATTTGATCAGTTAACCCTCATATAATGTAAAGTCTACGTGTGTGTGGGTGATTGTGCACATGTGTGATGTGTTGCATTTATGTGTGAGTGCGTAAGAAAGTGTAAAAGCATACTTGCGTGTGCACACGAGCATTTAATTAACCCTTACAATGGTGTATGCATTTCCCTGCGTGTTCTTTGTCCTCGCATGTCCGCATGTGCATATGTTTGCGCCTGCGTGCAATTCTGGTCTGCCGGCCTGCGTCCCGTGTGTATGTGTCCTTGCGTGTATGTGTGTGCGTATGTGTTCCAGGAGAGCCAGTGGCTGGACAGCGTATCTCTACTGATCAAGGATACGTTAGAGGGGGAGATGCTGATGATCGACAACCTCTCCGGCTCCGTCTTCCACCACTACTCCTCTCCTCCGCCCATCTGCAAAGACTGCAAGGGCCACCCACCAGAGGTACCACCCTGAACACACATTAGCAACACACATCTGTGCACCATACACACACATGCCAGACAACCTGCTAATCACAGAACATTTCACTAGTAACAAAGAAATATTCTCTGCAAGTAAGAAAGCGGTTTATGATGACACCACTTCATTGCCTGTTTAACAAACAAAAACTGGAGTCATGAAGTAAATCTAGCAGAAATTCTAGCGGTGTTTGGGTAAACGTTCTACCTTTTGTTGAAGAGACAGACAGAAAAATCAGCAGTTTCCTTTGCTCGCTGTTACTGCAGCTCTTTGGATTGGCAGTGAGTGAGAGAGTGGAGCCCTTTACAACAGCCAGATTGAAATTTAATTTGACTTAAGAATGTCTAATGTGTATATTTTATCTACCACGGTGGATGTTCAGGTGACGTTAGGGCCAATCTCCTTAATCCTGGTGGAGGTTTGATGACCTTAAAGGTTTAGTTTTTTCTCTATATTGAGTTCACACAAAGCTCAACACATTTGACATGTGCTAATGCAACCAAAACAATGTCCCTCTCAGCACCAGGTCTTTCGGAACATTTGACTTACAGCAAAGGAAACTTGTAACTAAGAACATGCTGACTTTAAACACAACAACAGTAGCATAACAATATAGATGAGTATTGTCTCTATCTGTTATTAATTTAGCATAAACCAGAAACCCTGCAACATGATTCAGTGAGCTTTATTCTTATTGCCATTTTGTGTATTCAGTCCACACTGACTCCTGGTAAAATATGTTTTTACAAATCCTTATAATAAGAAATACACAGTAGCAGTTGTAAAAAGCTTAGTCCTGTGACTGTACAAAATACCAAATACAGACAAATGCACACACAAACAAGATATTCTCAACAATTCATATACACACACGCAACCATGATGTTTGGGTTTCCACTGCATGCATCTCCTAAGATGACACAAATGGGAACATGCATTTGCTTGTACTTTCATGAAAACACACAGGGCTTCATTCATCAGACAAAGCAGTCTGAATGGAAAGTTTTTACAAAGTATGGCAAATTCCACGCTATTATGCTGCAGCTAAATGGGAATTTTAGCCCTTTCTTAAACACACGGTAATATTAACTTTCCATATGTGCAGAAGTGTAGATTAATGAGGCCCTCTGCATGCATACACCATTCCTCCATATGCATGCACGCCCGCACACACCAACACTCTCCTGTACTTGTGCTTGCATTTTGGGGGTATTTGGTGCATAAAACACATGCTCACAAACATATTGTCCTGTGCCAGTGTTGTCCATCACAATGACAAAGTGCAGCGGGTCAGCTCAGAAGAAGCAATAACTGGGCTCTACACCTCCTCACCTGTCAGTCTTGCTTTCTGCCTGTCTGCAGATGCTGTCAAACCATCAATCTCCTCTTCCTCTTTTACATACTTCTCTCCATCTGTCCCTCTGCTTCTCTGGCTATTGCTCTATCTATTTCTGATTTACTGTATCTGATCCAGTGCTGTTCTCCTTCCAGAGTTGTTTAACCATCAAGCCTGTACACAGTGTGAGTTTGTTTGTGTGTAAGGCAGTTTGTGTGATTGTGTGCTATTTTCGGACAGATGAGCTTTTCGCTGCCGAGAGTCGTGCACAGTGTTATTGTGTCTGAGATAAAATGAACACACACCAGTTCACTAGGGAGCGGAGCGTGTGTGACAGTAGAAATATTCATCACGTAACAGACTAATAAGGACTTGGGCTCACCAACAGTTTGCGACTGACTACAGTTGGATCTGCGGAGAACAGACAATCTTCAAGCAAACGTAAATGTTCCACAGCATTATTCCTACTGATACTGTTTTTAGATGGGAGACATATTGAAAAGCAGCATCAGCATTTCAGAAGTGCCTGAACAGGCTGAACAGGCAGAGGTTTAAGCAGACGTTCATTAAGGTGATAATGTTTAGTTTAGTTTAAACCTCTAGAGTTGTTGGCTAAACTTTGTGGTTTTTGGTTCTCTCGTATATTATTGTGTTGTGCGGTCAGCGTTTCTGTTATATTGTCCATTTACATCAATGAGGCTGGGCTAATTAACAAACCCCTCTCTTTATAATACAATACAGTGCAACAGCATAATCAACCTCCTCCAAAACAACTGCACAAACCGCTGAATCAACACCTCTCCAAAACAAGCCGCACAATCTATTCCTCTTATTGCCGAGGAGGCGCTGAATAAAATCATGGCCTGTCTCACCACTGTCTGGCTGAAGTGGACAATTGGTTCTTCTTGCCTCAGCCCTTGTTAGTGGTTCCTTCAATATCTCTGTACTGCCTTGCAAGCAACTGTATACCGCAGCTCTTACTGTACCAATTGTGCCTTTTTTCATTGTCTGCGGAGGCACAGCCAAGATTAAATGAAGAGAAAGGCTGTGGTTTCCATTCCCTGCCAATACCAACTGGTGACTGATGATACCAACCTTTCTGAAACTACTTACAACCCACCTCTGAGACACCGAGCAAGTCAGCAGATACGGTGCCGTCATATATTAGAACATTAGTGATGACAAATATCTGGAGAAACCAAGTGTTTCTTTAAATTAAATAGGTGCATTGCATTTCCTTATCCCTCGCTTTCCCGCCATGCCTCATCCCACCCTTTCTCTCGCTGTTTCTCCTCAGGGGCTTGTGTTATGCTACTCCTGCATATCAGTCATGAATCTTTCCCTATGACCCACTTTGTCACACTTAAAGACATGTGTTAATATAGAATATCGCTACCAGGCTTCACCCCATCGGATTCCACTTGGCCATTTTTTAAATACCCTTTTAATTTCCCTTTTCTCTGAGTATTTACGCTCTGCCTCTCCAACCAAATGCCGCTTGAGTGCATCGTTGCATTCCCAGAACCCTGAAATTCCACTCCAGCTCACTGTTTGCACTGTGATTGGAAACTGTGCACAAAAAAAAAAGTGAGGGCTATAGAGGAGCGTCAGCCAAGAAGCTTGAGCTCGCAGGAGGCTCATACGGAGATTATACCAACCAATTCAGTAGCCGTTCGGGTTGTGCTACCTGCAGTTTTGATGAAACAAACTTCACAGTCACAAATGAGAGGGAGAAGTACTGATCATTGTCACTGTCCAGTTATTCTGTTTGCTAATGTTGTCACTCTGGAATAATTGTATGCGCAGTGAGCTATGGGGCAGAATGATCAGGTTCTGGTGCCACTGCAACACCACTCCTGATGGCTACTAAAAGCATTTCTTCATTCTTTTTTGAATACAGATGCACAAAAACGTTCACTCATACAGCTAACGCACAAACCCTGCTTTGGCTCTCATTCAGCCTCTCTCCTTTCTTTTCCTTTTTTTTTTTTTTTTTACTGGCAAACATTTGTTCAGTTGATGATGACAAAGCAGTGTTATTACTTCTTGAAATCTCTCACCCTGTTCTCTTTACAGACAGGTGCCTCGGTATTATGGCCACTTTGAATTGTCAACATCTGGTGAAGCGTATCGAAGCTTGGTGGAGGTTTTACTTGTCTGTATAGCACGTTTGCCTGTAAGAGATAATGTAGAAACTAGTTAATGATGTGAGAGGTCTTCAAAACAGACTCTTTTTATAAAATGTATGCATATGAATACAAGTATGTGGGAGACGGAAGGTATGGTTGCTATGAGCCCTACAGTAAATCACATATTTTAAAATAAGCAATGATGAGGCCATGCTCTAATAATTCAAAAACATTTCAGGATGTTTGAAGCGGGCGCCATTGCTGTTTCCCATATTTTTGTAACATCAGTAACTGAGGTAAATTTCTCGCAGCAGATCAGGATGGCAGAAATCGAGCAAGCATCATTGAAATCAGAACAGCTGTCAGACAAGTCCTCGTCTCCTGCTCTGCCAGATGACCTCAGCCTGGACGAACATACTGCCTATCAGCTGCTTGTGAGAGAGGCCAAGGTTGGTATAAGCAGATTGAGGTGGGAATGGGAAAACACCTAGCAGGACTTTTTTTGACTTTTGTTTACAGCCCATGATGAAGATTGCGGTGATAAAGATTATGTTAACATAAAACCGTTTTGAAAAACTGCAGTCCACAGAAACAACTTCATAAATGACTGAAAAGATACAAAAGAAATTTAGCGATCAGTAGAATTCCAGTGGTTAAGTTCTAATGCGCCCCCAGCTTTGTTCTTGACAAACAGTGTGGCGGCACTTCATTCTAGTCCCACAGGAGGGTGAGCACAGATGATGGACGAGCCTCACTGATGACTTCCTATTCATTCCGGGAAGCACTAAACACACGACCATTGTAAAACCTTTTTTTATGGCTGTGCTTTAGGTTGTCTCGTGAATTACAGACGTATCCATAGGTTCCAAAGGCGCTTTTATCTGTTTCACTGTATATCAGTGGTAACCATCTTGTCATTGAAGAATACACAATGTCTGTCCACCACAGACTTCTCATGAATAAATCTTTCCACCGGACTCTCCTTAGTTCCTGGGTGACTCTCATGTCTCCCTCTGTTGCACCCACTCACCCCCCTGTCGACTTTATCTTTCAGGTTTCTCCTTTCTCACTGTTCCCCCTCTGGTAATTGCACACCTTCTGTGTACCTCCCTCTAGCCGCTCTATCTTCATCTCTTATCATCCGTCCTTACTAGATAGTCCCCTCTGTAATGGGCTAATGCTTCTTGGTTTTGGATAGCCAGATAAGCCTGCAGTCACCAAGCCCGACTGCGAGTCGGGCTCATTAGAGGATGGGAAAAGGGAGAGAAAAGGAAGGAGAATGAGGGTAAAACAGAAGGTGAGAACGGATCGAAGATTAGGAATTTATTTTCACAAATTGAACAAAAAAAGAAATTGTGTGTGAGTGAGAGAAGGTGGCATTAGGCATGTGTGGGTGGCTGGCTGTGTGATAGGGGGCTTTTCAGGGCTTTCCACTAAATGTCTCAGAGAAACCATAATCTAATGAACACACAAACGAGTACCCGTAACCACACGCATACGCCCATGTGCATCAACATGCACAAATGGTTTTGTGCTCCCTACATGATGGTAATTAAAATGTATGAGATTCAGTAGGATCTTACGAACCTGAACTCCTGCTTTAATCTGCCACCTGCTTCCTGCTTGCAGCTGTTGCAGCAAAAACACATTTTTACAAATTTTATTTACAACATTTATTGTTATAATATGTGTATAGCACTTACATGACAGTAACGGGATATTTTCGTTCACAGTCAGTTCTCTCTCCTTCGCTAGCAATAAAATGGAAAGCCAGAGGGTTGATGTGAATTAGAGGCCATGTTTTATATCTGCAGAATGCCCAAGGGTCTGCCTTTTTTTTTTTTTTTTTTTTTTTAATTTTCCAGTCTTGCCAGTCTTGGTCTGAACCAAGAATTCTCATTTTACAATATGTAATGCAGATCTATAAATATATATTTATAACAGGTTTGAGCAATTTCTGTGCAGAACTTGTCTGCAGTGTTTCGACATGCAATATATTTAACCACGTCTAATCTACCATGACTTGTTTTTTCAATTTGAGAAAAATCCGTACACTGACTAGATTAGTCGACGCTGTGTATTTAATGGAAGCAACAGTCTTCAAAGTCACATGGACTCTTCTCTTCCAGGGAAGCTGCAGCAGTGAATCCCACAGCTCAGAGGAGGCTGAAGGTCGAAGAAACCACCAGACCTATACTGTGGTTCAGAGCCAGGTCCAGGTGCCGAGTCAGCACAGCAGGGCCCTCTTCACTGGTGTCGAGGTGGAGACCACGCTACAGGAGATAGACATGCAGATACACCAACCACATATGTGCTTACCTCACTGCAGCCCCGGTGAGTAAATCTGCATAAGCTAAATAAGGTGTATCGCCAGATTAACTGTTTCATACCCGACTCATAGGGATTCATAACAGACAGATTTAAAATAGCATTTTCACCTCAACGCAAGTCTGAATTTCTAGTGCACGTCAAAACATCAATATATGTCTAAAATATGTCGTCTTAAAGGAGACGGTTGGTGTGTCTACTCCTCAACCTGCAGGGCAACAACGGGCCCCTCTAGTTGGAAGCATTTCAAAGCATCTGTGTAGACTCTCACAACACCACCTGCAAGTTTTAATGTTTGGTCTGCTTCTAAGTTGCTGTCACTTTTGATAAATATGGAGCATTCAGGATGTACTCCACTGCTGCGACTGGATCTTCATACATTAAAACAATGCATGGAACTTAACATGAATTGATGCCAGTGAAAAAAGTGTATTCCCTTGTCCAGGTGGCATGTCTAGCAGCAGCAACAAGGAAAGAAGCAAAGAAGGAGAAGGAGGAGCCAGTGGCATTTCTCCCCTTTTTCATCTCCCTGAAGAGTTCTTTCACCCCGCAGGACGAACCATCCCAGCACCTTCACGCAGCAGGAGCTTAAGGTTGACAAGGAGCCTTAGACTGACCTCCCCGGCATCCTGGGTGTCGCTCCACTCCCCCAGAGCCCATAGAGGGAAGCTCAGTACGCAGGTAGGGTGGCCAAGGTTTCTGACAGGAAATGATTTATATAGAAGATGAAATTATGATCATTTCTATATATGATTTACTAAAGCTGTCCTTTGCTAATAGAAAACCTTTTGTCCTGCAATTTCTCTCTTCATATCCCCTTTTTCACTCCTCAGTACCCATCCCACAGCGACTCATCCCTTGCCACAGGCAGCTCTGAGGGCAGCTTACAGACCACCCTGGAAGAAGGATTGAGCTTCAGTGTTTCGCCCCACAGAACTTGTCGTTGCCGACAGCTTCCTTACCAGCGGGAGTGTGCCCACTCCCCCTGCCTGAAGACAACACTACGCTTTCCTCCCCAGTCCACACCCTGAGACCAAGGCTGACTGCCTCATCAGCTCTAACTCTCCAGGCCATCAGGGGCCACCAGCGAAGTCAGAGCAGCGGGCGAGGTAGCACCAGCCCAGGCTACACCCGTGATGACTCAATGGACCCTTCGGATGAGGACCTGGGTATAGGCATTGGATCATCTATTGGTGGTTGCGGCTCCAGCCAAGCGGGCAACAGCGAACACTTGTCAGAGACGATGAGCAGCTTGTCACTGACATCGCTGCTGTCGCCCAGCTCCCTGGTGTACCCAGGAGGAGCAGTGAAGAAGTGCAACAGCACAGGCAGCTTGGACCAAGGGGGGATGCTGCTTTCGTCTCGGGGCAGGGAGGGACGTGGGGAGATTCTGGGCCTCGAGCTGATGGACCCCCAGGGCTTCCTGGCCAACCCCTGGACAGGGGCATTAGTGGATACAAGAAGAGGAGAAGGACGAGGGGAAATAGAAGATGGAGAAAAAATATTTAAAGTGAAGAGCTCAAGCCAAACGACAGTAGGGCCTTGTCGGAAAAACAGATGAAACCTGCTGTTTCCGCTTCCTTTGTCTCTCCATTCCTTGGATCTAAACCCATTACTGCCCTCTCATGCTCTCTGCTCCCATCAGTGAGAGAGAGGGTTGATGACACATGATGTCCTGTATTCCAAAACCAAACTCTCATCTCGCTCCCTCAGACCCTTTCAATACACGTGAGACAATCCCATGTCCTATTTTGTGCTACCTAGGGGAGTGGTCTTGGTTACGGTCTACTGCTGAGGAAGTTGCCCGCAGAGCTGAGGATTGATCGTCATAGCCTCTCAGTGCTTGTACCTGCAGAGGTTGTTCTTCTCACACTGGAAGACCAGGGGGGCCCTTTGATTTCGGGGAGATGGTTTGAGCAGAGACAAACTCTGTAACTCAAAGACACAAGAAAGATTTTTTTTTTTGGCTGCGGTTCACTGAGGTTGAAAATGCAAAAATAGATGTACCCAAACCGAAATAGCTAACCATGCCAAACAGAAGCTGTTTGGATTTGTTTTCTCTTTCAGAGGCAGTGCAGCAAGTAAGTGGGCGGAGCCTCGGGGATGGCAGAATATAATGTAAAGCGGAAGGAAGGCTGGGAAAGGAAAAGGCAGGTCATTTGTTTGGCTGGGAAAGCAGAAAGCGGATCTAATGTCCATCTGTTCTGGCAGACGGAAACAACAGGTCTTACTCTGGCACAGGACCTTCTGCTGAGATCAGAGCAAAATGTGAGGTGGAGGAGAGTTCAAGAGTGTGTGCTCAAAGTGTCTGTGTGCGAGAGCACTGCCTCAGGTATCCAAGGCATGAATTAATCCTTCTCATCACTTCACCATACCTCTGTATTTTTTGAATCGGGAGATGAGTATAAGTATCGACAAAACTTTGTGCATCTGTCAACTCGGTCTCGAGCGACAGCGGAAAATGAAAAGAAACCGACAGATTGCGGCGGCATAAAAGTGCATGGAGTGATTCGTGAAATTAGTTATTTTTCTTTCCATCTCCAGCATCTCTCGCTCACTCAAACATAAAGAAATAATTCTGAAAAAGAGCTAGGTTGGAAGGAGCTTTACAAACCCCGTCAGAAGAGACACTTATGCGTGAGCGTGTGAGGAAGCCTCGTGTGCACCAAAAAAAGTGAGACTTAAAGCACATTCCTTTTGACGCCACTTCTGTGCTTGAGAATTTAAGGAGAATGGACAAAGAGTGGCAAAGGGACCTTGACTGCATGATGGAATTGCATTTAACCAAGATTTTTATCTGTAAACAGAAGTGTATCAAGATGTCAATGTTGGGTGATGACCATGTGATTTCTATTCCACTATTTTTGTAGAAAAGAGAATAGGCACGTGCAAGTGTTGCCATTACTTTGTTCTTACCTAATTTGACCCATACAGTCTCTTTGACTTGTCGTCTAGGACTTTTTGTCTGCCAGTGGCTTCCAGTTTTATAACATTTTTTAGGGTGTGGACAGTGTATAAAACAACAAAGCAAAAAATTTCAAACCAACTTTGTGCGCTGAAAGGATTGTTCCCTCCAGCACATTTCTCTTTGGGAACATTGGTTCCTCGCGGATTGTGGGTTTTTTTTTTTTTTTTCCCGACGTGGGAGTTCCAGAGGACAACCAGAGATGGGGACAGCCATATTCACTCAGCGCATGAGGATCACTCTAGCTCATACACATTTCCTTGCTGCACACAGGGAACTTTATTTGCTTTTTAGCGTCTTATGCTAAAAAAAAAACAACAAAAAAACATGGATAGCATAAACCATTTCTACGAAAGCTTTAAATTTGAGTTACACCACAACATATCGACTATGGACACATTAGTGTTCCTTAAGCATGGTTCTGGGATTGCAATACAGTATGCTTATTCTTGAAATGACACCCTGATGCACTCATCTTCTCTTCCCCGTCCCTTCACACACACAGTATGTTGTAGCAACCCTTTCACACACCATAGCTTGATATCAAAAGCCGACACTGTAACAATGAACAAAACTTTGCATCTTGTAATACAAATTTATTTTGGCTTTTGCCGCTTGATTAATTATTCCATACGAAAAAGATGTTGCCCATCTTAATTAGCTTGATTTCTAGAGGTAGACTGTTGTATCCTTAGTGTTTTGATCATTACCTGACTTTTTTAATTTCTGAAAAAGAATGAGGTGATGTGAGAAAATCTGAGGGTTTGACTTTTTTATCATGCAAAATCACTTTGATGACTATGTTTTATCACATGGTGTTGGATATTGATGAGTGAGCAAAGGCGAGTATGACTGCGTGTGTGCGCGTGCGTGCATGTTCGTGGCTTCAGGTGAAGTCGTTACGTTTTTTTTTTTTTCCTGAAGAAGCCTGTTTGTTGGCCAGGATACCTGAGATTAAAAGTCGAAGAGGGAAAATATGAAGCAACCAAGGGCTGTTTTCACTTCAAAGATAAATCCTCCTATCTTTCTGAGACAAATCCTTGTGTCAGTGAATATGGCATCAAAGGTTAAAGCCTGACTACACAGCAATAAATGTTCTATGTGTATGCCCTGAGTAAATGATGTCAATGTGATTTTTATCTCCTCGGAAAACAACAGTAATAAAGTCTATCTTTTTCTCCTAATTGTTTTAACTAACCGCCAATCAGAACGCAGCTGTGCCCTCTTACAGACCAATCATTGGAGAGATGGGCTGTGATTGGATGGTGTGAACAAATTAGATTACCAAAATCAGGTTCGGGCGTAAAAACCACTGGGGAAAAAATGTGTAAATGTCTGATCAGACTGATGGTAAAGAAAATGTCTCCCTTGCTTTATTCACACAAATATGACTGCTGGGTTTTTTATCACACTTCTTTACATGTTATTAGTGTGTGTGTGTGTGTGTGTGTGTTACAGCTCTGACTCAGTTTCATTTTCAAAACAGGACTAAAGTTGTTTCATTTGCCTACACACACTGTTTATTGGGTTTATGTTTTTTGAATTGCAATACAGTAGCTCAGGATTTTTAGTTTGTTTGGACACTTGTACAGATGCATTTTTGCTTCAGTGCTTTGAGCAATTCATATCCAATCACACATGTCTCTAAAATTTGCTTTCTGCAGAGTGTGTGCACATTTGTATATATCTTTGTATTTTAAACTGCATGTGTGCATTGCTGCCAGTGACCATGATGATATCAATAGTATGCATTTTATAAAACTGTACAAAGTTAAAAGAAATTTCCATTATACACTATTACTTTTTTGGATAAGTAAAAACTGCTGTTTATTCTTTATACGTGTTATTTACATTTAAATCAAAAAGCACAAATCGGATAAGGCAGCAGAAGGACAAACGGTTGAGTCATGATAGTTTGAAGCGGGTTAGAGGAAGCAGGAGCCAGGACAGGGACACAGAGGCAAAGCAGGGTGCAGAGTTGACATGGACAGAGTAAAGCTAAGAGACAGTGTGAGAGGCTGCCGGAGCGAGAGACTTCTCCAGACAGCTTGTCATCAGACAGCCCTGCCCAGCGGAGCTGCCAGTGCGAGAGAGCACATTAGACATGCACGCTGAACTCGGAGGTGTTGTTTACCTCACACCCCCAACCGGCCGGCCCTCCACCCCAGCTAACCTCCGGAATACAGCCCTCCCTGCAGGCCCCTGTCCTTCAAATGTCACTGCAGGAGGCTGGAGGTGTGCGGGGTGAGCAGGGAGCATGCGTTAGTCTGCGTGTGTGTGTGTGTGTGTGTGTGCATGAAGTATGTTTCCGTCTGTATGTGATTGCTTCATTTATCTGCCTTAGAAAAAGTGTACTGTTATTGCAAATTTATAGACAGGAGCTTTAATTTTCCCTCCATCAGCTGAAGAGCCTAAGTTCCTTTTTGCAACAAAACCTCCAAATGTCAGTGTCCAGTCAAACTCACTCGGGGGTCTTGTGCTTTTTTTTTTTAATTGCTATGTATTTCTACACTGTCAGAAACTTTGTTCAATCTTCTAACTGCATCTTCTTCTGACTCATGTCATGTACTCAATTTTTTACTTTTTATTTTTCATCATTTAAAAAAAAACAACTTCCCTTTAGGTTTCTTTTTTTCAGTTAGCTTCCTGGATCAATATACTTTTGTCTACAATCATCCTTTGAACTTTAAAAAAGTCTGCTCCCTTCTTCATCTCTTCATATGCTTTTTGAGTTTGTTTTAGGCACTTGTTATTGAATTTTTACCTTCCCCATCATTTTTATTGCAGAATGTTGGGCTTAACCAGATTGTGTGACATTACTCACGCTCTAACTTCTCAGCTTTTTCAGTCATTTTTAATCTTTCATAAACCAATACATTAAAATAGTTACACTCTTGCTCGGGAAATGTAACTCATAGTGAAATGACTGTTTTTGATGGACGTTGTCAACCGTCGACACAGTCGTGTCTAAAAGTCCCATTGGTGGCAATTAAAACGGACGTCCAGAAATTCACCTCCAAATTGCAAACAAGAGTTTTTAAATTGCCATGTAACCTTCATTTTATCTCCACATAAAGGATATCACCGTATTCATTGAAGCCTCCAGACGCTCATAGTCTAAAAACCATTTCAGTATATCATTGGGCGAGAGGCAGCGGACACCCTGGACAGGTCACAACACACAGCCACGCTTCCATTCCTAAAGGGCAACTTCCCCCTATTTTCCACTGGCTTTCTATGGCTTCATTTCTCTGCTTGTACCTGAAAAACTCCTCCAGATGACATCACCTGGAGGAGTCTTTCATCAGTTAAGATGATGGCATCTGGAGGAGCTTTGAAAAAGCAGGTTGACCATGATTAGAAACTCCGTAGTGGGAGCAACAAGATGACAATCTGAATTTAAGGTTCCTCCAAGTGATGTCATCTGTAGGCGATTCTCAGCTGGAAGTAGAGAGATATTCAGTAGAAGTAGTGAAGTGTAATGGGATGCGTTTACATGTCCTACCCAAACTAGAACCAAAGAGGCAAGTTCATTATCAGTGGAGGTGTCCTGTAAGTCTCCTCATTATTATTATTATTATTTTTTAATATTTCTCTTGGAGTATAACTGTTAGTCAGCCAACATACAGGGAAATATGTCAGTTTTTCAAAATAAAAGCCCCTTCAAGTTAAAATGATTTTCTAAACGTCCGTTTCCTAGTGGTTTAACTTTTTTTTTTAAATGTCAGTGTTCATATTTTCGTTAAGGCTCTTTTACAATTTTCTGCTCTGTTGTTAGACTCTTTAACTTCTAATCTTTTACATTTTTCTTTCTTTTTAACTTTCTGTCTTTCTTTTGTTCCTTTCTGTCGTGCTCTTCTGCTTCCAGTCAGGTTTTTCTGTTTTGCTCTTTAACAGCTTTACTTGAACAAAAGTTGTCAACGCTCTGCCACTTCTGAGCCATCAAAAGTCTTTTCTGCAGCCAAACAGCGCTCTCATGTAATTTCCTCTGACATTGCTTTTTCCCGTTTGATTGATGATTTCTGATAGCGAGACATAAAGTGCCCTAAGATATCGATGTGATGCATTTTATAACTTCTCCTCCTCACCTAGAAACCTCTCCGGTTGTGTCCCAGCTGTAAAATGTGCAACATAACAGCTTGCTCACACTTTTATACATCTAAATTGAAAACAAACCTCCTCAAACATCAGTCAAGGCTGTGTGAATTTAGGTGGTTTACGACAAGCTGCTTTCTCTCATTTCTCATCTTTCATATCTATTTGAGGTCAAAGATTGTCCGAAAATCAAGAGAAACCTCATGTTGTTAAAGGCAATTCTACCCAAAAGTTGTGTCCAATGTGCCTGATAAACAACGTTCAAACAGTTGTGTTTCATTATTGTGTTCGAGCACAAGTGGGACGACAACATAAAAATGTGTTTTGTAGATGTTTCTGTTTCTTCTTTTCCTGGGGGAAGTGTGAAGCTTTTGATTCATAAAGTGAGTCAATTAGGAGCTATGTTTAGGACGCTGTCACCTAATGAGTCACTCAAACCAGCCGAGCATCTTTGATGTTTGAGGTGACCCGCTCTGAGCCGGGGACACGGACCCTGAAAGTGATATCAAACTGCTTTCATTTGGACAGAACATATTCAGAGAAAACAAGGTGAAGGGTCAGCGAGTATGATTTCATTTCATTTCTCCAGGGGGATTGTGCTTCACTTGGTAAAAGGATGATGCATCGTTTTATGGGACTGTTGTTGTAACGGTGAATGTGTTAACTCTGCTTTCCTCGTTCTGTCTCTGTCTTTACTTAATCAGTCTGTGGAACACACACACACACACACCTCGGGCTTTTGTCACACACCGAGGCCGTGCATGGAAACCAGTTCCTGTCTGCGATCAAGGCCAACCACCCGGGGACTTGTCCAGGCCCATCGATTGTATCAGCCCCCGGGGAGAGAGGCCGACAAAGGCAAGTTGTGAAGGTGGATGAGGTGCCACTGAAATGAGCTGCCTGCATTAGATCAGGGGAAAACGCCTGTCAATCTCCAAAACAATATTTAAACTTTCTGAAATCTAACGTGGTTCTGAGACTTTCTCTTCCCATTCAAGTGTCTGCCCGCTCTCAGTCTCATCCGTTCTTGACCTTTACCTCTCACTCCCACTGATTTCTTTCTCTGTCATCTACAAAACTCCACTTCCTTTCACTTCAGACGATGAATTAAGCTGGCGCAGTATTCATAATTCTTCCAGTCTGCAGCAATTTGAATAAGCAGCTGATCTTTCACATGATTCCAACATTAGTGTTTGTAGGTGCAAATGGTGCAAATACTGTATGTAATATTATGGCCACGCCCCCTTATAGCACAGAATATGAAAATGCTCCAAAGCTTTAGAGGATCAGTGCTAATACTTCAAGCAGATCCCGTCTCCAATTGTCCACCTCCCCAACTGTCTCTCTTCTCCCCATTTCCCCCGCTTCACTTCTGCGACGTATAGAGTCATTAGCTGAGAAAAAGAAGCTGTGACAGCTAAAACCAGGTGATTGGGAGCAATGCTGACACTGCTGCTTTCAGCCTCGCCGCACTTTCATTACAATAAATGATTGACGGCTTTTGTCAACACCTGGCCTGCTGTTTTGTAAGATAACCGTAAGGAATAATACAGTAACAACGTTGAGCGACTTGTTTATGCTTGGAGAGATTTATTCGAAGTGAGCTCCAGCAGTTCACTCATGCTTTATGCCGGACTGTTTATTTATTTATTTATTTGACATTCTGGTTCAAGCTGTCACATCTCTGGCTCGTTTGAATTTAGAAGTCTGCAATTTTCTTTAACACAACAACAGCTTTGAATGTTGGCAAACCTCCCTAAGAAGACATAAAATCCTTTTCTTCCATTTACTGCCAAACCCTGACGAAATAAATAAAAATAAAAGCATCAGGAAGGTAAAATATTCACTGACTTGTTTCACCTGCAAAACAAGAAAGAGGAGAAAAATCGAAAAGCTTATAGTAGCTATAAGGTATGTTTTGTGTTTTTATAATAATGTTTCAAATGGAAATGTGACTAAAACTAAGAACTAATATAACAAAGAGTGACTAAGTGAGGAGAACCAAAGCTTTACATTAACTGTTAGTGTTGGATATATGAATAAATAGCTTGTATCAATCAAAAACGTTTGCACATTTACAAACTATATATAATCATTAATATGTATATTAATAATTACTGTACTTTCATTTTAATTAAATTTTAATTATTTAATTTAAAGTTTAATTTAATAAACATAATAATGAATAATTACATTATTATTGAAATGTTGTCTCATAAAGATTAAAGACCACTGGCTTTCGGGTTGTCCAAACGTGTTCTGCATTTGAGCTTTCGAGGACGCCCTTCCTGCCGCCACCCTCCCGTTTTATCCGGGCTCGTGACGGGCGCCAAGGTCGCCCAATGACTGGGTGAGGTCACACCAGGTGGGGTGGGATTTGAATCCCAGCCTGACGCTCTAGCCGTTGAGCCACCGGGCCCCCGCTGCAACTTGAGTAAAGAATACGGTGTAAAAGCTCCACTTGTGGTGGAATAATACTTTAGGTTTGCCCAGACACGACAAATTATCCAGCCGCAGGATGCAAGCTGGTTCTCCGAATATTCACTGTAATTGTCTACAAAGCAAGAAAGCATTAGGAGAGAAAAATAAATAAATCATACCTTGTAACTAAAGGATACATGAGGGTATTGGATATTGTCTTATGCAGCTTTGCTGAATCTGTAATAAAGTTTGCTCTGCTGCATAAACAAAGTTTACAGAACAAAGATTCGATGTTGTCTTCCAAGTCAGTAAGCATCCAGAGCAACAAAGACTGCAGTCTGTTAGTCATTATTTATTTGATATTTAGTCGGACCTTTAATTATGGTAACCTTGTAAAATCTCTATGCACTTCAAAGCAGTGCACATGAAAGTTGGTCTATATCAAAGATGCGCAGACAGGAGGGCTCTTGGTTTTATCTGTGGAGATCTACTTATCTCAGCGTGTTATCGTGCTGTAAATATGTCAAACTCAAGAGAATTTTTATTGAAAATGGTTCAATCAATATACATTTACTCATTTTATGTCAGTGGTTGAAATGAAACAACCTGAGTAGGAAGGTATGTGAAATGTGTCAGAGGTGCTGAGTTGATTTGACGGTAAGGTGTGTGTGTGTGTGTGTGTGTCTATGTGATGCTTGCTGCATCTTAAAAGCTCCGTTTCTTCGAGCTGGGTCTTGGAGTTAAGAGCTTTTGGCTGTAGCCTTCTCGAGCGCCCAGGGAGAGTAAGAATAAGAAGCACAACATCGCTTCCAACTCTGACATACACTGCAATTTACATTATGCAAGACACAAGGTTGTGGTGAAGGGCAAACTGTGAAGACACTCGTGAATATCAAAGTTTGCAATTTTGCCTGAATACTCCTTAAATAGAGTCAAGTCTTCTCCGTGTGTGTGAAATGAAATCAGAATCAGAACTGCACTTGAAAAACATGAACGTTGCTCTTGCCCTCAGATCCTTGTAAGACGCTACTGAGTGTCCTTGAAGGTATTTGTGAAGCGTGAAACAAATATTGGCGTTTTATATAATTATTACCAGTGCTCACCTCAACCTGCTGTATTCAGCATGTCATCAAAGACGAGGGGATTAGGAATTCATTCACCTGTGCTCTTGTTCTTTTGATCTGCTTTATTCTTAAAGTTTATCTACAGTATTAAACTCGGTGGGCATTTACAGAGGGCGGAGTACAGAGGGCAAGAGAGTTAAAGAACGACAAAACCGAGAGAGATCGAACAATAGGCAAAGAGAGAGAGAGAGACACAAACTGAAAAAACAGTCTAACATCTTAATCCTGCTTGTTAAACTGACGACTAAAACCGTGTCAGTGTGACCCTGTGAGGTTTAAAATGAGCCTTTTGGTTTTGAAATAAATGGTCTGCAGCATAGGACACAGTGATAATGACTGATAATGTTCTCCACTGAGACCATAAATATGTGGCCGTTCCATCTTTTTACACTAATAAACTAAATCCAAGACAATGTCGTGCAAGATTTCAAGATATTTAAAGGCATTTTAAATGTTAAAAAAAGAACTACAGTTTAGTATGTTTACATTTAGTAACACGTACAGCTAGGTATTAATATGGTAATATGGTTAATATATTGATAATAGTGTAAGTAATATGTTGGTCAATACTAAAATAATAATGCAATGATAGTCTAGTATCAGCAATGAATGGTAATAACCAGATGTGTAAATATCCATGAAAAAGAGTTGTAAAATGCAAAGCTTCTTGTTTCTACTTAATATCATGGTGATATCAGTTAGATCATTTAAAAGTTGTGAGAGTTATTAGTTGGTTACTACTTAGTAATTACCAAGTTATTACTTTATAATACTAGATATCATAGTAGCCCTTTACCCCATTACCTTGTTACTACTGTAATATTATGCACCATAGCTATCACCCAACTATCACCCTGTTATTATTAAGCAGTAACGTGCTGCACACGCCTGTAGAAAACCACCGACTCCTTCCGGACGTCGACGTGTCTCTGTTACGCTCATTAAACAGCCGCCTCCCTCCACGGGTTCACGTGAGGAAAGTTCCTGTGAGCTTTTGTCTCTCAACTCCACCATCTCATATTTATCACTGCAATTAGGCGCTCCGCTGAGCGTGTGGAGCCACACTGGGCCGGAGAGCCCGTCTCCCCTGTTTACCTGCGAGAGCCTGCTGGGCGCTCGCACATGAGAGACAAAGAAGTGACTTCCATCTCTGCTGCAAATGGAGTTCTGAGCACCCGTTGATTGTCAAGAGCTCCTGGATCAAGAAGCCGCCCGGGCTTCCTTTGTAGCAAATGTTGTCTTTTGTCCTTGGTGTGTCTGTGTCTGTACTCGTATACAGTGACAGTATCGCTGACAGACAGAGCAAGCTGAGACAGCAAGAGAAAGAGAAAGAAAGTGAGGGAAGGAGACGGAGGCAGAGACACGGCCGCAGACAAGACAATGCAAAGAACGGGCCGGAAGACGAATGGGCCTGAACCAACGCGGGGAAGTAGGCGCGAAGCGTCAAAAGCATTGGGAGAGACTCGGCAGAACAGGGTTAAGGAGAGTGAGCTGCATTGCTGCACTACAGAGTCCACTGGCAGGTGGAGAAAAGTCCATATTTAGCTTTGTTGTGTATCCACGGGAGCCCAGGAAGCGAAACCAAAGCCAGCACTTGATTTAACAGGATGTATTCATATTGAAATTACACTCTGCACTGTCTGCACAGACAAAGGAAGGGTGAGAGGTGGTGAGAAGGGACGGAGCAGGAGAGCGAGGCGGAGGCAGGTGGGGGGAGACGGGTCCGAAAAAGCAGGGAGGACGTGTAAAGTGAGGCAGGAGACAGTCACCACATGTATCTTTGATGAAAAAAAATGTCATTTTAGTTACCAAATTCAGTTAGTTATTTTCCACGATGTTAAATCATAAGAACGCTGAACCAGATTTAGCTTGTTGTCATTTTGTCCATAATTGCAGAGGCAGCCACAAATTCAAATGGCAGCACCGTTCGATCACCAGTGTGCACTTACAATCAGTAAGTCATTCTGCTCTACATGCAAACCCTCCATGATTTGTGATGCTCCTCTCCTGAGGCAGGGTGTGTGTGTGTGTCTTCGTGTGTGTGTGTCTTCGGACCGAGCGCGTCCCCTGGTCAGATATAGTCTTTGACAGCTTTCAGGAGTTAATCCACTCCGTTCGAAAAGCTGATGACACACTCAAATTAAATGTAGTCAGCACTAGATGTGGCTTTTGGCTGTGTGCTATTTGGACGTGGAGCCCAAACGAAGAGGTAGCTGCATTAGTGGCTGCGTAACACTTTTGATGTTTGTGGCTTTGATGCTTATGTGTAGGGAATGGAGATGAGATGAGGCCCGATACTAATGGGCAAAGAGAGGGGGAAAGAAAGAGCAAAGCTGATGCAGAGACGCTTCAAGGAGATGAATTTATTAAACGATTGGTGTAGAGATTTTGACGTGAGCCTGCAGGGCGTCTTTTTCACGTCTTCTACATTAATGGTCACATTGCTGGGGCTGCTCTCTTGTTCAATTAAGTATGAGGAGTGTGTGTCAGAGGCGCTGAAGAAAGCTACGCCAAATACTGCATGATAGATGTAGATCAAAACGGGTTTTACCTCGGTCTCGGCTCGCGGCGGTGCGCAGGTCTCCGAACTGACCTCAGCGTGATCACAGGGACGTTAAAGGACAGAAGTCTAAATTTGGCGTGGAGCTGGAATACAGAGAACAAGAGACAAATAAACAGACCGGGTTTCACTGAGTCCGGCTTTACGTCCGGATCTAGACTTAAATGGCTCGACAGCTCTTCACCGGTTTCCTTTTTTTTTGTTTTGTTTGTACCTGTTCCGTTCCAAAAATGGATGCAAACGATTTTCAGTGAAATGTAACTTTAGCTGAGTTTCATCGTCTGTTCTCACTTTACAGTTTTTGACAACCTCAAACCTTCGTCTGATTTAAGCTTGTGTCATGGTGTGGACCAGAGAAAGTCACAGTTAGACCTTGATAGACAGGAAGTCTAGAGACCACGTGTCGCTTTGAACCAGGTTTTAAATTTAAAAGAACATTTGGCACTTGACTAAAGTTGCTTTGGCTTTAGAAAATAGTTGCGATTGTGAGAAAATCCTCAACTATGAAATGAGTCAATAAAAACAGCAATTTGGCCAAAAGTTTCAAGGCAAACTATGAAAACTTTTTAAAAGCTCAGGGGGAATAAAAACACCAAGTGAACCTTGAGTTGGCATTTTATTGATTGTATTTGTAACATATTTCAACTCCATAATGATGGAAATTGTATTCATATTTAAGATCTTGAATTATATTTTTATGTCTCTGGAACAACTACTAGTCCACAAAAGGGCAACGGCCACATCTATGTACAGATGACCTAATGTCCCAAAACTACCAAAACTACAGTCCTGCAGAAAGTCATTCATCAAACCGGATTTTAATGCAATATTGAATGAATAAATATACATTTGACAGAAGGATAAACGGCTGTGTGCTTCAGTTATGATCTCTCATTGTTAGACAAAGGAAACATTGTCATAAGAAATCAGAGGCAGAGCATTAGTTGGCCAAATTGATCTGAAAAACATTGTGACTGCAGGTAATTACTCCTTTCAAATTGTTTATTTATTGCCACAATTTGATGTTGATGGACTTAAATTACAATAACGCAAACGCGACTTTCTGGTAGGGACAATAAACAAGACAGTCACAAATTTGCAACTGCTACAAAGAGACAATAAAGCCAGTTTTACTTCAATTTAAATTCATTACACTCCAAATAAAATCCAATTTGGCCTCCTAAATAGGTTTATTCCTATTTTGGCGAAGCGCGTTGGGTGAGCACTCGTTTCTTGGACAGGTATTTTATTAGTTGCATGGTCTCAAGTGACACCTTGGGCTAATTTCCTTGGTTTATTAGTTTTACCGGGGCTGGAAATGTGTAGCGTGACCCTCTTCTGCTCTCTCCGGGGGGATGCATTCTGTCACAGATCTGTTGCTCCTGTGTACGTATCCTCTGTTTGGCGGCAGATGTTCTCTCTGCTGCACATATGGTGTGCATGGAAAAAAAAAGGGAGGTACAGTACACGTCTGCTCGCTGTTTGCCTCTCTGTACGTCAAAGGGATAATGTTGGGGACGACAAGGGGCTTTTTCTGATGCGCGTGCGCGTGTGTGAATCCATCCTATTAACAAGTAGCTTTGTCTAGTATCCTTTTGCATCCCTGTGTTGGTCACTGTGCTCTGGTAAACCACCGTTCCACCGTCTCTACAATCGTCGTCTGATGCTGAATTGTGAAATGACCCTTTGATTCCAGGAACAGGAACAAACAGGCCGATAATTATCTCCTCCTTTCCCGAGCCCGGATCGGCTGTCCAGCAGTGCACCCCTCACCTGGGGCATGTGATCTCATTATCTCCACAAGCTTTTTGTGTTGTATTATTTTGGGGGTTGGGATTATTCTGTGCTGCCGGTGCACTGGAAAACCTAATCTGTCCTGCGGTTTTTACAGGCTGCGATGTGTTCAGAATAGAAATGTTAGTGATGGCACTGGATTTTCAGCTTTGTAAAGTCACACACACACACACACACTGTGATGCAGTCAACTGAACCTTAAAGAAAGGTTTCAGATCAGTCAGCAGGACTTTTCAGATCATAACACGACTCGCTGCCTTTCAAAAGCATCTCAAATCCCGGTGATTAGTCTGATTGTCCCATCAAGTGCAGAGCGGGTCTGTGTTGATATTTAACATATTGATATTATGGATTTTCTTCTAGCGCCCAAAAGTGCCGTCAAATGCCAAACATTCCTCCCGGCTTAACTACAAACTACTGGCTTTCTAACCGAGAGTAAACCGGGGGAGATGCCGAGAATTAGCTTAAACCCGAACCAACACACGGAGCGAACGTCCGTGTGCGTCTCTGCTTGTCCGCCGAGCTGTCGACTGAACCTGCTCCTCTTTGTGAGGTGAGTCTGCAATGTATTTTCCATTTCAGTACACATCAGTGCAAACGTCAGTACTCATTGACTTCACCTCAGAAACTCACACACGCACACTTGGACACGACAGAGTAGCACCTCGCACACACGTGCACTGCAGTGCCCTCGTCCAGCGCGTCCTTCTCCTGTGTTGTTCATGCTACATACCAATAAGCTGCATGATGAGTGGACTAACAGCAGAGCCAACTAACTGATGCAAATGAGTTGTATTTCATTTAGCCACAGCCACAAGAGAATAGACGAGCAATTTACAAATTAATCTGGAAACGCAGCACACCGCAGACTCAGTGAACACACAAACTGCACAGCAATCTACTACTTTATTGCAATTTTCCTCTCAGCCCCCGCTGCTAATTCCCCCCTTAGCTTCCCTCTCAGATTTTTTATGCTTTTCTGTCCTTTCATCCTTTGCATTAGTGCTGCGGTGTCGTTCACAGGGACAGTGGGAAGAGGACGGAGTAAATCAGCCAGGAGGAGGTCGGCCTTGCACGGTGTCCGGCGTCACCTGTAATATCCTTGCTGGGAAGGAGCGTGGCGCTGATTTGCATGATTACACAGCGTCCGCCAGACAGCCAGCGCTTCATTACTCACTGCTAACACACACAGGATTATTACAGGGAAATGAGCGAAGCCTCACACACACACACACACACACATGCATAAATGCAGGTTTGAACACCCACGCTGATACACAAATACTGTAAATCAGAGTAACGTCTTCTGACACTGCGGCTGAGCAGTAGCAAGAATGACGACACGCCCAAGAACACGCGCACATACGGTGTCTCACTGGTCTTGTGTGGGACATTTAGGACCAGTAAATCTTTAGATATTGTACAAGCTTTGAGTCCCATATTAGCATAAACGCCTTGCGTGTTGAATCTTTGCCTATCAATGCCTAGTCTGTATAATCTCCTCGTTGTCCACAGCACATGACTGATTTCTGTACAAGGAAGAGGGACAATCAATACGCAGCTGCTGAAACCCTGGATCGGTGAAAGGCCAAAGGCCTCACAATGCCGAGGCCACCTCGCGACACTTTTATATTGTTTCATGGTGTGTGAGCACACTTAAGCATGTAGTGTGTGTGTGTGTGTGTGTGTGAAGTCCCTCTCCCTGTGGTTGGGTGCTCATGTGTTGGGGGAGAGCCCACCTTTGTGAGAGCAGCATGGATCAATTACTGCTACGCCAATTTATTGCACAGGCAGCAACATGGGCTATAGGGGACTGACGTCCCAGGAATCAGAGGTTTATGGGAGATTTATAACCTGAGGTCACGCAGACGTGTGAGAGAAATATAGACGACACAGTGCAGCTTCAGGCATGGATTCACATGCGTAACCGTGATGGTGACTGGATGTGGTGGGTAAGGTGGGCTTCTTTGTGGTTTAGGGATGATGCGAGGTGCATTGTGAGATGCAGAAACGGTGTTGGGAGGTTCCCACCGTTACCTCAGCATCTGTATGTTTACATGCAACAGTCCCGCGTGTGCGCGTGCTGCTCGGGCGCTCGCCTTCCGTGATTGCAGGCTCGTTCTTTGAAATCACCAAGGAGCAGACTGTGTTTCACTCCGCTTCTCTTCAAGCAGCTGTTCCGCTTTGAAGTCCAACACAAGGCCTTTTATCTTGTAATCTTGTTATTTCATTGTATTCCCCCGTGCAATGCCATGCAATATCCCGAGGGGTGCAACAAATACCCAGGGCCCTCATTCACATCCATAACACCGCTGACAATGGCTGCAGCTCTCATTTTATGTTTGAACTAGAACAGAGGGGGATTTCCAGTTGACCACGTACCGTAATGACGAGCCTAATTAATTGCATACATAATTTATAGGATGGAAAAGTGTGCTGTGGAATAGAAAGGCTGGGTCTGCACTGTCAGCGTTTCTGTGGACGCACCAGAATTGACCTAATAATAAAAAAAAATCAAGCATTCAAAAACTTTTTAGCACTGTCAATTAATTTGACATGTTACAGAATTAATAGGCGATTGCTTATGTAATCGCCCCGTGTGGTGCAGAACAAAATTGAGCTCACAGTCATCCTACCCTCGTGATGTAGTCAACGCTGACCCTTTATGGAACAGACTTGTTTTTCCCAGCAGTTTTGCAGTGTGGCATTATCCTGCTGAAAGATGGAATTCGGTGTGGTGGGTGGGGGTGTAGATGGGCAGCCACAGTGCTCAGGTACGTAGTATGTGTCTCCTACCAGGACATTACTCACTGCGTCACACTGCCTTCTTCCCACAGCACATTCCTGGTGCCATTTCTTCCCACGTCAGTCCACATGGACCCTGCTGTCGGGCCAGCCTTCGTTTCCCATGTGCATCAGTGAGCCTTGGCCATCACTGAGGCTGCTCCTGCAGCTCCGGTTTTCCTTCTTTTGACCATTTTGTGAGTGACAACATCCAACAAGAGCTGCAGATGTGGATTTGTTCCGACTCGCCATCACAGTTTGGCCCTTGTTGCAGCGCAATATACTCCACTATTGCCTAATATTCCACCCACTTCTAGGTTCCATTGTAGTCAGATAATTAATGATATTCCTATCACCTATTAGTGGTTCTTTTGTTATGGCTGATTGTGTTTTCCAAACTTTATTTAGCAAAGGAAATATATCTTAAAAGCACCAGCTAATAAAAAGGTTTAATATCCATTTGACAATACAGGGTGACCAAATGAATTCACAACCCTTTTCTGTTTGTTATGGACGTTGATTTATGATTGGCAGTAACACATCCACAGTCCATTAACTTAATTGTTCTACAGAATGTGTTATCTGAGAAGACGTAATCCTAAGGACATCTCCATGCTCTTTGAACCCTCATAAGCAAAGACAGCTCTCTGATTTTAGCTGAAAACATTCAGTGAAGAGCTGTGCGACACGGTATGAATGGAGGATGACTGACATGTCATTAAAATCTCCTGTACGTAGCCCTGCACGGTACAAGCACTGATAGTAATAACATCATGTATGAAGCACTGTCGGGTCTGTAACACGCCCAAGTGAGATCAATGATTCTTCCATATTGGTGGAAATTGAATGGACATAATGACAATGAGCAGTTGCGTGAGTCGATACCAAAAAAAAACCAAAAAAAAAAAAAACGAGAGAATAATGATCACTTGTGAGTGACAGAGTTATTTTTTTAGAAAATCATCAGTGGTTAAGCCTGTAATGAGCTCGCTTCGGGTGCAGCTGTCGGAGATCAATAAATAAATACAGGAGCTGTTAATAGTTCTCCAATGAAGCTCAGCTCATCAGTGTTGATCACGCATTTATTTGGTCACCTCTGTTATCTTTACGTAAGAAAGGAGAGAGAGAGACACTAAAATGGTCAATAAACACGCCGGCGTTGTGTATTGATGCTCCTTTTCATTGCCTCACACTAGTCAGCCAGACTAATTGCACTTTGTTCTGCTCCAGCTCTCCTCCAGGTTTCTTTTCCCAGCTGTATGGGGAGACACGAAGGCTGGTCTCTTAGCTCTGCGAGCATTTTTTTTTTTTCATTACACCTGGTCCATATTTCCCCGAGCGATGCGGTCGTTGGTTGTTATGGTACAAATTAGGCAGGGTCAGCTTGAGCCATTGTCATGGAAACAGGGTTACGCCAGACGATAATTTGGTTTCCCCGTGTATCTGGTGTGAGACAGTGAGAATGTTCTTTATGGATGTGAGTTGAAACAGACATTAGCTGCAAATCTGACCCATAAACAGTCAAAGCACATCCCCCTGGCTTTCTTTTATCAGATTACTGTACAGTTCATACATGTTGCATGAAAATATCCTTTAATGGCTGTACGTGACCGTGACAACCAAAGCAGGCACCTCTTCTAAATATATTTGCTCTAAACTCATCTCCGTCTACATGCACAAGTAATTCACCTCCTAAAATTAATGCAAGTCATTCTGCAGAAAAATGTCTCTCCGCTGCTCTTTTGTCTTTTATCCTCTTGTCATTTTCGGTCCAACTATTCCTTTATGAGCCCTCGGAGAATGAAACGGCACAGGGGACATGATTGCCCGCACTCCAACACCCACAAAAGGGCTTTGATGCTCAGGTGGGAGAACTGAAAAGTCTCACTGGCTTCCACCCTGTTTTCTGGCTCGGGTGGGCTCAGCCAGGGCCAGAACTGTAAAAGCTGCAGGGGTAAAAAAAAAAAAAAAAAAAAAAAGGAAAAAGAATGAAGAGTACATGAACGGGGAGTTAGTCAGAGAGAGAGGGAAAGCTGCTGGGCTGTTACTCGTCGATTCAGAGCCCAATCCTGTGGTGGAGCCATCTGCTGAGGCAAAGAGAGAGACAGAGTGCAGCACAAACACTAAAGCATCATCCACTCGGCTTCCTGTGACGGAGAATTTCGATTCGACAACATGCAGGTCAAACGCAGCACAGTATTACGCTTGAAAGTTCTCTGCGACCACTAGGTGGTTCCAGGGTCACTTGAAGCTTCTGGATTCAGATGGTTGTAGAGCTTTGATGCGTCACCGTGGTGTCATCTTTCCCTCACTTAATTACAAGAATGAACAAATCAGACATTTATGACACTAGTGCCATATTGGATATAACAGGAAAGACGGCGTGGCCTTACAGACAATAAAGTTTACATGGGTTTGTAATAATAGTAATAAAAAAAACACAAATCCTTCTGGATGTGCACCAGTATGAGAAAGACACAATACTGCAGTGTGAGTGTTTCTGCAGCAGCAGCAGCAGCAGCAGCAGCAGCCTGGGAGGATATCTAGTATCACAGCATAACCTGTAATAACATTATGAAAAACCCTCGGACTGAATATTAGCGTTGCAGCAGTGCAAGCGGCGTCCAATAAGCGCTGGCTCAGCACAAACAGCAGATGTCTGTAGGGGAAATGATATTCCCCCATCAGAACATGACTGGCAGCTGACATAAGCTGCGAGTGTGTGCCGGCGTGTTGATCGTTAATCAGACAGCGAGCCGACAGCACTGATGAATTGCCTGCTCCACTGCATAATCTACATGCTGCTTTTCCCTTTCGACCTTCGCTTGAGACTGACTGAGTGTGAAAGAGTAGAAGTAGAGAGAGGGGAAGACAATCTATCTCCATTATCTCCTCTCACCCTGGTTGTTTAGCATCACATCAGAGTGACTTCCTCCCCCCGTTTCCTGCTCTGTTCCCTGTTTCATTCCCCTCGTCTTTTCAGCTGTCTTCCTGTTATTGCTTCCCGCTGTTTTTTTCTCCACTAGCTGCAACTGTTACCCTGGAGGAAAACTGCTTTTCCTAATGACGCGCGCACACTGGGTGTTACCATGGGATGTTAACGTTGATCGTGCCGCTCTTTAATACGTTTCTCCTGTTCTCCGGTGTGTAAGTGAACACGACATAAGGTACAGTGTGTCAAGAAATACTGTATCTGCATTGTTGTACACACTGGGCGGTTTGGACTTTTGGTCAAAAATGGGAACACGCTGCCTCCTGCTGTCCAGTGACGTAAAATAACATTTATGCAGCATTTTCATACGTATAAAATTAGAAGATACACTTCTCAAATTTGATACAAGCCAAATGAACGTATTAATCCCCATTTGCAGCATGTATCCAGCTCCTAATTGTGCAAATCCACTTGTGCCTGGTGCCAGTCTCCCCAGATGAGCTGTGTGTTTGGCTCTGGAGCTGGGGCCCCAGCTTCACGGGTCACAGTTACATATTTCCGATTCAGTTCCACAACGTAACAGACCATCTGATGCCCACCTGCTAGACGGGTATTTGGGGACAGAGAGAGAGGAGAGGGCGTCTGATTGTCATAGCCAGTATTTCTCAGGGCAGAGAAGCTAAAAGAGACGAAGGCAGAAGAGAAGCACCTGGACCACACAACCACGCTTGATTGTTCAAGTAATGTGTAATTTATGGCTTATTTGTGCTTGTGAGGTACAAACACTCAGGTTTTCATTTTTTTAAAACACTATAATTGAACCCAATTGAGTCTACACAACACAGTTATTTCCCCTTCGACAAAGGGAATAGCGTGGACAATCAAAATTGTTCCAAACAGGAAGCAGTTTTCTTTTCAAGCCATTTACGCAGATGAAAATGTGAACAGATAATGCAGTGATTGTTTCCATCTCGGACAGACGTGGGCGCCCAGCAATACGTGCAGAATTTCTTATTAGTATGGTGAACCCAGCGTCTGAGTGAACGAACACATCTGGGCTCAGTAATCAGCAGTGGGTAGCGCAGGGCTATTTCACGCCACTTCTGTTAATGATGTAAATTTATGTCCGTGTTGGCTGTTTGGGGACAGGGCCGCCATGTTGTGAGGTATGAGCTCAGCCTGCTACATTGGTTACCTTTGATAACTTTTGACCACAAAGTTTAATGGCAATGTCACCAATTTTCAACTTGCTATGGCTTTAGTTTATGATGTAAATTAATGCACAACATAATCTGGACTGAAGGTATTTCTCAGCTGGAAGTAGAGATATTTTATTGGCATTCATTTACTTACTCATTTACACGTACTACTCAAACTAGAACCAAGAGAAGCACGTTCAATATTAACGAAGGCTTCATTTACAGCACCTCCCACTACTCAAGTTGGCGGCACTGTCACAACGTGGGAACGCTTTGCAAAAGAAGTTCAAACATAGACTCCATCTTAACAGAAATGCAGAGTGTCCTCATGTGGCACATGAAAACAAAAATTCTAATTGTCCAATTCTCTATCAGACAACTACAAACATCCAGCATGAACCAGCCAGATACACTAATGACCTTCTCCTAATAACACTGAAATGGTTTTTAATATTTTTGAGGGGCAAGATTAAAGTTTTTTTGCTATGATCTTAATAAAAACACAAACACTGACACGTTTTAACTTTTTATTCTTCAAGACAACATGAATATTAAAAGCAGAGCAAAATTAACGAATATTCACTCTTCAAAATCATTTAATCAAAATGAAATCAGTATATTTTACAGTAAGGGGACAAGAGCAATCAATGTGAGCTCTAAGTGGAGGAGAAATGAGACACACCCAGTCAGGGGTTTAACATTGTACAAACTCTTTCAACTGACTTTTAGGGAAAAAAAAAGGTTCAGGAAGTGAAGTGGAACCTGACAAACCAAAACAAACCACAAACACGATTTTTATTTCAGTTTTTCTAAATGTCAAGAAACAAGGAGGATGTGTAATGATTTTCAAAATAAAAAAAACAAATCCCATACTGTACGTCTTTTCTACGTTTGGAATTAAAGTGATGTCTTCCTGACATCTAGACCAAGACATGTATCAGATGAACCACAACTACCCTTATCCAGCCAGAAGAATGACAGCTAATGGATCATGAAATGTGGATTTTTTTGTTTTTCATCTCCTCGTGTTTTTTTTTTTTTTTAATACGCCACTACACATTTGTGGTTCACCTTGTTTTTAAGCAGCGAAGAGTCCGGTTCAGGGTAATGATGGGTGCGCTCTTCCACTTCTTCCTCCACCAGATATCCCGGCTTCCCCTGTTGAGCAAAAATGTTCACAAAATGTGATGTTAGCAAATGTCCAAGAACACAAGTTTGTCCTAACAGCTGCTGCTACAGGAGCAACAAGAGCCTAATAACTGCCTTTGTATGCAATGCACAGATAGAATTCAGTCTTGGCTGCATTTGATCAGAATATTTTTTAAATATGTCAGTATATTTCCGACTTACTAAAAAAAAAAAACTGACTAGTTTGCAACATGATGAAACTTTACAAAGGTGATCACAACTTTAGATATAAATTAGTGTAAAAGCTTATTGATATTCCCTTTGCCAATGTGAAAATGCACTTGCACATTTAAGTAAATTCCGTTTAAAATAGAAACAACATCCTGCCAAGTGTGCACGTTATTACACAATATGGGGAAACATCAGTGACAATTTCAACACTTGGTAAAGGTATATCAATCAGACTGTCTGATTCTCATTTTAAAACATATCTGACTTTTTTTTTATTATAAATCACTTTTCCCCCAAAAGTTAAAAACATAAAGAAAAATATACACAATCACATTTTCAAGTTCATGTTCTGGAGAACTGCAAAATTGTCTTTTTTTTCTGACAGGCAACAGCATTCAGAAATGGATGTGGGTAGAGAAAGGAGTACCTGGGGTGAGTACCTGCACAGTTTGACAGTCAGAGAGTATCCTTGATTTTTAATTTGCCCTTTTCTCATGTGGTCTCGCTCACAACACCAACGCTGTGTGAGGTATGGAAGTCAGCTGCAATTCATTTGATAAACCCTACCCTCCAGTTAGTTAGTTACGTTAGGCCCCCGGTGCTATAACACCCCCCAAACACACACTGCATGGCATTATCAAGCACAGTAAGCTGGACAACAAAACCATGGCAATTGAAAGAAATTGCTTTCTTTTCACATACACCTTGGACGAAGGCTTAAATTATGTCTATATGTTTGCATATAAAGGAAAACAACTCCAAACATATATACAAACATGTAGACAGCGGCTGAATACTCTGCCTATATGGAGTGTAATATCTCAACAACAAATATTACATTTCCCTTAATCAAAGTTGAGAACATAAAATAAACAAAAACAGATAAACAAAGGCAGGAAATTTTGACTGGATGGGTTAATGGTGTTTTCTGCCATTTTTGTCCACAAAGACAAATATGCATCTATAAGTATCAAAAACCGATACAAAACGAGGGGTACCTCCGGGCATGTTTGCTCAGGGCTACACTGGCCTTTCCCTCTTGGCTTTGTGTGAATGTTTTCTACCTTCTTCTCATTCATCGGGCCTAGGCCTTCATCTTCAGTGCATTTTTATGATGCACTAATCAAAAACAGGATAAAAATATATGCATACAGTACATCATAGACAAAATCAAAGGCATCCAACTGAACGTAAACAGGGTGGTAGAAGGACGTGAGCGGGTGGGGAGGAAAGATGGGAGAGGGAGAGGGAGGGGGAGAGTGGTGGGTTGGGTTGAGAGCCAGGGGGGAGCGAGGAGGAGGACGCACTTACCTGAGCCTGATCTGAGGTCCTATCAGATCAGTTTTAATTGGACTGAGTGTCACCTTCAGATTGGAGGAGCTCTTGCTGGCCGTTAAGTAGAGGGGAGGAGGCAGAGGCAACCGCCTCTGTCTCCATCTGTTCCACTTCTGACGAAGCCTTGATGGCAGCTGCATCACCGTCAGAGTGCTTGTCTTTCTTAGAGCTGCTCCTCTCCTCTGCCGTTTTACGGTCTGACAAAACACAATATGGATCAGTCAAAACATAATTTTCACTCAGTTTCAGCGTGGTTGACAAAAGATGATAAAATCTATCGTGTATGGCAGCTTGGTTGCTCAATGGGTAAACCATCGAAAGTCCGCTCAGTTAAATTCCAGCCTGTGCATCAAGTGCGTCCTTAAGAAAGACACTCAAAGCCATGTATACTCTAGACATTTCCAATGTTGCGCACACTGAATAAAAATAAATAAAAAAAAACAAGGCTAGAGTGCAACTTTACATTTCCAGGTGCTCACCTTTGTCTTTTGAGGACCGCTCTCTATCCCTGTCTCTGTCCTTCTCTCTGTCCCTGTCCTTGCTGCGACTGCGGTGGCGGTGAGATTTGCGTTCTGAGCTGCGCGACCTCTTCCTGTCCCGACTGCGGGAGCGACGCTTTCTGTCAGAGCGTTCACGGCTGCGCCTCCTCTCTCTGTCTCTGTCCCTGTCCCGGCTCCTGGAGAAAATTTTTTGATAAATTATTAAGGGAAAAAGTGAATTTATTAAAAATAAAAAATGCTCTGGTGTATTGATACATGTAAAGTCAAGTAGCGCTGCTGTACAAAAATGACCAGTTATAAACAATTATGTGGTCAATGCAGTTCAGGATTAGCCAGCTCTACCTGCTGCGTTTGCGTTCCCTTTCCTTGTCTCTGCTCCTCGACCTCCGGCGGTCACGGGATCGGCTCCTCTTCCTGTCTGATGCTCGACTGGAGTGGCGGCTGTTAGAGTGACTTCGGCGTGCTCTCCTGTCCCTCTCCCTGTCTCTCTCCCTGTCGCGTTCTCTGTCGCGTTCTCTGTCTCTCTCCCTCTCACGCTCTCTCTCTCGTTCCCTCTCCTTCTCCCGTTCTTTCTCCCGCTCCTTCTCCTTCTCTTCCTCCTCTTTGCGTTTTTTCTCCCTTTCCTCCCTCTCTCGTTCACGATCTTCCCTGTCCCTCCTGACCACTGGGTTTTCACCTTGGGGGTCTTCTGAGCGGCGACGTAGTTTCTCCTGTAAATAAAAGAGATTTTTTTTATTTTTACAAAAACAAGAGCCATCATATGAATTGTCTTGTTCAGAGCACTTTTTACCATAATTTGTACTAAGGATGTGGGACATCTACTGACTTTCTCACACAGTGGAGAAAGTGCCTTGTTTTTGTACTTCTTGTGCCGACGTACTAAAGCTCCAGTAACCAAAACTACAAAACTCATACGTTCTGATCTTATACTTAGATATTCTTTGTGATGCTGTTACCTTAAGCTCCTCTACAGTAGATTTGATCTTGGCGTAGCCCATGTGCTGTTTGCCCATCAAGTGGTCATCCACTCTGGACTGTGCGTCACCCACAATGAGGAAAGCCCCACACACCTCACACACCTCCATCTGTTTCTCCTGAGCTGCAAAGCTCTCAATTGTCTGAGGGGGAAAAGTACAAACACAGCATTAAAAAAGAAGAAACTACAACTGTCTAATAAGCAACATATTTCAGACTCATGCAAGTGTGCTTGTAAATAAAGAAGGTTGCTTATTGTTAACAAGTAACCCATAGCTAACAGGACAAATGTCAGTACATACGGTAGAATCATTTCAGTCTAATCTTAGTATGGCTTGAACCACTTGTGAAACATTAAGACATATGTCTGTCAATATACAGTGTTGAATTAATAGCACCTGCCATCCTCACAGTGTCTGTATGCTGATGACACTGCTGCTAGTTGACTCACCGAGGGGGTGGAGCTGAGCAGTTCTCGCTCTTCCTTCAGCTGCTCCACCAGTTTCATCATTCCCTGGGCCTCCTCCACTCGACCCTCCGAACCCAGCTCTTCAATCTGAGTGAACGCAGAATAATCAAATCAGCCGTAAGGCAATAAAGCATATTTTCAACTAGATTTCTATGAAGTATAACAAACCTTAGTTTTTATGTAACTTAAATAAGTGTAAAGATTATTATTTCAAAGACAAAAAAAGCATAGCTTCCATATGGGCAATTCAGAATTGCACAAATTGCCTATACAAATAAGTATACAGCATATTTTAACAGAATTATTACAAACCTGTACGACAAGATCTTCAATTTTCTCTGTTAGGACCTGAATTTTTTCCTCATTCTTTCCTGATGGCCCTGGCCCTTGCTGCTAAAAAAAAAAAACACACAAACCACAGTTTTTAATGTGGAGACAAGATTTCCATTTCACCCACCTATAATTATTGATATTAATAACGTTTTACTATTTCAGTACTCTGCAATCACAGGAATAAATTATGGAACAGTGTCTTAAAGCAAAAGCACAAACCCCTGCATTCTGCTGCGCCTGGGAAAGGGCCAGCCGGGCATGACCCCTGCGAATGCGCCTCTCCACTTCTGCTAGGAGTGACTGCAGATAGCGCAGGAAGTCTCGCTCATAACCCTCCTTCATGAACCGAGAGCTCTTCTCATACCTGCACAGGACAAGAAACAAGTCAGACATTTGCACACACATGTAAAGTGGGACTAAAGGCACAATATGAACTTACATTTTTCTCAGATTTTCATCATGGATCTTCTCACAAGGGCCTGAAAAGCAAAAACAAGTGTTTGAACTTTTGTTTTTTCCAGATGCAACAGCTGCTGCTATATTAAATTATTCAAATATGTCTCGCGGCTCCAAACTTACCCAAGTCAGAGCGGGTGTTTGTGAACAGCTCAGCTGGACAGAACCCACACAGATAATATCGACAAACCTTATTGAGGAAATAAAAGACATTTACTTTATCAAACTGAAAAACTAAATATATCTCGTAGTTACAGTCAAATAACTTGTTATTTAGGCAAATAACATAAGAGACTTAAATGTTTTTTTTTTGTACATGATAGCAAAGAGTAGCTTTGAATGCACGATGCTGAGCAGAGTATGGTGGAAAATTAAAATCCAATAATAGCAGCCCGAAGGGGAAAAAGCTGAAACGCTTGCACGCTAACATCACAAGCCTCATTGTGAGCCAATTAGCATTAGCATTAGCAAGCTCTGGTGCAAATTGTGCGACCACGCGACTGGACAATACTCAAAATAATAACTTACACATTAGCGTTACTACCAAAACCTTATGAAAAGACCTGCTTCCTTGACCTAGCACATCCCACACGCTACACACTGACCATTTAACCGCGTATCGTTATGTTAGCTTGCCAAGCTAGCTAGGATGCTAACTTACGCTCTCGTCGTCCCATCGTACGTTGGATCGTTTCTCATTAGGAGCCAAGTTTCTATCTCGGCCCATTAACTCGTCGAGTAACTGGGCTGCGGAAAGCATTTTGGCTAAAACAATGTAGCCGTGATATGTAACACTACGATGTCCCCTGAAGGCTCCGTCTATACCATCTATTGCGCGCAAAGTACTTCTAATCAAAATGGCAGCTACTGTTAACAACGCCCGTGGACGGTTCAACCGCAGCCAGTGCAGCGGCGGAGCCTTCGACCTCTGAACCGGAAGGACAGCGTGTTGCTGTAGATTTGTGTATTAATCAAAGACAGTTTTAAGCATTGATCAAAGACATAGCTGATTTGTTTGCGATGCATACAGTTTCTAACAGGGAATAAGAAACAGACACATTTCACAACAGGTAGTCCCCGGATCTAACAGAAGTGGTTATTATATGGACGTTTTATTTTGAATATTTCTTTACCGGAAGCGATCCAATGCTTTAATGTCTCCCTTTACAACCACTACAGGTTCCTACACGACACATTCCTACACAAAACCTACCATATGGAAATACAATACGAGGCTAATTTATTTGTGATTGCACACAAAACTCTTAGATAAAGCCTTGTTTTTTTTATATGATATCCAAATTATTTATCCCAAATATATATTTATTAATCTATGTCTATCCGATGTATCCAGTGTTCAGCAAAAATAAATTGTTGCCATTGAAATCTATTGCAGATAAATAAGGTATCCAAAGCCTCACACACTGACAGTTGTCAATACATGTGTGCAACATTAGTTAATATAAATTAACCCCTTTAAAAATACATTTTAAATTGTATGTGATAATCACTATCTGATGTTTTCACTGTTTAACAGTTTTCAGCTTTGTGGATCGTTTTCTTTAACGTCAAAGCAGATGTGATATTACACTTCCTGTAAATGCTTTAAAAATAAACCAACAAGCCGGTAGTAAAAATAAATATTAATAATTACTATTATGTATCTAGATCTTTTCATTATTATTATTGACATCTGCCAAGTCCCTTACGTATGTTTTTTTTTTGTATTCTGCCCTCCACATTGTAAACGTGTCTCAATTTTTACAAATAGAAAAGACACCGTATATCATATTAGTCACGGGTGTCAATGATAATAATTGGATTAGATAATGTAACTTAATTTTAAACCAAATCAAATGGAAATAAAACGCGTGAAATTAGTAATAAAAGGCGGAACTATTGTCTGTGCTCAGTGTTGCTACATGTTAAAGTGTCCCCCGGTGAGGCAGTGGTGTTTGGAGGGCTGCCTGCTGACGGAGCTCTGACACCACTGATTGATTGTATGAGTGAAACGTTACTGACTGGTGGCAGTGGTACTTTATATAATAATGTGAACTAACAACTGAAATAAATGGCAAGGAAGGAACCTGCTTTATAAAAGCCATATACACCGATCATCTACACGAACTTATTAGCCGAAGCGATTTGTTGCTACTTTGCTAGCACGCCACCAAGCTAGCTAGTAGGTAAGATTAGCCGGGTAGCTAATAGGAGCGAGCAGGATTATTTTTAGTGGACTCGTGTGCCGTCAGTAGGAACCAATTTAATTTTGGGATTAATTTAGTCACCTTCGCCCCATGGTTTCACAAAGCTAGTCGCATGTAAGCAATCAAAATGTCCACTACTTCGTTGGATAAAGAACTACAGGAGCGACTAAGAGAGGCGTCTGCCATTGGGGATATCGACGAAGTGCGGACATTAGTGGAGAGTGGAGTGAATGTCAATTCGCAAAACGAAATAAATGGATGGTAAGTGTTTGGTTAGAGAATGTTTAGTTCACTTCACAAGGCGACAGCTGCTTGTTTGCTTTACGATTTGTAATTATTCGGTTTTTTTGACAGAAATTCGCTGCAGTTCGTGCAGCCAAATGTCCCGATACGGGGATTAAAGGGGGATCAGTGTTATCCCATTAGAGAGCAACACCTGTTTCTTCTCACCGGACTCTTCTAAACTAAGTGTTGTCAGCTAGTGGTTTTGTTCGGTTCAAAAACACTTTATTAAACCTCAGATTAAAGAATGAAGATTGAATTGGTTTAATGAATCTCACCTCCGTGCTGGAGATACATGTTTGATAAATCCGCATTGACAAGCGTCTTGTTATTGCCGTAGTTCGTTCGTTCGTTTACTGACTGAATCATGCTATTACCAACATAAAGTAACTTTATACACTTAAAACATATCATCTTGCTACATTTTTCTTTTTCCATAAATATTGTAAACATCATGTGAATGAGGATCTTGTGAGTGTGATATTATAATAGCCCTTGGTTCTTTATGCTGGTGTAATACAAAAACTAGCATTGTTCCTTTGGTGTTAATGTGTTACTTTCTAGCTCAGTATAAATCTATTTCGTGCCAGGTGGATCCATGTCAATTCTAATCTTAAATAACCCCTAAATAGGTTATTTCTCAACTTTGCACTGGTTTGGTTACTTGAACAACATTCCCTGTCTGTGATTCCCTCAGGACCTGCCTGCATTGGGCATGCAAGAGGAACCATAAGCACATAGTGTCCTATTTACTAAGTTGTGGAGCAGACAAAGAAATCCTCACGGCCAAGGATGAACTGGCCTCACAACTCACATCCAAACCAGAGATCAAACGACTGTTAGGAGGTAAGCAACTACTCGTGTGCCTTCATTTGTTCCCCGTTGCTTTAGTTGGTTAGTTTAGTTTAGAAGCTGAATATTTAGGCCATGTGATACTTTGACACGTGTTTTACGGGTTAGAGTTTGGAGTGTTATTGTATGTACTTTTCATTGGAAAAATAATCCTCCCCTTATTTACATTTTTACTACAGTTGAGGTGGAGGAAGTGCCTGAAGTCAAGGAGCCTGAGTTGCCAATCATCCCAAACTACCTGTCTAACCCCCCCTTCATGTACTCCAAAATGGATAGGAGTTCAGAGATCATTCTGGAACAGCACCTTACACAGAATGGTTCTGGAGAACACGCTGAGGACACACACAGTGATTTAGCCTCCTTCTCCCCAACCCACGAGTCTCAGAAATCACAGAGCCTGATCTCTGATGGCCCCACACCTCCCCCAAACCATGCCTCCCACAGCCAAGCCCAGGCTCGGGAATTCATTCCCGTGCCTGAGCAAAACGGTGCATCGCCCAGCCTGACCTCGACCCACAACCATGGCATTGTTAACTGCGCAGTGCCCATGGATGTGTCAGTTGAGCCTCACCTTGTCAATCATACTGACTACCCCCACGTGGTGGCTCACAATGGGACCATGTGCTCTCCTCCATTGGCCTCCCCCAGCCCCAGCTTGACTAGTAGCAGCGGGAACCAGGTTCAGGCTCCAGTGGCCAGCGCTAACCCAACTATGAGCAGGCAGCAATCTATCCCGCAGCAGCTGAGCTACAGCCAGGCCAGTGGGCCTATGCCAGCTTTCCAGCCTTTCTTTTTCACTAGCACCTTCCCGGTCAATGTGCAAGGTGAGAGACAAGTCGTGTTTTACTGTTTCTTCCACTCCTGTCTACACGTACAGAGTCTAGTTTATCATTACTTAAAGAGTTTCAATTTGTAAGAATAGTTTACATTTTGGGAAATAATTTTTCTTCCTTATTGACAGAGAAAAAAGTTTAAGCTTAGCCTATCTATCTATCTATCTATCTATCTATCTATCTTAAACTTAGACTTTGAACTAAGTTTAACAATAATCCTGTTAAGATAAAACAATCCCCCCACAATAATCTTAAAATGTTTAAATTAAAAAGCATTTTTACTACTTACTTTTAATTCAAATATACAAAACAGAAAAAGATATGAGTTTTGCTTGTTGAGATGAGTTACACACCTTCTTTTTCAATGGTCACACTGACTTAGCATCATTTCATGGTTGTGAGGTTACCAAGCAACCACTGGATACACTGGTAATCTTCTGCTTACTGAAAATCCCCACAATCCCCACGTCTCCTGCCATCAGAGGCAGGAGACGTCCTGCCGCTCTTAATCATACTGAATGTCTGAACAGGGGAAACACTGCTGATTGCCTCTGCAGTTGTGTCTCTCAGTTGTCATTTAAGTGGGTCCTGGTTTTTCACTGAGTTTCCCAATAGGGGAAAGTCACGATGATGTTCTCATTTGCCTGTGTGTTTGCAGCCGAATTAGTACACCAAATGAGGTTGTTAGCAGAAGTAGCCTTGCTCAGTGTGATAGCTGAACTGTCAAAGACTCACTAGCACAGACAGAAACATTTCTAACAGTCCAGCTCATTCCCACACTGTGATATTGCTTACACACAAGATGATCAAAAGTTTCCCAGTAATTTAAATATAAAATGGCCTCATAAACTGCCCAGTACTATTTCTTTAATAAAGGATACCAGCTTGTGTTATCTCTTCAAAAGCATGTCACTCACTAAAGAAAAACCTGTATAATTAAGTCAGTGATCTTTTTAAAACCTTCAATATTTATTATTAACAGAGAGGTATTACCCTGGTCATTTTTTCCAGAGCTGGTGCTGAAAGTGCGTATCCAGAATCCCAACGCACGGGAGAATGACTTTATTGAGGTGGAGCTGGACCGCCAAGAACTCACCTATCGCTCTCTTCTGAGGGTCTGCTGTCGTGAGTTGGACATCAGCGCTGAGCACGTGGAAAAGATTCGCAAGCTGCCAAACACTATGTTGAGAAAGGTATGTGAAAGAGGCAGCAAGTGTATGTCAGCCAGCTTGTATGGTATATTTCAGTATTTTATTCATTTAATGCATATGTATTTGATTCATTTAATGCAGATAAAGATAAATATATAGATTTCAGTGTTTTGAGAAAGACAGCTATGGTACCTTATAATCCACAGTGCAGTTGGTGGTATCTATCTATCTAATCTGCCTCTAATTATGATAGATAGATAGATAGATAGATAGATAGATAGATAGGGCAGGTTGTCTAAATCTATTATTTAGACAATGATGCTTGAAAGAATAGATGTAAGTAATGTGTTTTGGTTCCTCAGTCTTTCCCTCGGTCTCTGCCTCCCGCTCTGTTTGACTCATGATTACTCGCTGTAATCCACTCTGCCCCTAATTCTCTAATAGGTTGTTTGTGACTCACTTTTGTTTCCCACTGAAACCTCTGACAAGTAATGACACTGAAGTGCCTGGTCAAATTGAAATTGTTTGTAGATTAGAAGCTTTTTTTTTGTTCAGGGCAGAGATTAGCAATCACTTAAAGTATTTATTTATTTACTTCTGTCTGCGTTTGGTGTATTTAATGGTTTTGCCAGGTGTAATAGTATTCTTTTCGTTTATTAGAGGGTATATTTGTTAATAATTTGCATGTGACTTACCTGTCCTGTCCAGGACAAGGATGTGGCTCGGCTGCAGGACTTCCAGGAGCTGGAGATTGTGTTGGAGAAAGCAGAAGGCCTGTCTCTTTTCTCTGGTACTGGGGGGCTAACAGACAGACCCTGCTACAACATGAAGGCCTCCCGCCTTACCTACTAGAGCTGCCACGGGGCCCGAGGTTTTCTGCTAATGATGGACTTCTGTAGCTACCCTCAAGCAACCATTGACTAGTTGCCTGCCCAGGTCCCCTGTTACAGCTTTGTTTGGCTTTGGTGTTTTGCCAATTTTATTTCCTGGGATTTGTTTTTTCAAGTTCTGTAGCTATTGTTCTCCTCCTGTCCTCCTCTGGCCCTCCTGCTGCTTTAGTGTACCCAACCAGTTCTAAGTGATTACTGATGCATGGTGTCCTCGAATATGTGCGAACATTTTTGGGTCCCTCTCGCCTCTCTTGATCTCTTTCTCTCCTTTCACTGCACTTTGTGCCAAGGCTCCACAAGGACAAATGAGGGAGGGGGGGCGGACACTGGCTTGTCTTCCTTATGGACAGGACTTGAATGGGATTCTGCAATAGCCTTATATGGACACATCTCTGCAATGACTGTGAACTCACAGAGGAGAATGGTCTGGTAAAACCAAGAGCAGAGGACAACAGGAAGGATTTATGTAACTCTCACTGACAAGATCATCATTAGTCCACGAACAGGACAAGTGGACATGCACACGGCAACTTGGATTTCTAGCAAACTAACAGATTGTTATAAGATATTCTAGCTGGCGTACACACTTTCATGCTGTACATGTTGTAGGCATAAACCTTAGTGTCTTTCTTACAGAGGGCATCTATTACTGGCCTAATTCTGAAGGTGGAGATAATCTCACACAATTTAAACCTATAGTACATTCATTTGCTGACCACACATACAGTTTGCTTTAACCTATGTCCAGACAGTCAATACATTTGAGTAGGAGTATTCAGTTCCCTACATATTTAAATCATTCAGTTTACACTGTGGAAGAAGAAGAATTACTTTTATTGAAATTGGTCATCTGTCTTGTTCAGACATTTGTATCATAGACATAATGTGCAGCAACTTGAAGCAGGACTAATTTTTATTTTCTACAATGCATTAACACTTCTGGTTTGCAGGGTGCGTTACTCGGTTCAGCCAGAAGAACACGTTAACTGTCAACTGTGAAGTATTTATTTCCATTGTTTTGTCTTACATTGATTATTACTAATAAAGAGAGACCATGCTCAGCTCCTTTCAGTTATGATGCTCGAGGTCTAGCAAAGGCTGTGTATGTGGCTTTCATAGGTTAAGCATCTGTTTAATATTTTCAGTTGCTGTCTATTGTTCAACTGTGTTTAGCATCAAAACCAAAAAAAAAAACTTTAACCAGCAAAGATACTACCTGCATAAAAAAACTATTACTGCTTTGAGAAAGTATGCAGCCCTGTTAGTTTTTTTTGTTTTCCCCCCAAGCGAACGGGTAAGAAGCAAGAGCGTTGTGTGCTTTAGTGCTTCCTTGTTCCTTGAACACTCATTCATAATTGTTATTATTATTGCTTGATGTATCTCTGTTGCACTCAACTCAGTTTTAACTGAAAGCCACACAAAATAGAGATTTTTTTATGGCTTCTCTTTGGTCATTAAGGCCACTGTACTGCTAACAGGCAGTTCTTCATTTTTGTTCCATCAGTGTTATATCGTATAAACTGTTACTGACAACACAATAATTGACGCTAATGACAACAAATTTCTTCCGCTGTTTATTGAAATTATAACTATGCCGTGACAGGTAAAGAGGCACAGCCATGTTGATGATAAAATAGTTTATGCTGCTTTTATCAACACATATTCCTTTCATTTCCAGTGCTGGGTCTCGGCTTTTAAACAGTACAGTAGGCAGCCACTGCACGTCCTGTAATCAAAGAGTCTTACCCAGTGGTAACTGTTTACTGTTCAAATGTATACCCGAAGCTCTTACTGTATTTGTACGTCTTGTATATATTTTTTTTAATTCATCTATATGATTTTTGTTTCTTTTTACCAGTTACGCCTGTTGTCTTTGTGTCAAAAAGTCTATCGGACAAGCAGGAGTTCAGTAATGGGGAGCAAGTACTGACGCTGTTGTTGAAGGCAAGTGCAATGTGGTGGTGATGGGGGTCACAAAGTTTGATGGGAGAAGAAAATGGTTGTGTTGTTTGTCAAATAAGTTGTGCCACAGTTGAGGCAGAAGGTTGGTTGGGACATGAAACTTTGCCCTGTGCGAGTGACAGCTGCATGTTTGAAATTGGCTTTTAAAGTATCTTTGATTCTGTGGGAAGGAAATGACTAACATTGTGTTTGTTGGGTTGCTTATTGTTCTAAAAAAAAAAAAGCAGAATACAGTTTGACTTAACCTATGCATTCAGAGTCTGATATTTTTATATGCAGTATGTCCTGTGTACTTGTAGAAATAATAATAATTTTTTTTCTTTTTCCGTTCTGGAGACCTGTATCTGTTCTTTGATAAAGCATGGTGAATTACTTGATCTCCTCCCTCCTTTTCTCTCAAACAGGGTTAGTGTCTTAAAGCTCTTGTCCACCTGAATAATTGAAGTCATTATACATTTTTAAAAAGCATTTCAACTTTAGCTTTGAGTTAATGGATCAGTCGTGTACTGTGTGACTTCTGTTGCAGACCATTATTTGAATTTTTAGTATCTTTCAGCCAAATGCCACTAGAGGGAGCAGAGCAGTAAATGTTGGCATCAGATGAGTCACAGGCTGCTGTACGGTGTATATGTCACTTAATAACTAACCTATTAAATGCTTTAATTAATCCAGCTGGGGCAAAAGCATATTTTTAAATGTGCTGTACAGATATAGAATCACACCAAGGGCTTTCCGTCCTCTGCTACAAAATCCACATTCACAGTTCAGAGTAGAACCTCTCAATGTTAAAACCCAAAGCTCCAGCTGTCAAGGTGCAGTTCAGCATTTGATGTAAGTTAATAGATGGACTGTGTGAAACAAGGACATTTAACTCAGAATAAATTTAATAACCAGCATCTAGGTCTTTGAGTCATAAAAGTATCCATATATGTGTGATCAAATGTCGTACATTGTCTGAGTGGTGTGGTTGAAAGATTTTTTTTTTTGTCCAGGACTTTATTAATCAATGGAAAATATTGTTTGGAAGAAATTCAAAAATAAATTTGACTTGTGTTAAGTAAAGTTCACTAAAAAAGTAAAAACAAGATAAACATACACAATGATAATAATAATAATAATAATAATAATAATAATAATAATAATAATAATAATAATAAGTGAACTTGTAAAGAAAAACTTCACAGGAACATCTATTTTATCTTGAGAAGTGTCTAACCTTAAATTTACTTTTAAGAATATATATAATATCTAACATCAAACTCTTTACTAGTCAGGTGTAATATTAATAGTAATAAAAGCATGTTTGGAAATTTTCCATATTTCAGTGCTCGGTATTGTTCTGTCCAGCTGTAGTTTTGTCTTTGTCGTGTTTATTCACTTTTGATCTGCAGCCTAGTGTACATTCTGTTTTTAACTTAACAAGACAGTTTGTTATGTTCCCCCTGAGATTTAAAGAACATAAACACCTATGTTATGGTCATACAGGCGCACACTCGTGTATCTGAGAAATACTTAACCTCTTCGGTAAAAGGAATACAATAGTGTTCATGTGGTGAGCAGATGTTCAGACACCGAGGCAATTTGGAGAGCACAAATATTGCATAATCTGTGCAGAATGTGCTGAGAAAACTGCGTGTGATGTGCAATCTAAATATAGAGACAAAGAAATCTATGACTATCAGGATATACATTTTATTAGACACAGACACGGCTGCATGTTGTGTCGTGTGTCTAGACTTTGGCTGAGGAATCAGCTTAGCTCCCTGCTGTGGCTGGACGTGTCGCTCTCCTTTGTTAAGGAGTGACACACTCATAATAAGCTTTGCATGAACCGTTGTAACACCTTCATTGTTTTGAACCAGCGTCCCAGGTTTCAGTCCGGTGCAGGAGAACCCACATGGTCAAAAGGCCCTTGGAGCATTTTAGGAGCAATGTGACGTTATGTGGTTTTGCCTCAGTCCAAAAAAAAAGCCTAATATACCGCAGAACCATGAACAGATTAATGTTTCAGAAGTTCATACTCTGCATGTAAATACAGTAAAGCGACACCGTTGACTAACTCATTTTGAGCTTGAAACCACAGTTTGAGTTTGTATCAACACACCAGGAGACGATTTATCCTTCAGTAATAAGGTTTAGCAAAGCTTAGCCGAGGGATTTGGAAGAAAAAAAAATTCTCACAGTCCGACAAACGTGGTGGGTGGGTTTTCCTGTTCTTCGATAAATGTGGGCGTCCATACACGACACGCTGAGCGACTGAAGGACCAAAGGAGTGTTAAACATTTGGGGAAACACTGAATTACTTTCTGCTGGAGAGAGAGAGAGACATTCGAGACTGCAGAGCTCAGCCTTTTAAGCTTTGCTAAGCATAAAGACAAGGACAGCTGGGATGGCTGACACATTTCAAGCTCATAAATCAACGGGTTATATATCATATTTGTTTAATCCTTACAGAAAACCAAACCTAAAAACCAAAATTAATGGTTCTACAGAGGATGATGCACTTTACTGTTTCTGGGGTACAATACCTTCTTCCGACTTTGATATAAAATCCCAGAGAGGTGATGGCAGAACTTCAGATGACGGTTTTCTGTGATGGTGTCCCTGTGAAACAAATTAGGTCGTGACCTCCTCGCTTATAATGTGCTTGAACTATTGAAATACAACAGTACATAAAGTAAAAATGTCAATGTTAGCGTGTGGAGTGGAGCTGATTAACTGGTTCCAACTTTGTTTAATGAGGAACATTTTATATGTGCTGAAATTTCAATGCGATTGGGACCTTTTTAAAAAACTACTGCGTAAAATAAACATGACTGTCGGTCATGAAGGTTTCACTCGTGACGAGATACTGTACTAAAACATATTTCGACACATGTATTATGTATTAGGCTGTACAGTTACGTGGGATAAAATGGTTGGTTCTCCTCTGTTTTTACAGCATGAGAACAGATGCAATATCCAGAAGCATTTCACTGACATTTTAAGCACAAACGTGCACAAACATCCAAACTGCAAGACAACTGTAACTGATTGTCAGTGCGCATCAGGCGATTTACAAAGTTGTCTCAAAATGGAGTCGTGGCTGAGAGAGAAGTTCAAAGTCAAGGTCCGTTTGCAGACAATGCACATGCTGAAGGCGGATAGCTCGTCGAGGTGCCCTGTGTGGGGTCCTCCGGCTTTATTCAATATGTGTTATGCCCCAAAGCCCCGTGTCGGCTATGCTGGGAATGCAGGGTCCTGGGGGGTGAAGGTTAGGGGTGGAGGGCCGGAGGGGGGAGAGTGGGCGAGCAGACACTGAAAACACAGTAATTGAGAGCATGCACATGTGTGTGTGTCACGTGATCATCGGTACCTTCATTTCCTTTCAGCAAATCCATGTAAATCGCTTGTATTACATTGTTTGTTTGACATATTCATACTTGTACTTTTCACGTGGATGCAGGTTTCATAATTCTTTCCTATGTTTTCACAGAAACCAGATCAGACGGAGAATGTAGGGTTCAGCCTAGAGAGCCGTGGGCCTCTTTGGGCTCAGCATGTGCTCAGCTTGGAAAGCAGAGTCACTCACACACACACACACACACACACACACACACACACCGTTTTTTTACTTTAACGCAACACTTTTAGCCCTAATGTAGGGTCACAAGTGTATCTTTCTCTTTTTGTGTTTGTGTTCATCACTGAACGCGACCACCAGCCTGTTCATTTTGTTTTGAAAGCCCTTGTTCTCCTGCACTTCCTGGAACTGGCTTTTGGAGAAGAAACCAGTTTTTCACAGCGTGGTTTCGAGCTGTCTGTAGAACTTGTCAATATTGTTAAAGTCGGATGGGTCATGAGCCCAGTAATTTTTCCACCGTACATTACAATATGCCCTGAATCCCTTCCTACCATGTGAACAATATTCACATGAAAATGCTCTGAAGAGTGTTTGTTGTGCAAATTCCGAACATCATATGTAACAGACTGAGTTTGGCTCCATCTTCTGGAGGCGTTTTCGTTAGATGAGATTTTCCAACCACCAGCACTTTTATAAATGGACCAGACTGTCTTCACATGTTCAATTTCTTATTTTAAAACTGAGTAGCCAGTGGATAATATGAAATACTACACAAAAACCATTCAATAAAAATAAACATCTGTGACTAAACAAACACAAATGAACAGTTTTTATAGGCTTCATTATTTAAACCTATAACTACATAACTCCTAGTTTAATCTCTGCAAACACGTTTAAACATTAAAACTCTTGCTGACTTGCTCGTTCCCCTTCGCGCCGACTTTGGAAACGAAGGGTTAAGGCGTCCGGCGCTTTACGCACAGGTGTCACGCCAGTCCTCCACGACGCTGCGCCCGCAGACCGGAGCTGGACTTTCCCCCTTTCTTTAATGAAGTTGACCGTAACTGTAACTCAGCTGGGATTTGCTGCCCGACCGGACAGGCCACTGTAATTCACGCTGCTGGATGCTGAGTGGCTTTGCGCTCCGACGCGCTTAATCTCTCGCTGCTCTCAAACGTGGAGCGACTAACCTGGAGATCCCTCCGCGCACGGACCGCATCCGCCTCCAGTGCCTCGAATATTAATTTCTCTTCAGCACTTTAGAGACATTTTCACGTTTTCAGCTCGGCTGTCTCTCGCTTGGACCCGTTTTCCTCCAGCCGTGTAGAGGCTCCGTTCTGTTACGCGCCGGATATGTGGTGGATGCTGTTCCCCAGATGGATTTGGTTTCTTCTCGGACACTGTTACACGATTCTGCTTTATATGGACAGTTGCCGTGTGACAGCAATGCCCATGTCTGTGGCAAAGCTGGTGTACTCTCACGCAGGCCTGTGCCCCAACGAGCTGAACCCCAACCTGTGGGTGGACGCAATGAGCACCTGCATGCGCGAGTGTGAAACTGACCAGGTGAGTTCTGCGGCTCTTTGACTGTGAGGGGATGAGGGGAGACAGCTCATGTGTGGAGAGGTGCTGCGAGAACTGTAAGGATGAAGAAAGTGTAACAACAGAAACATTCAGATTCATGTGGCCAATAAGTCTCTGTAAATATATATCTGTATGATTAAAACTGCTTTAGAATATTAATAATCCAAATTTTATGATTTATCCCATTTGTCTCTTAAAAAGCAGAAATCTCACCACCATCAACCATTTCAAACTTGAGTCTAGTTAAAACAATGTAGTTTAACACCAGAAACACAATTTAACAGAAAATAGTTAGATGTACACATAGAATTTAGACAAAAATGATTTCCATCGAGTTTTTAGTTCATGACGTGTTGTTCTGACCAACTATAGCTCAGCTTGCATGTCATTGCATGCGATTTAATGCTGGTATGTGATGCAACGGTTTGGTTCGTGTTCCACCTTTAGGACTGCGAGATGTTCGAGAAGTGCTGCCCCAATGTTTGCGGTAACAGGAGCTGTGTGGCGGCACGGTACATAGGCGTCAAGGGCAACAAGGGCCCCGTTGGAATGCCAAGGGGCGCCACCTGCGACAAGTTCATGTGCTCTCAACAAGGGTCCGAGTGTGACATCTGGGACGGCCAGCCCGTTTGTAAGTGCCGAGACCGCTGCGAGAGGGAACCCCACTTCACGTGTGCTTCTGATGGAATGACGTATTATAACAAGTGCTACATGGACGCAGAGGCCTGCTCCAAGGGTATCTCAATCTCTGAGGTCACCTGCAGGTAACATGTTAAGTATTTTAGAAAACTTCTTTTTGGTGTTGGCTTGACGAGGTATAGTTACTTTAGTTTGAAGTCTTATAATCAAGTGATGAACCTGGAGAAATGGTAAAAGAAAAATGTATGTATGGTGTGTGAATAAAGCCTGTCCTGGCTGTGATTAACTTCTTTCCTAATCAAACTACCTACAGATACCACCTGACTTGGCCGAACACCAGCCCAATCCCCGCAGAAACCACCCTGCATCCGACCACTGCTCTCCAGACCACCCTCCCAGCCGATATCCAGCTGCCCACCATACACAGCGGCCCCACCCAACAGGCTGTGTTTGTTGGGGAGACTGCTAGCTTCCTGTGTGAGGTGTCTGGGAAGCCACGACCAGAAATCACCTGGGAGAAACAGCTGAAGGGTAAAGAGAACACCGTCATGAAACCGAATCATGTCCGAGGGAACCTGGTGGTCACCAACATTGGCCAGCTGGTCATTTACAATGCGCAGCTTCAGGATGCCGGCATTTATACGTGCACAGCCAAAAATATCGGGGGAAGCGTGTCGTCGCACTTTCCGTTGGTTGTGATCCAGAGAGAAGCTAAAGGGAAGGGTGCAGAGGGGAACAGCACCAACACGCCTTTTCCAGCTGAAGAGTGCCTCAAGAGCCCAGACACCGATGACTGTGGGGAAGAGAGCATAAGCTGGTACTACGAGCCAAAGCGGAACAATTGCTTCACGTTCACCTACAGCCAGTGCAATAAAAACCAAAACCACTTTGATTCCTACGAAGCCTGCATGCTGTCGTGTGGAGGTGAGCTAGCAGCTCCTTGCAGCCTACCAAGCCTCCAAGGTCCTTGCAAGGCCTACGAGCCTCGCTGGGCCTACAGCAGCAGCCTCAAAAAGTGCCAGTCCTTTGTGTACGGAGGCTGCGGCGGCAACGAGAACAACTTTGAGTCCAAAGAGGCCTGCGAAGAGATGTGCCCTTTTCCAAAGAACAACAACTGTAAGATGTGCAAACCTCAAGGCAAAATGGTCACCAGCTTTTGCCGGAGCGACTTCGTGATCCTGGGGCGTGTGACGGAGCTGACAGAGGAGCAAGAGTCCGGCCACGCTTTGGTGACAGTGGAGGAGATCCTGAAGGATGAGAAGATGGGCCTGAGGTTCTTTGGCAAAGAGCCTCTGGAGGTGACTCTACTGAACATGGACTGGAACTGCCCCTGCCCCAACATCACTGTAGCCGATGGACAGCTCATTATCATGGGAGACGTTCAAAACGGGATGGCCGTCCTGCAGCCCGACAGCTTCGTGGGCTCGCCCAGCACCCGCAGAATCAGGAAGCTTCGCGAGCTCGTCCAGAAGAAAACCTGCGATTTCCTAAAACATTTCCCTGCCGCCCAGTAGAGCCTGTCACAGTCTCACGTGCATTGAAAGTCATTTTTTATTCACACATTCCAACATCCAGTGACCTCATTAGTCTGACCGACTGCAGGTAAACACAAACCTTGGAACTTCTTCGTAACACTGGAGCTTCTGTTGCTCGTTTCATACGTTTTTATTGACAGGTTTCTTTTTTGCTCTGTAAGTCCTAAACATCTCATGATCATTGCTCATAATAATCCTTTTTGTCAGTTGTTTCCTGTCCTGATTTCTTCACAGATGCTGATACAAAACTGTCCACAGATTTTCCAAAAAGAATCAAGCTTAGACAGTTTTGCTGTCAACACACTGTTTGGAAAAGGCAAGTAGAATAGCAATAGTCACGAGCAAGTATTTAACCATTATAGTTTTTCCTTTTGCATATACTTTTTTTTTTACTGATAGTTTTTCTATAATTGGATCATTTGCTTTATGTTTTGTGAGATCTGTCCTGAGCCCTTGAGCTCACAATAATACAATGTGAAGCCTCAGTTTATCTGCCAGAATCAAATAAGCTCTTTGGTTCCACTTTTTGAGGAATCGATTTTGATAAGCTTTAATTTACAATGCAGACTACGTTCATGTACCTCTGTACTCATATTTATTATAGGGCTATGGCCATGTTTGTTAAAACTTTTATGGGATATTGGCATAATGAGAGAAATAAAGATGATTTAGACAATATTAGTTGTCTTACTGATGTTTTGCTCTTCAAAGTGCTAGAGACAAAATACTCAACATGCTCTTAGCTTATCAAAAAACTCGTGCGCTGACATCCGACCGTGCTTTGCTCCCTCCACTTGTAGGACCTAGTCTGGCATTAAAATTTGAAGCAGGTCACATTCCAGCCCAGCTGTGGTCGCCCGCCGAGCTGTGTGTTGTGTTGTGTCTGGGTCTGGGGCCCTCGCATAGCACACACCCCACCGGCCATCTATTGGCCTTGTGCGGCCCCTTTCATGTGCAAGAGGCCGGTGTGAAGGGGAAGAGGAGGAGGAGGAGAAGGATGTTGGCTGATCCTCTCACTCCGTCGGCCACATCTGTGTCAAAGGGGCATAATAGACGATAGAGGTCGGAATGAAAAGAGATTAAAAAAGTCAAGGAGGAATAGGGGGAACGACGTGGACACCTGGTACGCCTGAATTGAACCGAACGTAGGGCTTATCTTAATAGGTTTTCATTCAGAGCTTGTGGTTGGTGTGACAGAAATTAATATACTGAAAAGAATCAACTCAATAAACCCCAAGTACTGTGTGATACCTTAAGCAGAAAAGGAGTCGCCAAGACCACCAGGACGTACAGGAAACAAAGCATAAGGAGCCAACTAATCACAGGGTCAGTGTTTTTTTCCCCTTCCCCCTCTGCCCTTATATCCCCTTCTTTAACCCCATTCCTCAGCTCTCCTCTTCAACTGTCTGCCTGACAGCCAGCCAGCAGGCCGTGGGCGGCGACCTCTGACCCCGCTAATGAAAAAGAGGCCACCAAGGAAAAGGCCACTTTCATTAGAGCTGTTGACATGTGTTAAGTGACTGGCTGAGCTCCAGACTAGTTCCACACAGGCCCCCTTGATGCTCTACACATCACAGCCGGCTGCTCGTTTCAGTATCAGCTTCACTTAGAGACCACCAGTCAGACAGGCCAGAATAATAAGGCAGACAGACGCAGGTACAAAAGGGAGGGGGCTGTTCAACGCCCTCAGTGACACAGTATCATCGAGAAACTTGATTGTGCTCAGGAGGGATGGTCAACTGTCAAGGCTGTGTTTCAGCCCAACAAATTCACAAACGACTAAAATCTACTTTGTACCTATTTAACTAAAAGACAAACGTATATGATGCTGTGTCAATCTGGACTTATGTCCCGTGTGTGTGTGTGTGTTTGTGTGGCATAGGCAGCAAGAAAGAGCAAAGAATAAATTAGGCATTAAAAAAGATGGAGAGAAAAATCCAAAGAGAAAAATAAGAACTGCTCCACTTTGCATGAGATATTGTGTGTCCATTACATACGACATGTAGAATATAATTACAATTTAGATTTTCTTTATGATTTGGATAGAAATCATTCAGCGTCAAGCAAATTTATGGTCTGAAATCATTTAGGGAAAAAGTCAAAATGTTATAATAAGTCTTAACATAAGATTTTTTAGCAGTTGTGTTGAAATTGTTTTTGAAAAATTGTGAGCTACAGTTCTGTTTTTTGTGCAATCACTGCAGATGTCCACCAGGTGGCAGGACCGTACTTAACTTATAAGGGCGTAAGAATATACTGAACAAAATGTTCTTAACAATTGAATTACACTAAATTAATGTTCACAAATAATTACTAATATTATCTTTAGGGCACTATTTTGCATAATAAGTTATTGCAATTTCACATGTTTCAGAAAAAAATCTAAACATGGAGATCACTATATCATATAAATAAGTAGAAGACAGAGTAGAAGAAAATAATTTCCTATACAGATATGTGCAGTATAGAAACGCTGTCAATACAAAATAGTCGTTGAAGGCAGGATTGTTTGTAGTGGACAGTGTGCAGTGTATCACAGCTCAAAGTACATTTTCTTACAGTTTCTTGGAAACTGCACACACACACACACACAGAGTCACTTGCCCTGTGAATACCTCCACAAGCGGTCAGCCAGATGGTCTGGTCGATTGTGCCCCGGATGTGTGCGAGCGCTTGATGTGTGCAGCGACACACATTCACACACACAGATGCACTCAGACAGTGTCAACAGCAGCTGGTCTGTGCGCCGACTTAGACTAAAAGTTTGCCAGATGGGAAGAGACGGAGAGGGACAGAAAGACAAAGTCATAAATTAGCAAGATAAAATGTGGAATGCCAGCACATTATATTCATATTCTATGAAGCCACGCATGAATGCACACACACAAGCAAACACAAAAGCAGTGGCACTTGCTTCAGTGGCATCGTTGGCACCTGGGGCCTTTTTACACCGATGGACAAGCTGGATTGCAGACCTCGTCCAGTGGATTATTTAACACAGGTGAAGGAGCGTGTAACCTGAGCACAGGGTCTGAGCGGTTCACAACAGGGGCACGTGCGAGAGAGATGATGAGGAAATAAAGACAGTGTGGAGCAGATGAGACATAAATCAAGAGGAAAAAGTCAATGTAGGAAAACAGATTTAAAAAGGGGGGAGGGGGGCTAGGGAGATTAGGAAAGGTAAGGAGACTTTAGAAAAGGACAAGAGGACACGGGAGGACATGAAAGGGGACGGGATGAGTGAACGATCAGGCAGAAAGGTCAACGTAGCATAAGGAGGGTGTAAATTGTCCAGAACATAAAACTGCTGTTGTCGACCCCAGGGGATACTTCCCCCCTTATCTTTCCGCCGTCTATAAATAGCTCCGGCTCAATGTAGGACACTGTTACCTCGCACATCTCTATCCAAATGCAGTTTAATACTTGTAGACAGATGCAAATGCAGTGTGCTGACAAGAAGATCAGTGCTGCAAAAATGCGTTAAAAACACATGCATGCATGACACATACATTTGTGTGTGTGTTATTAACACATTGCATTAGTACTTTCACCTTAAATATACCTGAGGCATTCAGTTTGTAAAATTCAGACGTGCTTCCAGTGCAGGGACGCTGTATAACGAGATGTCACACCACCAGCCGCACACACTCATCTGAAATGAATTTAGAAATATAACGCTGAGCTGAAATGGAAAGTGTGAATATGGACACAGACATAGAGAAAGTGAAAAGGGGAAAGAGTGTGTGTGTGTGTGTGTGTGAGGGCATGCGGTAGCCAATAAAGACGGAGAGGGTGGGGTTAAGGGGAGATGCCTGGGACAAAATGTTCTAATCCCAGACTAACATGACAGCGAGTTACTTAGCGATTTCACATCTGGGACGAGGACAATTGTCCTAACATAAGCCAGCAGCATGGCAGAAGAGATCAGCAGCATTCAGTGAGGAATATTAGTTGTTTAATCTGAAATGTCTTTAACTAGATGTAAAAAAAATAAATAAAGACGAACCGAAGAGAATCCTGTGAGAGAGGAAGGAAAGGACAACTGAAATGTCAGCGGCTCTTCTGTGAGTGTTGTAAAATGAGAGCGATGATGTGGAATCGACCTTCTCACGTCAAAAACGCTCAATATCAGAGATGATAGCAAATGAGCTAATAAAGACGTTTCCTAACAGGCATGAGACGTATGCTGGCTAAAACACACACACACACACACACACACACACACAGTACCATACAACACTGACTATTACTATACTGCAAAAAGTCACTGTGGGCCTCGGGGCGTCATGTGACCTGCAGTTCTCACTGTGGCCAGTGAGACCAAAAAAACAACCAAGGCCTTTGCAGCTCAGTTCCTGGGGGCTCAACACACACACACACACATACCCACATGAACTGATGCTCCACTCCATCTCACAAATATGCACATACTGTACAGTATTCAGATCGAGCAGAGGATCCTAAAGACCTGCTGTAGTTTCGGCAGTGATCCCACTCTCACATCTTCCCTGGATGAATAAGCTTTTGTCAACAGTCTCCTCAAGTGTTTGGTCGCACAGACGAACGTCCCAGTCCACATCTCACATCCCACATCCGCTTGTTTATTGTTTCAGTGTCTAGTAATTCTCAGCTTTAGTGCACTGAAACAATAATGTTACTTAATAATTATTGTGTTGATCATTTTAATATTTTGTGATGAGCATATTTTGGTAATATCTCACCACAAACGTTAAACCTAAACTAACCTTAAATTAAAAAAACAATTAGTGAAATTGTGTGATTATGCGGCCTTACAGCTTTTGCACATTTTTATATTCATCTATTTCTTCTGAGTGTAAACACATTCCCCACAGGCTGCATTATTCTTGTATCTGATGCTTTTATTCTCAGGAAACGTTGCTTCTTTTTGTTCTCTTGTACATGTGCGTTGTTTAACTTTGACTTTATGATTGAATTCAGCAATGAACATAAAGACAGCATGGATGAAAATATCTCATAGAACTGTTAGGATCTAGCAATTACAAAGCTTATTGTATTTCTCAAAGTCAATTTGAACTCTGCTGAAATTACTGTCAATACTCTAATTATGAATACAAATCTCACGTTACACATTGTCAACACTAGATGGAGCATGTAGTTGCATTGAAGAGCATCAGGTTGGTTTTGCTACAGCACTTTGCCAACATTATATTTCAGCTGTTGTGTATTACAGCAGTTACAGTGGGCACTTATCACGCTGGGAGACAGACAAACAGACTTCTCAGCCTCACAGTTTAATTAGCAGTTGGAAAATATTAAATATATGATAAAATATCATCCATTAGCCGTCTGGGCCTGTGTGTACAAGAGAAATTCCGAGCAGACCCCAGCATTTCTCTGTTGTTGTTTATGGAGAAAACGAGCCGGGTCTTTCTTCATCGCCACAGACCACATGGCCGTGCAGCCTCCCTCCCCTTGATGTGTCGCTGGAGGGACCAATGGATGCAAATCCTCACTGAAATGCTGTGGAGCCGTGCAGACACTGGAGGGAGTGCCAGACTGCTAACAACCACGATGAGTGATGCACAGGGCTGTTTCATGTGTACGTTAAAATATTTTCCACAGACAGAACCACGTGTGATGCCGTATGAGCCAAACCTGTGGGACACGTATTTTTTTAAAAATCACTTGATATGGATTCAGGAAATATTGTCGTTTGCTTTACTCTGTTCTTAAATGACCTCTTCATCGCTGGCAGTGCACTGTCTGCCATTTGTATTGTGCACTCAGCTTTAAAACTCTGTGGGGGGGTTCATTTTCAGACACGTCTTCCTGTTTGTTATCATAATAGCATTTGTAGCATGTGACCAGTGCTGGCACTTACATAACAGGTCCGACTGAGGGCCTAGTTTAGCACAGGGTGGCCACAGAACAGCTGAGAAACACGCACGTCAGATCGTTTCCTTGGAAAGTCATAGTCTCCCGCAGACTATTCAACATATAGAGTGAATATGTACATTACAATTAATTGTAAACAATTTACCAGACATTTACATTTACGTTATTTGCATGTGACTTGTTGATTATCAGGAGTCCTCGAGGTTTTCATCTAACATTGTCAACAGTGAGCTTTCAAACACATAAATATAATATAAGACTTATGTGTCTGACCCCATTTCAAGAGCAGAATTATGTAATTGTTCGGTTCTTAAAAGGGAAAGAAACGTCTAGGCTTGTCAGATGGAAGATGCAGTCTAACTATTTTAGGATTGCAGTCAGGTTCTCCACAGTATGTGCCTCTCCTCTGTGTGAGAGTATGAATATTAATCAATGCTTTTATCATTTGTTATGGAAAGGCTCCCGCTGTGTGTTTGAATGGCAGGAAAACCATAAACCTGTTTTTTTTTCCTTTGTCCCATTACCATATGAGTCAAAAACATTTCTCTCAGAGAGAGAACAGAAGACGTCCTCAGCTGCACCACTTGTGTGAACATAAAAGCTGCTGCGTGGAAGGGAGGCTGGGCTGCACGGGGGTGAATGATTTGTGCTTCTCAGATTTTTGCAGAGAGGGGATGATTAGTAATCAACAGGTAAAAAGCAAGACAAATTATGTTTTTTACAGATGGACCTTTGTGAGGCAGGAGCGTCTGTGGGTGTGTGTGTGTTGACTTAACATCTATGTGAGGTGGCTGAAAGGTAAACGCCTCTAAGCTGGCTGCGACTGAAATCCTCACGTGCAGCTCACATCTAATCAAGGCTTGAGCAATTCTGTGTGTGTGTGTGTGTGTGTGTGTGTGTGTGTGTGACGTCACGCTTACGTCTTGAGCAGCTTACAGGCTGCATGTCAGTGTGTATTAAACATCCAAATCACATGATGCTTGACCTCTGACCTCTGCTGCACCCTGCAAATGTGTGTGTGTGTGTGTGTGTCTGCAAGTATGTCTGAAGTCCACCATTATAAAGAAAGGTAAAAAACACACACTGAATAATATAATAAGCTAAGATAAACAGAAATGTTGAATGTTGTCTCATAGTGGACGTCACCTGCCAAATCACTTTTAATGGGGCTGCTCAAACAGACCACAGACGGCCAGAGGGAAATCACATCGAAAGGTTGCCCGGGGGTGTCAGCACCCCTTATGTGTTGCTATGACAACCGGACATCTTGCTGAAGCAGAGTGAAAAAGTTGCGGATTAATTCATAAACACATTAGAAATATTGGAGCAGGTATAAACAACGACAATCACACACTCTTATTTTTTAACCTGTCAAGCACGACTGCGAAAATGTCATTTCCTTGTTGCTCTCATTCTCTCACGCTCTCAGAAATATCTTCGATCACATGTTTTCCACACCCCGATGGTTCACTTCGGTCATGCTTTAATTTACATATTCTGCATTTTCCAGACAATTTCCTGCAAATGTTTCTTGTAATTTCCAAGAAATCTGCTGGTATTTAGTTATTCATTTTCAGGAAATCTTCCACAAACTGCATATGTAATTACTCTGGTAAGTTATTACTTACCAGCTTGTTGGATTTATGTATTAATGAGAAAGTCTTAGGCAGACAAGTGAAAATAGCTCATAAACAGACATGAATATAGAGATTCCAAGAAAGACCAACAATAATTGTTCAGCTAAGAGATTTGATTACATGACGTGTGTTTCCTTTGTTACTGGGAAAACCTGATAGCAGCTCCCTTTTAGAAAAGTATGAGGAAACTTTCCAGGAAACTACCTGGAATACGTGGGACCTGTAAAACACAGTGTTACCTCGATTGCTCGTCTTTCTGGCACAAACAGTCCTGCATTCGATGACTGTAGTGTGCGACACAAATGACCGTGAAACCATCTCTTATATTTGTACCAGGTGTGTTCTACAATCCAGCCCAACATGAATTCATGTGATTGTCGAACATTGTGACTCATTACCTCATATAAAAGCACATTACACATTTGGCTCCCACACTTCTTTTTTCTTTTTCTGTCCTTAGTGATGCCTGAAGCGCTCTCCTGTATGGCGTTTGTTGTATCTAATATCTTTTCTAATGTCTGCTGAGAGCCTGAATCATCTTTCCGAGCAGCCGTTACTTCCCACCTCCAGCTATAGTCAACTTTGACGTGCAAAAAAACGATGGTGCTTAAGCTTCGCCGGATATTTTTCTTGGGTGCGTGATTTGTATTTGTGTATAGCACTTATGGGTACACAGCAGCAGATGGCATGTGCTGTCATCTTCTGCATCTCAGATCAGTGTGTCAAACAAACACATACTAGCACATGCACACACACACACACACACACACACACACACACACACACACACACACACGTGAAGAATGTACGTTATGTCCCGCAAAGCCTCATCAGCTCGGGACGTTGCCATCGGACTGAACATGAGCGGGAAATGTCGCCGTTAGCAGTTAAAACACTGAAAGCATCTAGTGTGTGTCTGCATATTTTATATGTAACATAAAACTATGCAACATATTCTGCTTTTATGGATGTGCAGCAGTAATTCCGCTTTCACCTAATTATAGCAGGAATATTCTTGTACTTTTTTCCAGCCATTTGTGTGTAAGGCTCCAGTGACAGGTGCAGGGTGTATTAATGGGTCCATGAGTCAGTCTGTCTGTCACACTGTTTTTAAAGTTGAACGATGGCAGGGGGGGGTTAACCCTTCGAACTACACTGCTTTCATATGATGCCTCTTATGTAATAGAAAAAAAAAACACATACACAGATGCTCGAGGATGTGCATAGAACAAACGCACGTCTCCCAGCCTCAGCCGCCCTCTCATTCACCTGTGAAACAGACTCGAAAAAACGCACACATTTACAAAAACTCTCATGCTGTTGTGGTTCGTCCCTCCGGTGCTGCCTTCATTCCACCCGCACAGCACCAGGATTTATTGGCACACGCACACACACACACACACACACACACACACACCAGCGAATCCATGTCATCGAAACAGCCCCGCTGGACAGTTCGACACATGGATCGCATATAGATTATGACATGTGTATCGTATGTTGCTCGACGTTAAACAAAGATGCCCATGCAGTGAAAACAATGAGCCACGTCACATTATGTCGAGTTAAAACAAAAATCAGTATTTCAGAAGAGGGAGGAAGTAGGTATGTTGCATGTGCAGCAAGAGCGGATTAGGTGGCACTTTTACCTAATCAGTACAAGTTGTTAGGAGTTGAAAATCTCTCTCCTCCTTCCTCTCTGCCACACACCCATTGTAATGCAGCACAGGGCACTCCACACACGGCCTCGACAAAGGCTTCTTGTACTCTAGTAGACCTTGGGCTGGGAGCAAAAATCTGTGACCTCACTCACTGCTTTCATTGCTTTGGACATAAACACACAAACGCACTCATACTCCTGAGGGAAAGCACACGGAGGTGGATGCCTCGGGGGGAAAAGAAGGCATCCGCTGAGATATAATAAAGTTCGATTTACAAACATGAGCTCGCGGCCACCAAGACTCGCACACATGAGCTCACTGTGGCCAGCTCTTCACAATGCTAATGGCCTCGGTGCTATGGAAGCACAGAGCAATAAACACAATGCCGGCCCACACAGCATGTGAGTGAGTAGACTGTGAGCTGTGTGCTGAATAGCCCTGTGTGTGTGTGTGTGTGTGTGTGTGTGTGTGTGTGTGTGTGTGTGTGTGTGTGTGTGTGTGTGTGTGTGTGTGTGTGTGCAAAGGAGTTAGACTTTGTCACACCACTCCACACACGAAGCTTCTAGAAAAGGCCATGTTTCAATATGGCTTTGTGGGAACCTGGCTCCACCACAACCTCCCTGCGCCTCCCTTTAAATGTTTGCATCTCTGTATTTACTCGTTGTGTCACGCAGTGAGCTATGGTGCTATGGATCTTATAAAATGTCGTACATAAACAAATTGGTCCACATTAAAATGCCTCAGGATCTGTGGGATGGATTATTGCTGGTTCATGTATTGCTTGACTTATAATTTTGACTTTTATAGTTTAGATTTTTATGTCTGTTCTTTGTTATAGATCTTATTTGACGTTTTTTGCATTTAAATTCTCCTCCGAGAATCAGTAAAGGTTTTCATCAGACATACTATGTGTTTAACCCTAATAAGCTTTTATTAAATAAATATAGTTAAAGTACCAAACTTATGATCTGATCATATTCACATTCCTAGTTTAAAACTGCAGATTACACATGAACCATGTTTCTATTCATGGACATTTCCTGCTGAATGTTTCCTCCATGGTAAAATGTCAAAACCCAAAACCTCCGCCTCTTCTTCCATTTTACAAATGGCAAACAAAATGATGTATTACTGCCATGATTATGTGGTGGGTGTACAGTAGCTAACTGGTTAAGTGACTCATTCAATTAGCTGATTCCTCTCGGCATATCTTCAGGTCTTTTGAATTAGTGACACATTGGCAACTGGCGTTTTCACTGCAGCCCATTTCCTTCACGCTTTGTTCTTTGGAAATGGGAAAAGATGTTTTGAGCTGTACTTCACTGGTGCGGACATGACCTGAGTTGACAGACACCACATCAGGTCTGTGTCTGTGTCTCTTGGCCATACAGTGACATGTAAAGCAACTGTGCTGGCAACTGTTGGTGTAATAACCAGAGAGGAGAACAGAACAAGACCTCAGCAGTATTGCCACACTGGATCTGTGTGTGTGTGTGTGTGTGTGTGAGAGAGAGAGGAGGGAGAGGGGGGGGGAAGCAGAGCCTGCTGAGCCAGGCCTCTCATTATGTGGGATGTAATCTGAGCTTTCGGGGCCTGGACCGGCCCTCTGACTGCACTGAATGGGGGTCGAACACCGGCCCCAACTGTCTTTCCTGTGCTTTCACTCTGCTTAGCTCGGCAACTCTGATTATAAACTGAGAGGGTGGGGTGGCCGCTTCGGGGTGGGGGTTTGGGTAGACCACGGGGGGTGAAGGTTAGGGTTGGCAACCTCCAGTACGTGGGTCCGTCTGAGTCTGTCTCGCTGAGCTGGATAATTAAGTAAAATAGAGTTTGCAGTTTGTGGTCCTATCTGCATGGGCAGTACACAAATGTAGAAAAATTCAACTTTCATTCCAATTACATGTTTCTATTTCTGCCGTCAGGGGTTCACTTCAAAGAATTCTATAAACCTCCACCAAATACATTGAGATTTAGTGTGTGTGTGAATTAATTAAGAAGGCATCCGCAATTTAACGATTTCACAGTGTCGCCCTTTACTATGCCAGCATCTTCACTTTCATCATAAAAAACACATCTAGATTTTATTTTAAAAACACACACATTCAAAACATTTTTAAAATAAAACTTTACACCCAACAGAACGATGCCGAGGCGAACACAGTGTGTGAGACAGCACAGTAATTAAAAAGATATATATTACTTAACTTAACATCTACTTTTATACTTTGGACAATATAATGTGTCACAGTGGGACCAGATGATGTGTGTGTGTGTGTGTGTGTGTGGACCTACCACAGCACAGGAGCGCAGATAACCTTGGGTCGCCTCAGACTAAATGACCGCTTCTGCACCATAGAGATGATTAATGCCCACCTTCGCTATCTCATGCACAAGCACGTGCCGAGTTACGTGGAGGGTACGTGTTGTAAAAGCGGCCACCTTGTCCCACGGAGCTAATGAGGCCTGCGGTGACCAGCGTCCCGAGGCTCGGTCTGTGCTTGATCCTAGGGCATTATGCACACGTCCATATTTCTCTTACTACATATTCATCATTCTGAGTTTTACATTTCACTTTGGTCACTATAAGCACTTTTCAAACACTGAAAAACGTCCTGAGAAACAACTGCCTGACTCATTTTTTCTTTTTTTTTTTTCACGCACGCCATCGTTCATGCAAATATAAAGTTTTGTGTAACAAAACAGTTTTAATTGCTGGAAGAGAGAAGGTGAAACACTCATTAGGTGACCCTTTTTTCTCAGTAGCAAAAGTGGGTCTCTCGAATACGGAATGAGTGCGGCGGTGGGCTGCGTGTTTTTGTGTGTGCCGTGCGAAATGCCATGCGTGTGTGAGTTTACCCCAGGGGGGCTCGCTGCCTACCTTTATGTGCTCCTGTGTTTACTTTCTATCCGTTGTAATTGGAGGAGCGACTCACTTTTGCTGCTCTCTGGGGAGCAAATTATTAATTTGTAGCCACTTCCACCCGGCTGCAGTTTCAGGAGAAAACAGATGCATAAAGAGGAAAGTAAAAGACTTTGGGCAAGTTTGTGAGTATTGCATTGTTATATAGATCCTTTTATTAGTTTCCCGGCAATTGCTGTCTAAAAAAAGACATTATATGCCGTCTAATAGGAATATTTCTTCCATCACTTCAGCTGTCTTGTATGCTTCCTGCCGTCTTCTGTATTCTACCTTTGTATGCGAGCGTGTGCACTGGAGGGAGGAGGGTGGCAGTTGGCAACCCACAGCGTTTGAGAGTCAGCTGAATCACTTGGCACAGCGTGTCATTTGAGAAAGAGGCAGAAGGCAAGAAAGTGGTGAGGCTCATGACAGAGGCCGCGGAGTGAATAGTGGCTAAGTGGGGGAGGTGGTGAAATACACGTTGTCAAAACCTGACGGGTGTAGCAGGTGCTGGTGTTGAGTCACTAACTACTCTTGAGAAACAAGGTTATTAGAAGACATTACGCTTAAGGACACATGCTAAAGATCACATTTACATGCTGCTGGTCCGTAATTTGATTTTTACATTTTAGATGTGTACACATTACTTCCCCTTGCATAGGCAAAATTAAAAATAAAAACAAAGCAGCGCTCACACCGCTATGATCGGGGATCAGGCACAAAAAGAAAACTCAAGTACAAAGGGCAGCTGTTTTGTTGCAAGCCATCGCCAAATGTTGACAGCCTAAAAAAGGGGCGCCTGAACACACCATAAAGAATAAACCCAATGATTTTAATTGTTTTGATATTAAAAAAGTTGCTTAAAGAAGTTTTGAAGAAGCACCTGTGCAGAAGACCTCGGACTGGGGCTGTTCAAACCATTACAGCTGTTTACCTTATAATAATTAAACTAATGTCCATCTTCACCTTCTTACATACAATAGCCACAAACGAGGAACTAGCAGGATTAGGCTGAGTAGGTCCCTTTCACTTCTGGCAGAAAAAACGGTTCTTGGAAACAGCCGAGCACAGGCTAAATGGGGCTATAACCCCACCAGGATTTTACTTATGATATTTTAAACAGATTTTTTGAATGCTATGCACCGCCCAAGGCTAATAATTTTAATTTTCTCATTGAAACCCTCATCGAGTCCCACTTTTTTGCCTATGCCACCAAGGCTACAGCCATGTTTAACTCCACATAGCAGGCGCCAACGGTCCACTCATCTACAAAGCGAACGCAGAAGACGGGCCTGCAGTTGTTCAAACCACAAATAATGTATCGTCAATCTGAGCCAGCTCCCCCTGAACGAGTCACGGATCGCTTGGCCTTTTTTTTTGTCTTCATTCCAGATCGACAGGTCAAAAACCAAGAAGAAGAAACAATCTCTCCCTCCTGGGGCTTTGCACCGCAGGAGATGAGCACTGCAATGCAAGAGAGAACTCCACTATCACTAACTGTAGGAAGCAAATAAGACGACCACAGGCTCATTCACTGAGGAACAGAGACACGACTTTTAGTACAGAATATATCTTTAATATTGAAAAAGGAGCAGGCAAAAACAGGTTAAAAGCAGCAACTCTGTATTCCAATAATTCAACTATAAAGGTTACTCATGACACTAAAGAGTACAAGCGATAAACAAAATCTAATTTAGGCCAAAGCCAGTGACATGGGAAACTCACCACCAGTTCTACTGTCATTTACAGCAAATCATTTGTATCTCGAGACACACGGTGACTATCCTCCCTAGGACTGGCACAGCGGCTCGCTAAATAAAGCAAGGAAACTTAACCAAACGCAAAAATAAAAATGCCAGTGGGCTCGAAATGTGCACACAAACAAAACGTATGCAAGACAGCGAACATCAAGTCAGAACAAGGTCGAGACAAATGACAAAAACCCATGAAACAGGTGAAAACCTGCACGGACGCATCGGTTAGACTTTCCCTTTCACACTTCTTGCAAAAACATTTTTTTAAAGACTTATTTCCAGATGATCCTCCTCATCCCCAAAGGTCCCGGCAGACCCTGGTAGAGTCCACAATTAGCAGATACGTCCACACGAATGTCTTTTGACCAAAAACCAAAAAAAACGCCACCCTCCCCGTCCACTCCCAGACCAACGTAACCCGACAGAAGAGGTGTAGAACAGAGTGCATCGCAGGAGCAGAAAGAGCCGAGTCCTCCCAGGGGCCTTAAATATCCTTTGCCTGATTATGAGGCAGGGAGGAGTAAACTATAAGGGCTATGTTCAAAAGCAATACAATGTCCACATAGGAATTCTTGCACAGTCGTCTCAGCTGTTTTTCCTGTAGAGCCACAGGGAAAATCACCACCACAAAGTTCAAAAAATATATATATATATCGAAAGACAAAAGTGCTGGGTGTACAAACAGAGCAGCTCCTAGATTAATAAGAGAAGCCAAATATTGTATCTCAGGGTGGGAAGAAAATATGCCAGTAAAAGCGAATACTCGAACCAGTGGGAGGAAAGATACCCTGAGAATATTATTAATATACAGAAAAAGATAGACATTGATCGTGCACTAAGACAGATCTTGCTTAATCCTATTTTGCCGTTTACATCGTACATTATGGCACCAGGTTATAGCCCAGCACAAGCACTATTCTCCGTGTATAAATGATGTATTTTCTCACAGTACAGCCACATTAGAAGCCTTGTTCGGTATATTAGTCATTAGTTATTAGTATACTTTTATACTTCACGTATTACTTGTATCATCATGCCATTCAGGCATGATGATGCAACACTATGTTTTTTATTAGCACTAGTTTTACACTTGCTGTAACGTAATGACAATGAAAAACTGAATCTTGAGGTCTATTTTATGCTGCAGGGCTAATGACAGATCCCTTTCTAATGATCATCTGCCAAACGGGGAGTTATTATTATTCAACATAACCAGACATGGTTTTACACCTGTGAGAACACACACTTTCACATGCACGTACGGGAACTTTTTTTTTTTACTTCCAGCTTGCTGATTCTGCCCAACAGCAACATTCAAACTCATAGGTCATGGTTTCTATTTACATTTATTGCTTTGGATTATAACCCAAAAACTGACTTTTAACTACACAGTGGTGACAAAGAAAAGGAGAACACACACACGAGGAGAGAGGCTGAATGTGTGAGTGTTTGTGTGTTTGTGAGCCCCTTTTCACATTGTTCACTGAATATTAAAATAAATATTGTCCTGTATCTTTTCATACCTTGGGCCACAGTGTTTCACCCTCCCTGACAATAAGAAAGCTGGTGATTTGTGTGTTACTATCTTTAGTGGAGCACGGGCTCTGCTGACCTATCAGCAATTGGAAAGGGAGCCCTGAACGGGGTGGTGAGACGGTGGGTGTGGTGGAGCTCCGGTGTGTGTTTTAAGGGTGTGTGGATGGTCTCAGATGAGCTTGACCTGCTTTTCAAGAGAATGTTGAGCAACACTTTGTGAAATCTGTCCTAGACACGGAGGTTGATTCTCAAAGATCAGCAGTGGGCCCAGCTCAGGCTTTTGAGCCGGCTGTGGGAAGAGGAGATCGGGCGATGGTTCGCGTTACACATGTTAACAAATAAGGTGAAACAGGCAACATGCTTCCTCATTTTCTGTGTATATGAAAGAGGTTTGCATGTCAGCAAACAGAAAAAACTAAAACCTTCATTTAGCATAAAAAGCCAAAAACACGAGACATCATTTAGAAACAGTGTACAGTATAAAGTGGGATGACATAATGTTGAGCCAGCCTCCTCTTATCTCCTGATAAAACTGTCAGAAACGTGTCTTCTCGCATTAGGAGCGGCGCTGTTGACTCACGTCCGTATTCTTAGCACGGCTGCATCAGATGTCCTCTTAGTATAGTTTGGCTGGTACAGCGTCTATTTCAGTCCCCCTCTATGGACAAACACACTGTTAGTGGGAAGGAGGTGAGGGGTGAGGGAGAAGCGGAGAGCAAGGGTTGAAAAACGCCATCAAGCCACGTCGGGAAACCAAGTTGTGGGTTTGAAACACGTTGACACCTCTGTAGGAGTGGATAATGAATCCACTGTCCTTCCACGCAGAAGGCAGGAGAGTTTAAGTGAAGTTCAGACGAAAAGAGAAAAAAACATGAAGTTGTGACTCATAACAGGGTCATTAATGTAGAAGCAGAAAAACTATTGATATCGAAACATTTTCTTTAACTGAATAAAATTCTCTGAATGTAAAACTCATCAAAGTTATGATAGTTGCTAAAAACTAAATAAATTATTGTTATTGTAATTTGTTGTTGTTTTTAGATTGATGATGACTGTCAACATTCTGTGTAGCTTACAGCCTTCAAGCTTTAGATGCCATCATAGAGCGTATGTGTTTACATTTTTGTCTTATCAGTGGAAGGAACAAATTCAATATATATCAAAGAAAACATGAGGGCCTTTTATGGGACTTTTTCAATTTTACTTGGAGAACAAGGGGGGAAGGCTCTGGGCTACAAGCACATCACACCATCTGTGGCATAGAAATCATATGGAAAAAACCCAACAAATGTTCATCTTCAAATTCACCACTACAGGTGAATGTTTGCAGAGGAAAAGCAATAACGCTCACATCAGCAACACGTGCTGCAGATGTCAGACCCCATGTCTGTGGATGACTAAAATATAATAAATACACGTTCATTAAACAATTTTACAAAAAACAAGCGTTTAAAAACCAAGTGCAGCACCTGATCAGAAATTCATAACCCATGCATTCATCAATGTAGCTCACAGCATCATATTGTTTATTCATATGCATAAATTAGGCAAAATTAATTTGAAACTTCAATCGCAGACCTGCCTTTTATGTATATATGAAGAGGTTTCGGCTGTCTGAAACAAAATACCCATTTGTTAGTACAATTTAGTCGGGAAATGTCATTATCTTCATTTTCTGAAGATTATTTTTTACACCACACTGGTCCTTGATGACTCTTTATGCTATAGCAATTTCCACTCATCTGTCCACAATAAACGGAACTACAAAAATGAGTCCATGAAAAAAAGAAACTTATTAAATCACTAGTGAAATTTTAAAAACTAAATGGTTATTCAGACTGAACACAAAAATAGGATTAAAATAAGCACCAATAATTAAAAATATTATAACCTTAATGGATAATCAGCTAATCATATTGTGTTTGGGGCTTTTTTTTCATTCCCACTAGTCTGTATGTCGACGTATACTGTAACTCTGCAGCTGGTGGGCCGGTAGCTTCCTGTAGCTGCAGAACAGCGTGTCTTTGTGTTTAAAGGTAACAGAGTCTGTCCAAACGAAGTGTTTGCAGGCGGGTTGCAGGATTCATCCTCTGCCCTGCATCTCGTCTGGAGACTGTCACTCTTGGAGTCCAGCTGTCGCCCTGAGGTTATCAGGGGACTATTCCTTTAACGAATCTGGTATTTTTAGAGCTAAAGTTAGTCGGACACAGGACAACATACTGCTGTCCAAAACTGAGATATGCAGAAAAATAGCAGAGCAAACACACCCTTCCACACACACACACACAGTGACAAAAAAGGCCAATAACTAATACATTTAAGACGGAAATCTGTCTTGGTTGGCAGGACCTGAAGCACAAAGGTGCAACCCCTGGTGATGGATAGTGCAGTGCCTTAGCCGCTTGGCCTCAACACCAGCTATGATCACGATTTATATTCTCAAGTCAAACTCTCTGATCCATACTGACTCCAATCAATATTCCTTTGTGAATGAGGGCCTGAGGCTCTCGAACCTCACTGGACGAAACAGATTAAATAAGGAAGCCTCGCTCAGCCTCACATTTGGCTGGGGACTCCCACATAACAGGCTTTTGCTATTTGGCCTAACTAGCAGCTGACATAGTGAAAAGCTGGTCTGATTTGCTGAAGACGCCCTCTGGTATTCCGACCTCTATCTGACTCTGTCGACGGCTACGCGAGACGTCCACTTGAAATATTAACTCGTCGCCCAGATTCCAGGCAATGATGGAAATAAAAAGTTCAAGCTGAGTTTGGAGCATGTGATGGCAATAAACACGGCTTCTATTAGTGGAGCAGGAGCTTGATTTCAGTTGGTGCTAATCTCTGTCTCGTGTCTAGTGCGTCTCCACATGTATAAGGAGTTTCGCGTCCGTTTCGGATCGTTCCAGACCTGAACACTAACAGACATTTAGCATTTCAGTCACATTTGATAACAGCATTCTTTAGGCATATCTCTTCCTGCACAGGCTCTCAAAATTGAGGTAAGTGGAGATTCTGTTCTGGGAAGATGCATCACTCTCATAATTTATGAGCACTCTACCTTTTTCAGAGCCGTGCCTGTTTCTCAAGGGAGCCATCTTAAATAGGTGATGTTATCATTTTTGGGTACATAAAGAGAAGCCTTATCCTATGACCAAATAAGTAGTTTATTCTAACGAGAGCTGGCAATAAAAATATGAACAGTTTTATTGCGTGAAAACATTTTATTTTCATGTGAATCATGTGACTATAATATAATTACACGCAGAAAATTGTGTTGGGCATATGAACATTGACAGGGAACAGGTAGTAAAATCCCAAATTTTTCGATTTTTTTAACCTTGGGAATTTCATCTGCGAGTTCTTGTCTGCTCCTCTCTGTCGAACACACACACACACACACACACACATACACAAACAAATAGCATATAATCAGTGTCTGCTGCTTCCTGTGGAGGAGAAGGCAGCTTCAAAATGATGATCTTTATGTTGTGGTTCACTGAAAGCCTGTGGTCTCAGTCTTACTTTGCATACGTTTCTATTTTTTGAGAGTGTGTGTGTCAGAATGAACCCGACCATTACCGTGTCTATTGTGTGCGGCTGTCAAGCCACCATGAATATGGCTGGAGCTTCAATTGCAGGGTGGGAGGAAGCAGCCCAACAGCTTATGGCTTGAAGACAACATTATATTTTCATCTATGACTTGACAACATTTCTACTATGAAAGTCCGGGATGGCCAAGGTGCTACACTGTGAGTCACTCCGTGTGATCATTATTGTCATCTGCCACATTGCCATTATCGTCGTCACGACCACTGTCGTCACCGGCATCATTACCCTGTAACCAGCAACCAGTGGTTAAACTCGTTTGTTCGGTGCCTTTTCTTTCCTTTCCTGAAGCTACCTGGGGCAGAGAACCCCACAGGGTAAATATGCAAATACAGCTCTTCTCCTGAGACAGCTCAACTATTGGCTTCGATAAAGGCTGCCTTCTTCACGGGGACTTACTGACTCACTTGCCGTCTCTGACTCGGGAACCTGTCACAAGGTGTTACGCTGCTGTGCTTTCAAGCGTCAGCACACACACCTATCTGCTGTTTGCCTATGGAGGGCACTTTTATCGTCGATTCATTTTAGGAGATTGTGTGAGAGTGCATGTGCGAGTGTGGCGAAGGTCGCTAGGGACAACGGAGTGCTGTTACGGGGGTAATGGGCGTTGTTTGCGCTGTGATGTGTGCGTTCAGAAACAGAGGTGGTGTCAGAACGGAGGGCTCGTATTTTCTTCCAAAGCAAATTGTGCGTGACTACTGGTTTTGTTTCATTAAATGAAATTAATAAAGTGAAGAATTAGGGTAAAAGATTCTTTTGCAAATTTAACTGATAATAATTTAGCAGTTATCTACATGAGTGCCATAAGGAGGCCTGGTGGCTCATGGGTGGAGTATTGGGTTGGATGCAGAAGGCCGTGCAGTCTAATCCACCTTGGAGGTCCCAACCCAGGTGCAATGGGAGGGTTTCAGGAGGAAGAACAACGGGTGCAAAACAAACTCCACATGTGAGCACGTCCCCTGAAGGGACAAACTGAAAGACGTTGGTCTGCCTCACTGTAACATTATGTCATCATCAACTGGAATTAAAGACACAGTAAATTCACTCATATTCTTTTATCAGGTCATTTTCCAAACTGTAGTTCATTTACAATCCACACAAAGTAAAATCCATACAAACCAAAATGCATCACTGCAATACAAAACATTACTTAAGTGGATTTGGAGACAAGAAAGTAAATACAGGAATATTCCAATGAGTGGAAAATTGCTAATGGACTGGAGTCATTATTATGGCTATACACAAAGCAGAATTTGAGGATAAACGTCAGCCAGAAATACAACCCAGCTGCAGACTTTGTAAGGAACGACGTGTCATCAAAAAATCCTTATCAAGGCCCAGAACTGCCCCAGAGTTTATATGGGGCTGGACCGAGACCCCGATCAGGGTCGAATGCGTTTCAATTAGACTCTGAAAGGATGAACATGCTCATTTTAAAACAGACGTACCTGTTGTTGTCTGAGTCCTAATTGGTTATTTTATGCACATAGTTTCATGACACAACTACCAAAAAAAAACATATTTTTAAAGGTACAATAAAGTTTGTCTTGAAGAATTTCAGTTCACTTGAACATGCTGATGCATATTTTCTTCATCACTTTCTGTCTATATTGGTATATGATCAAAGTCATTTTTCTGCCAAAGCTGTATTTTTTTCTCTATTCATATTCTCTCTCTCTCTCTCTCTCTCTCTCTGGCTTCCTGCTGCTCTGCCCATCACTCTTCCCCACTTCAGTCTCTCTTCCTCTATCCCACCCTCTGTTCTCTCATTTCTCCATCCATCCATGTCTCTGCAACCTCTCCATCATGTCACCAGTTTATTCTTTCTTTCCTACCTCCAACTTTCCATCTTTCTTCGTCTCCATCTGCTTCCACCCCCCACCCCCACCCCCACCCCCTTTTCTCAGCTAGCTGGCCAGCCTGCTGACGTCTGCAGCAGCAGTGTAACGTGGCCAAGAACTGCTTTGAATCAAACTGATTTTTAATAAAATGCACACGCACATATTTGAGATGAGATTTGTGCAAGGCATATACATGAATATAGGTCCCAAGCACTTATAAATAAACAGTATATCATTGCCCAGACACAACAAATAAATCTTATCACCTAATTTCTACATAATGTAAAGCGTAAATGTAAGGGAAAAGAAATATAGTGGAACTGCATGTTTGACTTTGAAATATATATAAATATATATATGTACAGTCTGGCAGAGTTCAATCACATCTCCTCCCCTCCTCACATGTCCAACTGGGAACATTAACCAAAGTATTGGCTTTTCATAATCATATGCATCCAAAGTTGCATATAATCAAACATTGGGTCCAAACATAGAGCTGTTATGACAATAATGTTTACTAAAATAGGCTCATACTTGAGGGATTCTACTCACCTACTGCTTTTTTATAAAATCTGGAACCAGGCCCGTTGGTTGGCTCCAGCTTCAATAGACAGAAGAAAGCTGTGTGTTCCACATTACATTTTTTACTCACGTCTCACCTCCTCCCAGCCCAAAAATCTATGTTACCTGACCCACATTGTGCGATACAACCAACACCAATAAATCACACTGCATATATGCAGCATAATTACAGTGATTTTGGAAAACATCACAGCCGCAACTGCGCAGTGTCTCTACTTTTATGTCTTATCGTCTGTGGGCATTTCTTTTTTTACACATCACAGGACCCACTTGGTGAAAGTGTAATGCACTGAAACGGTCTGTTTAATCAGGTCTGTGCTCCTTCGAGTGAGACCTACAGATCACATTTCGGCGAAATGGAACGACGTGACCTGGCAGAACCCCTCTGCAGCCTCTCCACTTCCATTTCCTTCTCATTTGGCTGCTGCCGGCCGTCGGGAAACTCACAACGCTGCCAGTAATCTTTGGCGATGGCTGACAGCACAGCAGGCACTATATCACACCATGGGATTGACGTTTTATAGGCCTACTGTGGACTGCTATCTGCCTGGGGGAAGGGGACGGGGATGAAGTATAAATCAGGACTGAAATGCGGCTACTGTAAGCTCCTCCACAACACCACGTAGCGAGGAGGTTGTCTGTAGCGTTCGCTCCTTCAAACAAACATTTCCCAGTCATGAGGAGGAGTGTGTGTAGATTTACTAACTGCTACGACGGTGCAATGCCACGCTGCTCCTGATTTAGACTCGTTTGAACCAAACCCAACATTTAGTGTAAATCACCAGATAAGTGCATTTGTTTTTCTTTAATCCTCCTTAAGACAAAAGCCTTTCTTTGCTCCTTCCTTCCACACGAGCTGCTGGTGTAAAGTCCATTTCGCTGCTGCACCAGAGTGACGTGGGGGAGAAAGAGAGACAAAGATGCTTTATGACCTTCCAATTGTTCCTAAAGATGTTGGATTCTTGCCCTTGTTAACACTGTCGTTTGCCAGGACAGACACAGGCGGGATAGAGAGTTGTGCAAAAACAAACATGAAACATACCGAGAAAGGATGGAGGGCAGACACACTGAGCTTTACAGCTCGCGATGATAAAGTTATGCAATTTGTGGTAGATGAAATTAAATTCTGTGCCTGCACGCAGGTGCCGACATGCCTAAACAGGAGGCAGCAGAAGGCACTAACTTTTAAGCAGCTGTCTCATAAACCGAGAGCTGAGTTGACAGTAAAATTACGTGACATCACCTACAAAAGATTAATGTTTCTTCTTGACAGTGGTAGTTATTTCACGAGGAATTACTCTTAGAATAAAGGGATTTCTTCTGTATTAAAATCCACAATGCACTCCTGAAAGTCAAGAAAGTCATTTAGTTTGTTGCAATTAATACAGCGGCTTTCATTTCTCATGCCGACAAAGCAATGTTTGAAAATGTTTGTGAACGTGCCGCTCATGCTGTAAATATTATTCATATTTCAAGGTCTTTTCCCATGCTTTCATCTTTCTGTCAGGCACAGGCTCAGTGCAAACTTAAAACAAAGAAATTATTTTGATAAAAGATTTTTGTTTATAAAAGGTTATTAGTCTATCAAACAGAAGCTTTCGCAGTGGAAAGGCACATTTTTTCCTAACAAAATCAAAATGTACATCTCACACTTTTATTTTATGAAAAGTACAAAAATAGGCATTAACTACATAAGAAATGTATCCCTTAAAGAGCGACATCACCAATTTCCAACTTCTTCTCTGTGCTGTAGTTTAGGGTATAAATGTACTTTTATGCTTTTAAACTTCCTTCTAACTTCCCTCTATTAAATTATTTCTCTTCTTCTAGTGAAAAACTTCCTTCAGATGACATCATCCGGAGGAGTTTTCTTCATTAGGAGTTCAGATGATATCATCTGGAGGAGCTCTGGAAAAGCAGTTTTACCACGATTACAAACTCTGTAGTGTGAGCAACAAGATGACATAATCTGAACTGAAGGTTCCTCCACGTGATGTCATCTAGAAGTAGAAAGATATTTGAATACAGGGAGGTCAGAGGGAGGTTTAACGACATTCATTTACATGTACTACTCAAACTGGAACTAAAAAGAAGCGAGTTCGCTGTGAGGGAAGGCATCATTCACGGACCCCAAAATGGAACCTGAGACGGTCAGTGTGACGTCAAACGGACGATGCAGCTGTTCCAGGGGGGCGACCTCTCTGTCCCCTTTGTCTTTCTGTTGCAGTTTTGAATTGACTTTCCGCTGCTTGCCAGTTTTCTTACAGACTGTGGTCCAAACGCTGGTGACTCAGCTGCTGCACGCAGTGTGTTGGTCTCAGTCCACGTGTGCCCCGCCGTCTGAGACGGCGAGAGAGGAGGAGAGAATGGGAGAGTCTGTGAGCGATAGAAGACCCTCTCCATCCCAACCCTTTTAATTCTCTATCTTATCTTGATTCAGCACTGACGCTCTTATGCAACGCCGCCCACTGAGGACCTATCAGCACCTCCCACACACAAACAAACAAACACACACAATTGGCCTACACACGAGGAGCAGCTTCGAGCATCTTTGTGCTGTGTGGGAGAGCAGTGACATCATTTCGTCCACCTGTGTTGTGTGTACAAAACAGCATCCAGGCATTGCAGTCTGCATCAGCGATGGCGCTCGACTGAAATAAAGACCACAAAAACAAAAGTCACAAGACATTATTCTACAGCCAGCAGCTGGTTAGTTTGGTATAATGATTTGGTAGTTTGGCTCCAAATCTGGATATCACCATTTCTAAACATGTCTAATTACCATGTTATAGATTGCTTATTTAAATCCACCCTCCTCCACTAAGAAATGGAAAGCTGCTGGGGTTGTCTGAACTACCTTGCAGAGCCCGATGCCCCTGTGACCTGGCTCCAGACGAGCACTGGAAAATGAACAGATCAAACTTCTCAGGTGGTTAATGAGAATAAATGGAAATACCTCGCTCCGTGTGTCGGCACATGTTAAAGAACGTGTGTGTTTGGGCCTGCATGCGAGTGTTTCCCCGAGCAGCCTTATTAGTGAGATGGTTGAAATTCCAGAGTCCTGAGTCAGGCAGCGCCGTTCCAGCTGTGGAGACATTTCCTGGTGATGTCCAAACAGGTTCACTTAGACAAGAGAGGCCCACTAATCTCGACCCTCGGCTGCATCGTGAAGAACCAGATTTAAAAAAACACAACTTCTCCTTGGAAGCCTTTAGGTGTCGGACTTATTGCTTTCAGTCACGTGCCTTTTTCCACTCCACGCACTTAATCTGCATTTACCTCTTTCTTTGCAGCTCGAAACACACGCTCTGTTTGTGCATGTGAGGACGTCTCAAGGGCACCGACACAGAGGTGTTCATTCATGTCCATAACTGCCCCGGCGCCGCTGCCAGAAAACGCCACACTGACGGCTTTATCTCGACGTGTTTTCACTTCCTATACCGCCGATGCATATGAGTGTGAGCCGTGCTTGGCATCTTCACACACTTTAAAGACACAGGAAAAGGTTTCTTTGACAGCTGGAAAACACATGAGCCCTCTTGACAAAATATGTTGGCCCTGCCCAGACACATACGTAAAGCGCGTGTCTCATGACTCATGAAGTTGGAGGTTAGAAGTTGCATGGCGAGTCACCAGATTTCTGTCTTTATTGCGTGTAATTGATATTAGGGAAAGTGTTTAAAGCATTCCGCGTGTCGGGGAAATCGAGCCTGACTCTTAGCACGCAGTGTTTTAAAAGCAATAGCTATATTTTTCTTAGCAACAGGCAAGACTTTGTAGTGACGCACAGGCCGTAGATAATCAGGAGTAAACAGCCGTGAAGAGTCTTTTATATTAATATGTTCTTAGGGAGGACTTCTGTTATTCAGATGCTGCACAGTCATATTCTTTTCTGTTTGTCTTCAAGGATAAATGTATTTGCATGCATTGGTTTTCCTATCTGGCCTTTCCCAACATGCCCTGGCACCTCTCCTCTCACTCCTGGCTCCATATCAGGCTGAGACACCAGAGGAGTCCTTTGTTGTTGGACCGTCCCCCTCGCCTTCCTTCTCACTTGAACACACAAATACGCGCACCGGGAAGTGATGAATAGCAGGTGTCCACCCTCCACGCTTTCCTTTTACTCTGAACTCCTCACCATCACCACCAGTGCCACAGATCTGCAGATTGCACAACACTGATTAATCCCCACTTGACAAGAGGAGCCTGATTCATGTCTCTTGGACACTGCACAAAGTGACCACATTCCTCACAACTACAGAGGCAAGTTGGAAGCGACAGGGTGATCTGTATGGACTTGTGGAGGATTTTAATATGTTCCCGTTGTCCAAAAATAGGAACGATCCTCAAATACGAGGCACATTGAAGTTACAGTAGTGCAGCAACGTTTCTAGGCCATTAATGCTGGTTTACTCACATTTTTATATGCAACACACAGCATGGCCTGACGTCCTCAGCGATGGACCGATCAGAACTAAATGCAGCCCCGTATAGTCAGCATAGTTTTGAATTTATAGTACAGTAGTGATGACAACTTTGGCAGTTAGTTTTCTGTTCCCACCCCATCATGGGGACCCAGGGGCAGGTGTGGGAGTGGCGTGATAGACTGCACTGGAAACCAAAGTACGTCAGCCTGGTGGGGGGGGGGGCCCACGACAGCGTGTTTGTCTTTGGTTTCCTTCTTCAGATAAGAGCAGCTGCAGTTTAAAGGGCTGGGCACACAAGTGTCTGCTGGGGATATCTACAGTGTACTAAACAAACCGGACGACTCCCACTATGCACCAGAAATTAGAAATACAGTTTACAGTTTACGGTGTGTGTGTGTGTGTGTGCGTGCGTGTTCACCAGGCGTGCAAAGCATCTCGTAAGATACACACTGGTGCGTGTATTATCAGATGCTCTGAAACAAAACGCCGATACGATTCACGTAAATACGTGTAACTGAACACACATGCACACTTTTGGATTTGTAAAACTTTGTTTGAAGTAGGACAAGGCAATCCACCGCTACAGGATCCAGTGCGGTTGTATGACTGTGAGCTGCTTCTTGTCTGCCTAGCAGCACCGGCTCGTGTGTTTCAAATGGGTGTGTGAGCAACTGTTTAAAGCGACTGTGTCAATACCTTTGATACTCAATTAACAAATGTTAACGTTCTCACTGACGTGCGCCAGAGGCAGGAAGTTTAGGTGCAGTTCCTTCGACTGGTTGCGCACAACTACTCTTGTCCTGCTCTCAATAACCCGTGAGTGCAGATAAGATAGATTCTGAGATCCCCAACTTTCACTGTGAGGTTCAGATAGGGTGCGGTGAAGTAACGTCGACAGAAAAGCACAATTCCCTCCAGCTTATCGTTGCTCAATCAGCTCCAGCACGCTTCCAGAAATAGATGGGGTGAGGGGCTGGACTGAAAAGCCATTAACTGTTTTTTTGCTGTGGGGTGACATTACCATAAGGCCTGTCAGTTGGCCGAGACCACAAGCTGAGCTGAGCTCCACCTGTTTTTATGACAGGCGAAGGGGGAACTGGGATGCTGAGGGTTGTGCTTGGCACAGGATTAGTATCAATAGTGGCGCTGGCAGAGTTTCACTCTCGCTCTCTCTCAGCCACAGCGCTCGATGCTTTTTCCATTCCTTATTCTCTTCTTCAAGCATTCTGTCTATCTTGGTTTGCTATTCTGATCCAACTTTCAGCTGTCTCCTGCCTGGATTTTGTCCACATAATGCAAATCATCGTTGAAGTAATTACATCGCAAATGCTAAATGATTTGACAACTGTTGCCAGAAAAACATGCTAAAATTTGTCAGATATATGTAGTTTGCAGAAACACAGGTCAAGGCTGCGTGTGTGGAAGTGGAAGATCGTGACTTAGACAAACTGACATTCTCTGAAGATTTACACATTCAAATAAATGACACATCACAATGCTGATATTAGAAAATAAAAGTCACAAATATTTACATCCAAATCATCTTCTTGTTCAATTGATGAGATGTCTTGTGATCTTATATTATCATGATAAACTGCTCAAAACCACTATACAATCAATAAAATACCACCAACAGATTGTATTTCACATATGTATTTTCCCATAATGAAGACGGGTGTGTTTGCAGAAATAAAGTTGGACTGCACTTTAGGGTGAACCAAGAAATGTAATATAATATAATATACATAACGTTTAGTACCAACAAAGTCTTTAAAGTGTGTTTTCTCTTTTCCATGTACAAGTCCAGGACATGACTTAATTCTTGATTATGATCCTGTGCATAATGGCACAACCTTGATAACGTCAGCTACACTTGCTTGTTAGTCACACTCCAGAGTTGTCAGTGTGTTATCAATATAACAAATGTGTTTGGTTAGGACAAGTGCGCAAAAAGACATTTCAATCCATCAAAGATATTTTGAGAATAACACGATCCAAATAAACATCCACCCAGATGATCATGCACAAACACTGTGCCACAGACCGACATAAACAAACACACTCCCACCAGACTCTGTAACGCTCGCAGTATCAGCAGCTGAGATAAACCCACACACACGCACTGAACTTTACACAGCCCATCAAGCCCAAAGTGTATCAGGGGAAACGCAGGCAGACGAGGGATGATGAGCGGCCCCAGGGGGACCGTGATACGCCAGCAGGACCAGAGTGGTTTTAGCCAGCCAGCGTGGGCATGACACAGTCCAACAACCTCTCATCGCTACTTAGAGTTCAATACTTGATGGCCAGATACTGCTCATCAAAAAAAATACATTTTTACTCAGCAAAAAATGAAAAATGAAAATAAATCTTTTACGTTACAAGAGCTGATTGACTGATTATTGACATCAGCCATAACAAGTACTGCTGCTGCTACCAAACGTGTGTTTATTACTATGTTGTTTTCACAGAAATTCCTCCATTTAATAAATGATTCTAATAACAACGGTAAATATTTGGTACTAGATGTCAAAAACCCGTCAAATAAGCAATGGGGTTCGACCAAGGGTTAATGTGAAACATCAACAGTGCAATAGAAGACGGTATTAAAATCTACTTTCTCCAAAGCAGTGTTACAAAACTCTGTTCGAAAGGCCCCAAGCCTGAACCCGTACTGCGAGCTGATCATTAACAGGCCACATTCTTCAGGACACTGGGTGAAATGTAACTGACCAGCTGACACGGAGCCCCACACTCCTGAACATGGTTTAATATGCTTCGCCAGTGCTGCCTCATATGTTTATTACTACACTTGATAAGTGACTCTGCTGACTCCCAAAAAGGGAAGTTTTCTTTTGTGTTGTCTCCTCTCTGCATGGAGGTCTGACTGCAGAGCAACAGCACTGCGTGGTTTTCACTCCACATGGTATCTGTCAAACTGCTCTGGACTAATGAGGTACCGAGTTTTAGATATATTCTCTATACATACGTCTACAGCACAAGCTTTTAGTCATGTGTATGTCATGCCTCGGATATTTATTGGTTTATTAGACTTTTAGCTCACACCCACATGAGGCTTTAGTTCAGGTTATCAGGTTTCACACAGTCACACAAGGATCCATATGTGTAATGACACATGTGTCAAGGGCAACTGCTAACACAGCCTGAGCAAATGAGCAAATGTCACTGAGGGCCGAAGGGAAGTTTGGGTAAATGTCCGTTTGTGTTACAGGTACAAGAAAGGAACAGATCATCTAGTGTGACATTTATTCACAATACAGTTAACGAATGTGGCTTCATTATTACTATTGTAAGTGAACTGTAAAGAAATGCTTGATAATGTTCCAAACAGGGGAACTAAAATGAATGTGGGCGTATCTGGGAAAACAACTGATTCTGCTGACTTCAGGACAGAGCACAGGATTAGTTCAGACATGTTAGAAAACCTAAATTACTCTGCATAATCACATTTCAGAGCTGTATGAACCGAGCAAACCAACAAACACCAATGACAAACTGAACAAATGTCATTATTTTCAAACTTTTTAATACAAACTTAATAAACTATCAGTCCCTCTTAACATGTAAGACACTGACTCCGAATACGTTGTTATACCGTTTGTTTTTATCAAGTATTGCACAATGTAGGTACAAAATTAATATACGATTACATTTTTGTCCATAATATAGCAAAAATCTTTAAACTCTTAACAGAAAATACAACTCTTATGTTTTTCAAAAAAGCAAATATTCTTAAATCCCACCACTACGGAATATTCTGTACACAATCTTTAGAATAGTCAATGTTTTTTTAAGATGGATTCATTTTATAATTTCAATAAAAAAAAGAAAACATAAAGTTGCTGCAGCCATCACAGATCACTGGAGTAGTAAAAAGATATAAATGCAATACCATGTCGTAGAAACAATAGATACTCTGATATTTTACAAACTCTGTACTAAATTAAATTATACAATTAGAAAAAAGACCAGGAAATCCCACTTATTTATGCCAATCTCCTGAAAAATTGGCGGTGTCCAGTTATGTTTAAATACTGAAAGAGGCCATGACTTGTGGTGGTGTTTTTTTGTTTTTGTTTTTTTGTTGTCGTTTGTTTTTTGTCTTTTTATATATATTCTTAAAACAGTCACATAAAAAAAATATTTTGTGCTTGGTTGGCAAAAGAAATAACAATGATGCATGTTGAAGTTTGGGTAACCAAGCTTGGACATCTTGTACTACAAGCTTCATTGTTTAAGGAAAACAGGGGTAAAACTCAAGGGGGCAAAGAAATTCACCCTCGGGCTCATGCTCTTAGACTCGTAACGCTGATCTTACAGTTGACAAGTCGTTTTTTTCCTTTTATCTTTGACATTCTGTTCTTGTTTACACTTTTTTTTTTTAGTAATTTTTCAAAATGTGCATTTATGTTTGTTTCCCACCTAACACATTATCTCTGGTCGTTTCTGTGTGAAGTAGTAGTAGCTTAAGTAGTACCTTTACATGTACTAGTTGGCCATAACTGGCTGGAATTGCTGGTTAGAATACTGCATGTTGTTCAAGCTGAAATTCAAGCCATCCATAAGGGACTTGTCGTTAAGGCCACCGTAGGCCGCAAACATGTCGAAGGCATTGCTGTACTGCAGCGGGCTGAGGCTGAGCGAGCTGTCCCCAGGAAACAGAGCACTCTGGCTGCCCTGGCCCTGCAGGCTGGGGAACACAAACTCCTTGGCATTGGGGGACAGGGCTGAGGGCTTCTGGTGCTGCTGCTGTGCTCCGAGGCCCAACCCGTACAGAGAGTGCATGGAGGTGGAGATGGCTTTCTGTTTCAGGAGACTGTTCACATTCAGGCCCAGGTTGGTGGGAGAGGTACGTGCCACCTTGTTCCCGGCACCGCTGCCACCGTTGTTGTTGTTGTTGCGCCCGCTGCTTTTCATCTTAGTGGAGCCGAACTTGGTAGCGGCGAAAGTGGCTGTTGTGAAGGTTAAAGGCTGCGTGGAGCGGGGCATGAAGGTGGGGCTGACTGCCGCCGAGTGGCCAAAAGGAGGGGAGGGCGAGCTGGAGCCAGGTGAGGCGCCATTCACAGGCTCGTTGATGGGCATGAACACCTGTGCGTCGGGATTGAAACTGTTCTTTATCTCCTTGTCCAGATCGAGCCCCCCACTACAAGCTCCGCTTTCATTGCTGTCATCGACGTACAATACTTTGACAGGCCCCTTCTCCCCGATCTGATAGGACACCTCAAAAGGGTCAATCCACACGCTGAGGTCCTGGGGCAGGTTGTTACGGACATCCTCAATGTCCAGCCCGCTCTCTTTGGCTGCCTTCTCCACCACAGGGTCCACCTTCTCCCCCACGTGGAGGCACCTGAATCCTGAGCCCTTGTATGGCTTGTCTGGGTACCAGTGTCCTTCATATTTCTGCTTCAGTTGTCGCTCCAGCTCCTCACCAAAAATGTTGACGCGCCGCCTTGGCAGCTTGTTGTACAGGTACGAGATGATGAAGTTGAGAGCTACTTGGATTTCAAGCTGCATAGCTAACTGCTGATGATTACCAGGTGCGTGAAGATGAGGTGTGTCTGACCTTGAATGTGTCCACTGAGTCTGCTTTGTTTATCCGTGGTTGGCAACACAGATGATCTCCAGGCAGGATGGCGAAAAGCAACCAGAACTTGGATAAAACAGGTTCAAAATTAAAAGTGCTGGTAATGTAGAAGCGGTGTCCTTCCACTGGGTGTGTGAGTTTTTCTGCAACAACTGGTAGAATAAAAAAAAAAAAAAACACACTCATTAATAATTCATTTCGTAATACTTACAGAAATCTAGAATGCACATTCTTAAGGTGTTCAATTACTCAGTCGTAACTACTAGTTGCAGTTCAAACTGCTCTGAGCTCAGCCATACTAAATGTCACACAGCAGACAGCCAGAGCAAAGTCTCACAGCAACAATTAGATGAAAAATAGGAAGACAGACGCATTTGACACGTTGTACTGCTTGTTTATCTGGTACTACATAGTCAATCTATGTTTAAATGTCAAAACGTAGGTAGTGGACACATTAACCTCGCATTAGGACTCGGCATCCTGTTACATAATAGGCTACTGGACAGTCTCCTTATAGCAGGACACAGGGAAACTAATGTGGGTTGTTGCATTTCACTGAGGACAGCGGTAAACCATACGAGGGGAAATGCTTTTCAGTGATGGCTAATGGGAGGATCAGGTGAAAAGGCAAATGATTTGGGCAAATTTCGAGGCTGACAATCACGTTGCAGGGGCTGGGTGTATGCACACAGCACCGCAGATCAGTCGCAGCACTTCCTAGATAAAAGACAATGTTGAAATAAAGACTTAAATCACTATGGCTACACCCTTATGTTTGGCAATTTCCCACAGAGATGGAGAAATACTTGAACGTTGATTTGAATGAACGGATCCCTCGTGTGATCATCGCCTCTGTGAAAAGCTGGGCTGCAGGACACAGGGTGGTTTTCAAAAACCCTCAAAGTTTATTAAGGGAAATGTCACAGAAAAAAGCTTTTGCTGCAGGAAAACCACCATAAATGCTCGTTGTGTGTTGTGAAGCTGAGCTGCCCCCCCCCACCAGAAACGGCTACAGGTCTGAATTCACATTCAACAAAGTGGACTATGGTTGCAATTTTACTGAAGCTGCTTCGATATGTCAAACGTTGATAAATAGGCGAACAGCTGCATAAATTAAAGACATCATCAAGCCAAAGATGTTGGGAGGCTACGGAAATATACGAGCACACACGACGCATATCGAGTCTCTGTGGAGATAACGTTAGGATACGTATAGGACTGTATTAAAGATAATATACATGGAACAGTTTTATCGCACATAAGCGCCTGCACACACACACACACACACACCCCCCCTAACTTCGTGGACTGACGCAGCAAATCAGCTTAGTAAGTATGAATAGAGCCACAGTCCGACAGCAAGCAAAATAATGACGATGTCCCGAGTAAGAGAGTTATTAAAATGAATACTCACTTGTTTGTAAAAAATAAAGATTCTCAGTAGTTCTGAAGTACCGTTAGTTAGTGCAAATAGAAAAAAAAAGTATAAATACTTTCTTCACATAGAATATATCATCAACAATACAAAAAAGTATTCCAGTACATGTAGATGTCGGAGGATTTTGCTTGGGTTTCAGTTTTTTCGCCTTATTTTGCGTGTTCTCCGTCCGTCAGCAGGCTCGCAGAGCAGCTCCCTCCCACTCAGGAGTTCGCAACTTCGTCCCCTGCTCAGGCTGCGCCGCCTGTATTTATAGCTTTCCTCCGCCGTGGGCACGAGGTGGGCGGTGATGCGGTTTCAGAGGTCAAAACAATACGAGGCGCCGCGATTGGCCCGACGTGTGCGTCCCGCCCTCCGACAGCGGCCAGAGCCGTGCTCTCGTTGGCTGATCGGCGCTGTCGATCGCAGACATATGATTCCGTGAAATCGGAGAGACGCCTATGATGAGCGTTTGCGTCAGAGATAACCTAGGTCTGTGCTGACAGCAAAAGGCAAAAGTAATTCTGTTAGGACTGAAACGATATTATATAAAGAGATATTCTGCTTTTGTTTGGGCTGTCTGGAAACTTAGCTTATGTACTAACTAATCCACAATTATTAAAGCAACACAGCCTATACAACAACAGTTTATTAGTGTACATGTAACTGATACACATGAGTGGCTGCCTTTTTGAAAGTGCATATGATCTAATTTAGTCATGGATATACATTAACCTTTAATTTATTTTTTCTTGAGCTTTTTTTGGGGGGGGGAAATGCAGCAGTGATGAATGTATATTGCCTGAGAGGAGATTCCCTACAGCGGAACAATACAGCTGGCAGCAGTGTGGGTGGCGCTGAGCGGTGTCTAGAAAACGCGGGCGCTGATTGGTGGAAAACGGGGCAGGAGCTCTCCGGTGAATGGTGAGCCCGTATCCAAGGTGCTGATGTAGGCCGCGCACGTCATCGCTCGGCTCAACGCACGCTGTTGCCAAATTTAAAGAGCACCGACACATATAGCTATATGTTTATGAAATGAAGTCACCGCTGCACAATGTCAGCGCAACTCTCAATATTTTATGTACTGAAATGAAAACACGGCATTTCTTCTATTCTAAACCCTCAGTGACAGTATATAATGGATTAAAGGGGTTAATTGTCTCAGAGGAAATTATCCTAATTATATTTGTTTACAAAGACTCAGAGACAGCTGGCATCAGATAGATAGATACATACATACACAGATGATAGATAGATTAAATATAAAAACAGTATGGACCAAAAAACAAAGAACTTTCATTTAGTCATGTCAACAGCTGCTTGTAATGTAAAAGGCCGTGTGCTGGTGTGTATCTGCCTGCTGACGGCGTGAACCTTTAGACATTCTTCGAGCACTTAGGTTTGCCAAGTAGAGTCATGTGCTTGTTATGAGCTGTAAATGTGTGCGAAAGGGCTCCCATGGAAAGCGCTGGGGGGATCGAAATGCAGCAGACAGACCACGGTCCAGTCGAGGGAGTATAGAGGAGAGATTATTTTGTTTGACATTGCCCCATGAATTCAGATACACATAGAGTGGAAGTGGGTGGGAGAGTAAGTCGGCTGCCAAAAACACTGACTTCCCAAGGTCTGGCAAGGCCTTATGGGTTGTTTTCAATGCAAACAGCCAGCTCGGCGTAATCTAACGTCACGTGTGCTCTAGGTCCAAACCCGTGCCGGCATTCTTCGTTAGTTTACCGTATGCTTCTTATGTTTTTTTTTTTTTCTCTTGTAGCATGTAAACAGTGCACGCATTCTCTCGTTGCAAGTAACAAACAGCCATCACCTGACAGAGCAAGGGCAGCAGCCATAATGAGGCCGGTTAAGACTGCTATATTGTCTTAGGGTGTAATCCTCTAACGAATCCTCCACTCACTGCTCTTTCTGTCACTTGTGCTTATGAAGGAACACCCTAACATCTCTAATCCCCGACTCAGTCTTCAGTCAGAGTCTGTGATTAGACTGCGGGAGTGAGAATGTGGGTAGAGGGAGAAAATCATTTGTTTTTCATTTCAGGCGTTTTATGAAAATCAGACTCATGAGGGGTTAGCTGAGCTGTTTCGAGGCTTGTTTTCTCTGGAGCAATGCAACAGCAGTCAAACACGCTTTGACTGCGAATTTAATAAGTAGGTCTCTACTGATTTTTACTAACACATTTGGCATTAATTAGTCCAATTAAATCAAAAGCGTCTACATCAAAAACACCATACTGCACAGGCAGCATTTGTCGTAAGACCTCAACCTAACATCTCTGCAAATACAACAACTGTGATGACAGTGTGACAGCGGAAGAAAAGCAGAGGCTGTCCTCTTTTGTCAGGCTGCTGTGACAGGACCATATACAGAATTATGCTCAGCAGCAGATGTGTGACGGAGCATAATAGACAGCCTCCACTTTTCTCTGAATCAGTCAGTGGCTTAAAGCAATAAGTTTGGCAGAGACAAAAACGGAATAACGTTTATTAGCTTTTGAGAGACGATGAATAGAAATCATATCAGTATTTGAGGCTTGTGATTAAAGAATTAATTGCTTCATGGTGTTTACATGCAGCGTTAAACAGCAGTGACACAGAAACAAAAAAGAGGGCAACTGAAACACCCGCAGAAGAGATTTCTCACACACTACTGCTTCCATTCCTGCTTCCCCTTCTCTTATTCCTTTTATCCTCTGTTCACCCGCTTGCCCTCCCTCTTCCCAGCTCAGACGGAAAGCCTTTGACGTCACCGGTTGTTATTACTTAACACAACTCTGCAGAGCGCCTTGGGCTCCTCGTAATAGACAGATGCTTTGCTCTCCCTTTGAAGAGTAAATGAGGCACCAGGTGAGACATGCAGCAAAGGAAATGGGAGAAAGGAAGAGGGATACTGTGTGTTCAACACCAGCAACGAGATAGGCACCTTTTTTGTAGTTTGTCAACTGAAAAATCAGTAGATTCGTAATAATTTTAAAAGAACAATTTGATAACAGGAAAGGTAGAGTAGTCAAAGTCCTCTCTCCTAGAGCTTTTGAAGGAATATGGTAAAATTAATAATTTGTTCATCTTTTTTGTTGTTTTGCTGCCGCTACTACTAAGATAGATGAATACATTTTCTAAAAAAATAAGTACTATTACATAGATTCTACATTTAATGGATACAGGGATCTAAGTTGATATCCTTGACAAATCCAATCTGCCCTGGGGAATGAACACAGGATGAAAAGCCTAATTAGCTTAGTAAGGCTGCAGATATTGATTAAATGAGGAAAGTGGTAGACTGCAGTTGGCTTATCTCCGTTGGCATGGTAGCAAGACAATGCAACACAATACTTAGAATTCATCGTTGTAATTTAGCATTAGTACTAGCAGCTAAAGCGGCACTAAAGCTTAAAGCATAAGCTCCAGTATTCCCTACTTTCCTTTCTAAAATATGCTTGATCCTCTCTGTAACCTTCAAATGACTCATTTATTCTGCCACTAAAACACGCGGCGGCCGCCCTCGTGTACATTTCTCATTAACTACATTTCATGAGTGGCTGAGCTTTTAAACCAACATGTTATGGTGTTATCGGGGAGTGACAAATTGTACATTTTCTTTACTCTGGAACAGACTGTGAGCTGCGGCTGCCCATTAAACATCGTGCAACAGTGGCCTGCAGTGAGTCACACGGCATGCACACACGCAGAGGATTTACATGGCACGGTTTATGTAAATACAGAGGTTATGTTATCAGTTGTCATGACAGCAGCGTAAGTACTTTTTCTCCTGCGCAGTCGCCTTTCCTAACCCACCAAGGTTTTTTCCATAATTCATCCGATGGCAGCCCACTCGGGCAACATCAATAGATCAATTTGCCATCTGCAGAGAGAAAAACAAGTCTGAAATGCACAAGAGCATCCTAATATAATAAACTCCAAGCTGCGTAAAATAGCTCATTACTAATCTGTGGTCAGTCTCAGAAACATAAATTACAGAAACATGTTTATCGTCACTCCAAACATTGTGCTATTTTTGGAAAGGCAATTCAGTTTTTGTGTGATATTAGCTTGTTAATATATTGTGAGCAATCAGCACAACATTCAGGGTTAATTTTTTTTTACTTTATTGCTTTTACTGAGCTTTAATATTAAGTTACCTTGTAGCATTCAGTTAAAAATTCAGTTTGGCGTTAATCAGTTACTCCCAGCTGTATGGTGATTGTTGCATTCTACGAATTCTGCACACACACACACACACACACACACACACACACACACACACACACACAAATGAACTGATCAGTCCATCTCAGCTTCACTATCCCAGTAAGGATCAGTACTCTCTGCTCTCATGAATGGTACGTCACATGACTTCTTTTTAAAGCCGAGTCTTTTCATTCTGCATTTGTTGGGATTTTGTCCCTCCCCCATCCACCACAATTACGACTTTCAAGGCAGAAAATGGGAGGGAGGAATTCAATATAATGGCTCCGTATGTGCTCTGTATGTGCTCCACTGAGGGTCTGTCTCAGATGATGGAGTGGCATCTCCTGTGCCTCAAGGACATGGAGAATCAATTCAGTAATGAGATAGCTGATGGAAAGATAGGAGCAAGGTGCCAAGCCGTTTTGATTCATCTGTGGCTGTGACCAGGCACACCGTTTTATAGGATGCTGGGCCTTACATTACGCTGATTACTTAGCATTTTTAATTCCGCACTCTCCACACTCACTCATGACTTTTTAATGCGGGTTCTGCCAATAATTTGACAGAACGGTACCCCGCGTCGAACGGAGAATCTGACTGAAGGGGTCCTCTGTGTGGTCGTGTACACGTTCCACATCCTCTGAATGAGAGTTAAACAGCAGGAGAGTCGGGCAAACATGGAGTTTATGGTGGACCTTCTGCTGACAGTGGGAAATTACCCCCACAGTAAAAAAACCCAGCTCCTTAAATGCTCTGTATTTAACAAAGGCATTGGACAAGAGGTCTTACACTTACTTTCAAAACAAAGAAAAAAAGGAAAACCTTCATGTATGACACAATGAAGATACTTTTGCAACAATAGTTTCACTTTCTACAATATGCTACTTAAATAAGCAGAAGCATAAAACATGAAATCCATTCACCCTGCTCAGCCAAGCACACCTCTCCCTGCTCCTCTGCCTCACTCTTCGCATTGCACAGCCCTCCAGGTGGTCACCTTTATTAAATAACAATACACAAGAGTCCTGCAAAGCCTACAAATCAAGCAGATATTGGTAAAATGCTCAGCTGGCCAGAAGATTTGAATTGCCCGTGCCAATCAATGGGCGTGTATCACCGGAAGCTTTGACAGCCCTTCTCCACATGAATATGCTTTGTAGCATATTTCTACATCAAAAGAAACAAAGATTTTTCTGCTGCTCTCATTTCACCTGTTGCATTGAAACATGTTCCGATTGCTCCTGAGTACAGTTAGGACAGATTGCATTTCGTCACACCTGGCATCAGAGTGGCTCTCTTGACTGTCCACTTGGATTTCATTTCTCTGCTCAGTATGCAGACACATCCCGTTTCTGTCAGCTTGGACCTGAGCTCAGAATCAAAACAAGACAGACCACCATCTGATCTTGGCCTCTGCTCGTCCCAGCTGCTATAAACATTCCTACATTGTGACCAATACACTGATGTAAACTTGTGGACAAATGTGTCCTTGACCACCTCCAAATGTGGTCTGAGGAATTGGGTGCTGGGACATTCACACCTGTATATGACACTGCTACTTGCGATTGGATCAATCAAGGTGCAATTTAGGGCTTAGTTTTTCTCTCGGAGGTGTTGGGGAAGCAATAGTCTCCGGTCTAGTAGTGGAAAGGAGGGATAATACAGAACAATTAAGGGACAGCTGGAAGGATATGAAGGCAGGAGAACAAACAGTTGTGTCCTGAGGTGCTAGGGCTGACCCCCCATGGGCTTATGATGAACAAGAATAATTAGAGACTGGTGGAAGGGAGTTGGTATGGAATGAAGGCAAAAAAGCTGAAGAATTAAAAACGAAAGATAATTTCATATTAGTTCTGTTCATTGGTCTGAAACAAATCTGTTTTATTTTCAAAAAGCAAAGTCAGCAAAAAAGGAGACCGAGCTAATGACGAAAACCACTTCAGGTGGTTCGGAGGAGGTGGCTGCCGAGTGCGATGCTCTAATCATAATTCAGAGTTGAACCGATCGTGGAAAAAGCCCAGCATGCAATTAGGATTCACAGAGAGAAATTAAAAAGTAAACAGCAGGGGCTCGTTCTTGTACGCCAAGAAGTGTGCCTGATAGATGAGGGGCAAGATAGAGCAAGACAACAGAGGAGGAGGACAGAGGATGAAAGAAAGACAGAAAGACAAAACAATCCCACTGTTGTGTTTAATAGAGGGAGACAGGGAGGCTATTCTGTATTCATGGCTGTGGAAAAATACTTTGGTGAATCTTTATATTCATCCCCCACAAACAGCAACATGTCTTACATTCCTTGAATATCTAATCACGTCCATCTGCGGGAACCATATGTGTGTATGTCTATTTCAGACATGTGCGCATGAGTAATCGATCAAGATGAAGTGGTCACGCACCGGCACACATTTCATCTACCTTCAAATGAGATTTATTATTTAAACAGATTCATAAACCCTCCATATTATCTCCAAATGTTCTGGTTGGGCTTTTCCTGTGATATTATTCAACTTGTTACCATCCAGCACTGTACAAGCAACTAAATAGGTCTTGAAGCTTGAAGTATCTTAATTTAAACATGGAGGTTGAATCTATTTAATGAAATTATGGACAGTATATGGCTAAAATGGCGGCACATTCAGTGTGATATGAAAATGTTATCCCACTTCAGAGGAGTACATGTCATGGCTAACAAGTTGCCTTTCTCTATGTGTGTGTGTGTGTGTGTATTACGTCTGTGTGATTCCTTACGTTTTTTGATGACGCACGACACTGAATTATTTACCACCTTAATCAAGTGCTGATCCAAGAATAACAGCACTTTTTAGTGTAAACAAATCGCCTTTTAGAGGACACGTTTTCATTCACCGTTGACGAGATATTACTACCTCTTCTATTTGAAGCCTGGAACACGGTGAAATAAATAGACGTGCACAAACAGAAGGGGCAAAACACCCAGTTAGAAAAGCCTTTTTTTTTAAGCATGTCTATGAATTATTCCCATTAACTAGCATCAAAATGAAACATGATTATATCATTTAGTTTATGTTTCACAGCTACAGCCACATCATCAAGCCGCTGACTGATAGCCAGCCCCTGATTTCCCTGTTGTTTTGGCTCTGGGCCTGAACCCGAATTACATAGCTCCAGAACCGTCTGCCTCTGCTTTACCCTGATGTCATCAGAAACAGCTGCTCTCCTGTCTCAAAATATAAGATGACAGAATGTCCAGCGAGCAGACGGACCATAATGCATCTCTTTAGTTCACTGAATGCTCTGAGAGCTCCTGTAGCACGTTGGAATCACTCAGGCCTGAGTGCATCAAATATATTGATCATTTAAGTGTAAACCAGCCGCCATTGCTTTGGTGAAATAGATGTTCTATTTATGGCAACAATAAATAAATTATTAATATTTCTTTCCTGTGTTGGATGGAAATAGATGGCGGTGGATAAGTGTAGCTTTGGAGATAAGTCTTTTTCTTGGGCTTGGCTCTTCAAATGTTTTTTGCCCTGTGTTGCAGTTGACGCATGATGTGTCGCATCCACAGTCCATAACGTCTGCTGGTCTGCTGTCGTGTTTCCTGACATCCTCTTCTCTTGGCTCAGCGCAGCAGGTGTGTAAGTAGGTTTGTGTCTAAGGTGGAAGGTTTATGGTAAATCTCCTGCTGTCTTATCAATGAGTCACAAAAACACATTAAAACATGCCCACACACACACACACTGGTGCCAGTGTGTGTCTCCCAGCTGCTGTACCTGTTTTGGAAACAGATTTGGTATCAGGCAGTGGCTTATGCATACCCAAAATGAGTACATCATATTAACCTTTCCTTTATTTGGCTTCTGTCCTGCGGAGTCAACAAGGTGAACCGAGATCAGATGGCAAACCGACTGACCGTGAATGAGAATCAGAATTCAGGCAAATAGAGCTAGATTGAAATAGACAGCAGCTTGGATGATTCAACCCGTGGATGTGTGTGTGTGTGTGTGTGGATGTTTGAATTTCATATGAGGGTGATGCAGCGGCTGCAGAAATTGCAGTTGTTTCCACACAGTCTACATAAACTAACATTAAAAAGCTACTTCTCCCTGTACTGACAATCACAATATGCAATTTTACCCCTTTTCACTTTTTCGTGTTAGTCTCACTAATTTTACGATCGGAGCGCATTCCTCTCGCTGTTCTGAAGAATTGCCATCATGTCTTGATTCTACATGACTAGAATATATCAGCATCCCCAATTTTAGTGGGGACAGAAACATGGGCGCCTGTAGCGTGGGTATGGGTCGGTGTAAGGCTTCCATACTGATGCACTAACCTCAGGCAGAGACGAGGAGTGGACCACAGTTTGTTGTGTTAGCTCAACCATTTTCTGGTTTTATTTCTTATTTTTTTATTTCAGTCTTCAAACTCAGACTCTGACTCAAGTCACATCACCCGAGGAAATTTTGCAGAGCTCCTTCTGGAGGCACAAATGGCTTCATAGAACTTTTATTATTATTACTATTAAAGCTACAATATGCATCTGGATCAAGCGCTTAATTACAATAAATCTCTTAATGCAACAGATATCTTTAAAGCTCTGCGATTGGTTAGATAGTTGAGACTCGATAAAGTTACATTATTGTGTGTGGTTTGTATTTTTTCGTTTGTTTTTTATAGTTTCCCTAATGTCTGTTCTACTGCATTCGGCCCATAAGAAATAATATTTTATTTCCCTGTATGTGTGATATGCATAATTGTGGAAATGACAATAAACCTAAACCTGAACCTGTTTGTTTATCCTTTGATAAACTTTGGCCAGTTAAACCTACAAAAGCTGGCAAAGAAAAACTTTATACTTCATATTAAAAGCCCCTTTAAAAACAGACCAGTCTATTCTCACAAAATATCCCCTTGCATCACGTCATTTGATAACACTGATGTAACGTTGCAAACTTGTGTGTCAAGCAAATCTCTCACCCAACAACACCCTTCAATAACTGCCGGCCCCTCCTGAAAGGAAGCGTCCAGCTGAGGCGTTCACACTTTGTTCAGGTTTGCTGAAATTCTCTTCCCACACCACAGGTGGTTCCTGCATCACCGGTTCAGTTATAAATGCCCTTTGATCCCAAGTTGAACACACTTGGTGACGGCCACGTAGTCCTTCATGGCCTGATCTTTGCTCTATTACATAAACACTCGGGATTTTTTTGCCGTAACGGTTCCACACAGGAGGAACTCTGTGGGCATATGACTAAAGTCTTGGTTTCTGAGGAAATTACGCAAAGTCACATCAAGTTGATTTTGAGGAACTGTGGCGTCGAAGTGTTTGAAAAAACACACTAACTATTGTCTTAGATGTATTGTACAGCACAGCACACAGACAGCTTCTTATATTTTAGATTAAGATTATTTCTTTTCCACCATTCTAATATCTAAATAAACAATGATGTGCACAAACGTCCAGAGTCTGCTGGAAGAGCCCCCAACTCAAAATCCCTCAGCTCAGGTCGGCATCTGTGTTATTTACTTAATTTGAGTCTGACTACAAATGCACTAATGATTTCATTTTTATGATGTGTGTGTGTATGCTGCTTGCTTTTAGTGGTCTATGTTTACATAGGCCTTTATAGTCACCATGTTATCATATTTTAAATACAACAGGCCTTTATGACAGACTACATTCCTGATTCTTGCAATGTTGCAACTTCTGAGTCATTTAACTTTCCGATCCTTTTAGTGGATGTGGTTGTGTGTAGTTTGTGGTGTTGTTGAATTACTTCAATAACTTTTATCAATATTAAATAAGTGGATTTTTTTTAAAAGCCTGAATGTTGGGTTTTGAGTAAATTAGAAAGTTTACCCTAATCATTTTTTCCTTTCCTCCTCCTCCTGTCTCTTCGTCCCACAAGTCAATTACACAAATAATGGACTTGATTGGATGATTGCAGATCCCCTCCATACAGCCCCACAATGTTATTATTGTCCTGACATAACACAGATCTGTTAAAGCGGCTGCCCACGACAGAGCCACGCAGAGGAGAAAAGGCAGAGACGGAGGGAGAGAAAAGGCTTCGTCTTCCCAATTGTTGCTCTGAGAGCCCCATTTGTGTCACTTAGATTCCACAGAGTGCCTCCTTCTGTCGTCTCGAGACAGTTGTTTGCCTTCACCTCCACACAAACACAACTCCCCATTGAGGTAGACTGCACAAGCCTCTGGTGATGTCACGGTCGCCATGGTAACTATTCTCACGCCCCCCCCCGCCCCCCCCCCTCCCTCCCTCCCTTGCACCCTTTTTGATCCTTTAAATCTCTTCAGAGTGAAAGTGCCGTTCCATCTGCCTGTCGCTCTAATACCTCCTCCGGCAAACATACAAGCCACACTGTGTGACTCTAATGTTGAGTGACGCAATGTCCGGGAGAGGATGAAGTCGGAAAAAGGGGCCTGAGTTACTGGCTGAAACGCATCTTTATGCTTTTCCTCACATCCTCTCTAACCACAAACAGCACACACAGGTGGTCGCTCCACATACTGTACTGACACATTTTCCGCTGGAATTCATTTAAAGATCCTTTTCACAGGAAGTGGGAGGAGAACCAAAAGAAAAAAAAGGAAGACAGCCGCTTTCATGCATTTGTCCGTTGATTTATAAAAGGCCGATGAAGCAGGGGACATCGACCTCAGAGATGAATGAGAGAGATCAGTAGCAGTGATTGATGAAGGCCTCAGCGGTTGTGAGCACTGCAGTGAGAAAGAGACGCGAGGGGGAATATACAGAGATATGAGCCCAAACCAGTCAGACATTTTCTCATTAATGTTTCAGAAACGTGATTCTGATCCACAAAACCACTGCTGGTCCTCTCCTGCACTCTGGGAGCCAATGGCAGCGCACTCAGAGACCCCAAAACCTGGACTAGGTTTGTACTTGAAGAGCTGGATCCCATCCTTTGCATTTAGTTTGCATGTTTGTAGCAGAATTATGTACAATAACATAAAAATGTGTTGTTTTACCACCTTGATTGTACATTTGTCTTGTTGGACACAGAATGGAACATGTATTATGGGTAGTTGTTGGGGTAAAGGTCTTAATCGTGTTTATTAGGGATGTGCACAAGCAGTTCTCTGAGGGTCGGAGGGCCAAAAGTGAGGACAAAATCCAGGAACCTTGTTTCTGTGGCTGTTTAAAATGTTGGTAACATTAATTTTTCCATTAAGTCTTTAAAATGCACATTTACTTTACATCATATTATTTAGGTCAGCAAATTTAACTGGGGCTGATCGAAACTTGAATAACCACTTTTAAGTTGCATGTCTCCACAAAATTCAAGTGTGCCATATTGAAATTCTCTCCCAGCGTTTCTGACATGTAACTTTAGTGAGAATGACTCGGATGTTAGTTCTTAGGGATTTTGACCTTTGACCACCAAACTCTGATCAGATCCTCCTTGTCTCCAGTTGGAAGCTTGTGCCAGATTTGAAGAATTTCCCTCACAGTGTTCAAAGTGTGAAACTGTGTTCAAAACAATTGGATGGGCATGAGGTCACAGTAACTTTGACCTTTGACCCCAATGTCTGGGCAGCTCATAGATGACTGAGTCGGGTTTAATAGAACCTATCTAGGCATTCCTGTCATACTGTCTTCACAGGAATGTAACAAGCTTAAGGTCACAGCGACTTTCACCTTTGACCTCCAACCACCAAAATGTACAACCTTCATCCCTGAGTCCAACTGAATGTATTTGCCAAAGTTGAAGAAGTTTTGTCAAGGCCTTCTTAAGATATAGTGTTCACAAAATAAGACGGATGGGTGCACGTATGAACAAGCAGCGTCGGTCTAACCTGTTTTTCCTAAATCATCAACCCACGTGGAACCAACACCCGCTGAAACAGGGACCATACACTGCATATTTATACATTTAAAAGTGATAGCGTTTGTCTATCACCTTGAATCACCTTGTTTTTTTGTTTTTTTGTGTGTATTTCTGCGTTTTGCTTAATCTAAGCAGGCAGCTGGGAGTCTGAGACTGCTGCATGTGTCTCGCATCCCACCGTAGCCGATAGTAGTGAGACCCTGCTGACATTTATCACTCTTGCGCTCACGCTGACTCGGTCATTATGTAAGGGCAGTGGTTTATTTTTAGACGGCCCTATCAGGAGAAACGCCCACTCTGCCTCACCCCGGGCTCGCACCGGTTGTGCTGAGAACATATGGATTACATGCTGCGTTGGCTCGAGCAGCGCGAGGCACGAGGCTGTGAGGAAATATGCTACTATGTTCACCTCTTATTTTGAAATGGAAAGAGAGAACAAGAAAGAATAATTAATGTACATTCAGCTAGTACAAGTGTCCCTTCATTAGAAATTAGTTCATACATTTCAATTTATCAAGGCGGTTGCAGTGATAGAAGGTTCCTTATTTCATAGTTTTTTTTAATATAGACTCATTGGCAATTTTTTTTATTATTATGTTAGGTTTAGGCATAAGTTTGCATCCACTTATTTGCCATTTCAGATTAATTATGTAACAACTATTATGTTGATGAAATTTTGTTTTGGTCTTTTTGACATTTGAAAATGAGAGGATGCCAACTTTTGCACACAACTACGTGTGAGCGTGTTTTTGTGTGTGTTTATATAACAAAATTCTATTTAAAAAAATGATGTCTTGTTATTCTATGCCTAGGTTGAGGTGACTGCAGCCGCTGTCATTCAGAGGTCAGGTTGCCTTGCTCAATTTGTACCGACCTGTTTACAACTATAAGGTCACAACACACATTGAAAATAATACATATGTATAGTCTGTGCAGTACATACATTAAAATATTTTTGGATAAGGAACATGTAGGAGGAAAGTTTCCATAAAGGGGCCAACAGCAGATAAACTATAGACACAGTTGAGAAATACAGAGAATACATGTAAGATCAGGCAATGGTCACCTGAACATAATTTAAAATTTTGTATTCAAATCTAGTTTTGCATTTTGATTCCCTCAAACGGGAAGATTTCAGTTTTGTTTACACAGTTTTACATTACACACTGTCATTTGAGTCCAGCCATGCATATTACCAATTATTGCCCATTCCGCAGCCTGTGTTTCAGACAGAGCCGCGCCACCTTTGATCAACCCTCTGTCAAATGCCAGGGTGAATGCCAGAGCTGCCCAGCTGCCCCTCCTCTCACTGCACTGCTCAATGGTCTCATTGTTCAGAGCTAGTGCCCTAGAAGTGAAGCTTCGTGCATGCAGCATTTTAACTTGTTCTTTTGTGCATAAAAACATGGATGGGCGGATGTGCGGGCGTAAGAGAGTGATGCAAAGCAACAACCCAGCAAGCCAGTGGCAGGAGAGGTCACCGGTGGCTTGGTCCTCGTGAAAAATACAAACACTGCAGAGTTCAAGCAAGATGGGCAAAAGGACGAGAAGAGGGGCAGCGAGTGGAAAAATCATTATCTGCACAGTGAGGGCTGTTTCAGGTCAGATACCAGCAATGAAAACTAATAAGGGATTTTTTAAAACTTAGCAAGGTTTGTTTTGTGGTAAACGGGACCGTCACTTTGCAGGTTTATGAGTTGGTGCTTTGTCTGAAACATCTACCCCCATGAGGGAACAAGAAGGAGAAGAAAATGGATGCACGAGAATGGAAAACCTCTGCTGCTTCTTAAACTGTGGAACGGCTGCGGGTGCAGTGGGGATGATGGAGGAGAGAGGCAGAAACGGGAGAAAGGGAAATTGTCTGTGGTTCTGATGTCAGATATCTCTCTGCTGCTCTGGGAATCAGTCACGGCCATTATGCTGTTTCTATTCTTACATATCTGTATCCTGTGTACAAGCGGCTGAGTCCTATTATTATCCTGTTTACGTGCGTGATTCTGAATCCTGATCAACAGGCTTACCTCTCACGCAGCAACAGTGGCTGCTGCCGAAATGCTCCGGAGCAATTTGCCTCAACGGTGCATCCGCAGCCAAACGCGTCCACGTGCGCGCTGAATTGTAACGTCACGCTGTGCATAACCTGCATCTCAAAGAAACAAATTATCCCCGTTTTGGTAGTTTATTTTTAAAACAGCATGAGACTTCTGAAAAAAAATGTCCTGCTCAGGAAACCGTTGAAGGCTTCAGGCTTTCATAGCCCGGGGCTGGAATATGAGGAGCACATAATAGCATAGCACCCCCAAGGACAATGGAGGACCAGACGAAATGTGGCTTACTAAGTTGCCCACAAAAAAAACACAAGAGCAGATACAATCGATACAAAATGGAGCTCGAAGCTAAAAATATGTGCAGCCAAACAGCTGCGAGGTGAAATACAAGCAGTGGAAATTGGAAAAGAGACGACAATAAAGGTAGCATTTAGTGATCTGACAGCACGATCTCACGTTACCGATGAACCCGGGGCTCGATTTACATCTTGACATGCAGTACACGAGACTGTGAATGCACCACTGAAATAAGAAACTCACACTTCCTTATAGTACTTTGTCAGATGAACTCATGTACTGTATTAAAAATCAGCTGTTTATCAATATTCAGTTGGGAGGTTGCTGAAGTCGGTCTGTTCCTGTAACAAACAAGCAGAAAGTAAAAGATACAAGATTCAGAGAATTATAACGTATAGCTGTTTCTGCGTAATTGGGACGGTGACTCCAGCTCAGCTTCTCCAGGCTTTAATGACAGAGCTTCCTCATTTATGTGTAACGCTTTCTTGTATCGCAAGAGCAGTCCGCTGTCACATTTATTACTGAAATTGTCTCACTCCTCACTGTTGAAACAGTATTAAATTAGAGCAAGCAGATAGAATTTCAATCTTTTATTATATTCTCTCCAACATATGAAATATTAACTTGACTGACAGGAGGTGTGCCGGACTGAAGCTCCATGTATGTTTGCAATATTTGATGTGCCTGCGTTCTACAGATTGTGCCAGTGTTGGACAGAGACTCACCTTACGCCTCGACATATTACACATGCATGAATCCAAAAAACTAGTCAGCAAAGCCTAAAGCAGTTTGACTTTTCTGCAAGTTTCAACTCTGCTTCACGCAGTCACAGTGTTTTCCATCAGCAATTCTGCCCACTTCCTTGTTCCGGCACTTTTCCTATTCTTTATTTTGTGGCTTCGGCGCCCACAGCTCATCCAGAATGCTGCAGCCAGACTCAAGTGGGCCCTCCTGAAATCCAGCCACTGGCTGCTTGTCCAAGACTCATCCCAGATTCTGAGTGCTGGTGCAGAAAGCTGCTGAGGGAGTATTAATTTAGTCCCGCTGCTCAACAGGCCAAACTCACACTCCTCTTACTGCTTCTCTGCACTCACTTCCCTTGGGTTGACCCGGCACATGGTAACTCCACGTACTAGGATTATCCTTCTCCTGGCTCTGCTGCAATGAAATATGATGCAGAGGTTTTGTATTTTGCTAAAGGTCTGATTTATTGTAGTAGGTAGAGAAGATAAGGATATGACTAATGCTAAACAACGTATGGAAATGTGTTGCCCTATGATCCTTTTGTTTGTTTTTCTGCACCTAAGTCTAATCACTTGATTCCAACAAATTTTTAAAAAAGGGCCAAAAACTCATCCCCATCTTTGGGGATCTAATTAAAAGTCAGCCAAAATGTTACAATGAATAAATAAAATAACAAGTAATGGACATGTAGGTGCCTTAGTTTGAAAGATAAAATAAATAATTCATCATGAACAGCTCCCAATCCATCCTCAAAACATTGTCATTACAATTATATCTAATATGCACCTCCTCAGAGGGCTTCAGTTGCATACACAGTATAACAAAGAGTACAATAATACAAAAAAATTCAAAGTAAAATAAAGTAAGCATATAAAAAAGGTCCAACTGGTCTTTTAATTTATCATAAGCAGCAAATTATTTCCTAATCAATTTGTACAAATACTTTTTTTCAGGGATTCAGTTTTTTCATAGCCACGATCTATACATACTGTGAAATTTGAAAAAAATAATCATCAATCAAGTCCATAAAACTGAATGTTGCCTTGCGGCGACATTAAAAACAAATCGGGCTGAAAAGTCGCAGGTACAATGCGATCAGATTATTAAAATTACAAATCTAGTTTTCTGTAAATTCTGCTTGTCTCATTGGACTTTTATCAAGAAAAAAATCTACATGCAAATATGTAAATAAAATGTATTTCGCGCTAGTGAGATCAGGAGCGCAAAACAAAATTGGAATGTACAAAACTATTTCAATTCCTCTCTTTCCACACACACACACACACACACACACACACAAACTGAGCTGACAAAACCACGACAGAGTCCGAATAAGCGGCCCTGTTGTGTAGCATCGTGGGTTCACAAGGTCACTCATCCTGGACATTATTCTGTTTATCGCCTCGGCCTGGTCACATCGCTTCTTACATCACCGTCCACCTTGTCTCCAAGGACACGCTAACGACCCCATTAAATAAGGATGAGAAACCCTGCAGTGTGCTGCTGCTGCTGCTGCTGCTGCCGCTGCTGCCGGCTCCCATGTGGCTTTCATTACTCCGTGTGTACGTGTTTGCCTGCATGAGCGTTTGCATGTGACACAAGAAATACGACGTGGCTCCCTTAAGTCCTTAAAGACATTATTACACTTTTCTATCATCCCTTCACTAGAAAATGCATCTTCTATTTACTTTGTTCCCACAGTGACTAGCAGCAGTGTCAACCGCATTTGCCCTGAGCGATGATTATCCCCCGCTGCAGCTCAGCGCGCCGCGGCTTGCATCATCGCCACGGCGAATAAACCCAGATAAACAACAGCCAGTGTAGGAAACAGTGAAACAGAAAGGCCGTAAATCTCTATTAACACACAGTAGTTATCTGCCATTTAGTGACGTCTCGCGCCGCATGAAGCGCGTCCGTGGGCACAGGAGCAGCGATTGGTCCAAACGTGGTGGATGGGGGGGGAAAAGGTGCTGAGTCACTGTTGTCCTCCGGGAAATTTGAACGTACAATCGATGGCTTGAAGCGTCAGCCTGCATGCTGCGTTTACAGACCGTTTTCCCGTGTTGTCAAAGTGCCAGCGCAGGCACACACGCAGGCAGCGGCCTCAGGCCTGACCTTGCCGGGCACGGGGCTTCTCAAACAGCCGCCGCCAGTGCACCTGCACTTATTCAACTGACGTGAACCACAGAAGAAAGTGCGAAATAGGAGAAATTAATGACACAACAGTGTTTTCTCACACTACGGAACCACGAGCAACCAATGTTTTTATTAGGACAGACGGTCCAATGAGACAAAATGGACTTTTCCTTGGGTTTGGACGCTATTCTGAAAATTCCCAGGTTACGTTTGACAGCCGTGCACTAATAACAAGCTGCTATTCGTTAGACATTCAAAGGACGATTTAATCATGTCTGATTACATAAACCACAGATATCCACTGAATAGTAAACGAGGTTGCGCTTGCATAAGTAGATAAAAATCTGGGTTTTTGTGTCGCTGTAGGTCTTTCCCTGTAATAAAGTCAGACTTTCAGCATATTTAGTGACACCGGTTCTTTCGAATAAATTCAGGTCCCGTCACCAGGCTTCTCCTCAGAGTCACAGAGGCAGCAGTAGTGACAGATGTCTCAAATCAAACTGACACATGTGAGTTTAAATTTTAGAGGTGTTGTCGCTGAATTTGTTTTTGTGATGGAGCGTCACATGGTTGAGCACATTTCAGTCACCGCTGTCTGACGTGCTGCAGCTTCAGAGTCCATGAAGGATCCAACACACAGTCGAGAAAGAGAAACAAAAGTTCTGGACTGATTATATTAATAACAAGTCAGTGAGCATGTCCAGACTTTCCCCTCGGGGAACCCACAGTAATATCTTTGTTATTATTTCATGTAAAGAATTTAATAAAACACATTAATAAACCGCAAATTGAATTTTTTGGTCTGCAAGTTACATTCGTGGTTTTCTTCTTCGTACACATTAATAAATTTGAACCGATGCATGCACAAATTATGGGAACGTTTTAGGAAATGACCCTTAACATCCTGTCTACAGAAATATTGTGCGTGTGGTGGATCAGGCTAAAGCTCAGGCGTTTGCTCTGTGTGGAAAAGCAGGAAAAAGCCACTCGCCTCCCCGTTCACATAAAAGGGTCTTTGATTTCATGCAACACCTTGTGCTGGGTGGAACCGGTTTTCATTACTGAACAACCGAGTTCTGCTCTGGCAGCCGGGTTTAAAGCCCCGTGAACACCAGTACTGTTTATATTTAACCAACAACTCGGAGCGTCAGACTAACGTTTTGTTCCTAAATACATAATTGGATCACACGTTATAAATTAAGGCTCACAGCGTCATAGGTTTGGCAAAGACACGCATTTGTTTCAGCCAAATTAATGTTGGTGCTGGACATTTGAGCCCTGAGGTGGAACTGTTTGTGCTTCTTATGATCAGCCTGCAAACACTGTGCCCATGAAACTTTGATGAGGTTTTTTTTTCCTAACATCTCCGTCCCGACATTTGACTGATCAATCAAAGGCTGCAATATCAATGTCTGACAAAGTCGGTTTTACTTCTTCTCCATTTTTTTCCAAAACCTTTGTGTCTACTGTTCCCATGTGGATCCGAACAAACCTCCATGTTGCATCTTACAGGGCACAAACAACCTGAATATTTTATCGTCTGCATCAGGAGCTACTGGTGAATTTGTTGGCAAGGTGTAACATTAGCATAAGTACACAACCAAGATCCACGTCTCTCTGTTCACGCACAAACAAACAAACATTTACTATTGCAGCAACGCGCCTGCTAAAAATATTACTGTCGATGGATGGTTGCAAAATTTAAATTAGCTTTACGAAACCCTTAAAGTATCTGCATTGAATCAGATCGTTCTCCTCGCATCCCTCGGTCCTAATAATTACATTCATCTGCAACAAAACTGCAAAGATTATCAATTACCGAGGATGTTGCAGCACAGCATATGTTTCGAACAAATGAAGCAAAAGCAAGTAACAACGAGGTGGACGGGACAGGTGGCGGTGGGGTTTCCTATGGACAGCTGCCAAAAGTGCGGCCGTTGTGTGGTTGGGTTTAGACAATAGAAGCATCTTGGTAACAATAGAGGTTTTGTTAGAAAATGAATAAATATGTTGTGTCTATGTTAATTCAAACCTCAGTCTTTCTCTAACCTTAGCAACGTGCAACGAGTGCCTAAACATAACCATAAAATAGTCTGTTTAAGCTGGATTCAGACAAACTGGATGTTGTATTACAGATTGACATGTTCCGTATCAATGTGATGCTAACTTGCCATTTATGTTTAACGTTGATGCGCTCCTTGTGTTTATGGAAAACAAACCTTTACATTTGCGGTTTAGCTGAATATAACATCTCCGTTTTTTCCCCCCTTGTATTTCAGACACGTCCATCCTTCACTAAAGCTTGTGGAGGATGTCATTTTTCTCTGCGGAGCGACACGGCTCCTCTGCTCGCTCCTGTGCTTGTATTCCTGTTTGTATCTGCTTCAGCAGACTGTGTCTAAGCATCACTGATTGATGTCGTAGTTACCGCGCGCGGCTACTGACATTTCTGCTGAGAGAAGAAAAGCCTTCGTTTTGTGGCAACATTAAAACAAATGTGAGAACAGCCTTGTTGCAAATGCACCGTTTCTATTTAAACTAATGATACTCGCCCTTAAAAAACTTGGTGTTGATGAAGTGTGAGTGCATTGCTTAGAATTATGCAAGAGTGTGAAAGCTGGGGAGGGGGGAAAAAAAAAAACGTAATTTGCAAAATGTATAATGTGTAGATTGTATTTTCTTAGTGTGTGCTCAGCAATCTCTGTTAATGCATGAATTGGTAATGTCACCGCTGTCACCCTCACTCAGTGATTTACAGTTTCAGCATTAAGAGAGGTGTCAACAGCAAAAACAAATGGTCGGGGAGTTAATATGCTGGCGTGCACAGTGTATGAGACACGTTTTCAAGGACAAAGTGTTCCGCGTGCTTTTAAAAACCCACTTTAATGTGAGAAAATCTCAAAGAAGCGAAAACAGTGGACAAGCGCAGACTTCTAATGAAATCCTCCAGCTTTGATAAGCAGCTTTGGGCTGTCGTGACTCCTGATAGGGGATGTTGGGAAGGCTCAGTCAACTGGTGATGAAAGCCAGCAGAAAGATGTTTATTTCTGATTCCAACACCCCATCAAGTAATTTTAATGCCCTCGGTTTATTTGAGACTATCGAGATCTCGTCTTATCTTGGATCCAGCCGCGGTTCTTTTGGCAGTAACAAAGGTTAATGTTTCACTCACTGTGCCGCTCTATCTGCCAAGTTTCTAAAAATGCACTGTAGGGCTTCTTGGAGAGAAAAACTGCATGTGCATACACATCGTCTCTCTCTCCTTTTCCCACTCCCCTGACATTTTCGATAACTGCCGCTTATTTACTGCAATATGTACTTTCCTTTCCCCGCTTTGCTTTGTCAACACAGCGAACACAAACGTAGCTTTGATTGCTTTCACTGAGTCTTAAAAGCAGTTTTTAATAGATTTATGGGGAATGTCTCCCCCCAATGAGCACATTCTTTTCGTTGCTTTTAAATTGCACAATGGCGAGACAGGGCCAAGTTCTTCTCAGGCCCAAGGCTGTTTTGTCAGCCCACCTGAGTCCAGCTGAGCTTTGGAAGACCCTCTAAGGTCTGTTGCCGGGTAGAAGCCCGTTTCCACCCCTCGCTGTGATTGGCTGATGTCATGCCGATGGCCCCACCTCTCTGAGCGCCGCCGTCTGTCACACACAGGCAGTGGAAAATAATCCAAACAGCTGTTCTGGGGCCAGATATTTGTGATCAGTTGGCTGCTAAAGTTAGCGAACACAGGCCTGAGTAACGTGATCTGACATCTGTCAGCAGAGTTAGTGCAAAACCCAACTTTGAATCACATTTACCATGAGGACAGACACTTTCAGCGCGTTATTGCTATGAAGAAACAGGAGATGTGTCACTGCCTCCCATATTCATCATCACAAAAGGTAAAAGCAAATAAAGCTTAGCCTCCCACACGTATCAAATCAGCTCCGAAACAAACAGAATCTTCGCAGGAAACCTGCCGAAACCATGAACACAAAAGCATCATTTGTGCGTGCAGCTCACAAATGTGTGCCCCATTCAATGTTAAATATAAGTCTGTCATTTTGAATGTGGTTTTTTTTATAGCCGAGTCTGATCCTTTTGTGGTTTTGTGTCTTCTGTGTTTTGGTTTTACTTTTATTTATTTAGCTTTTATTCTAATAATTAATTTTGTGCATGTGAACTACAACAGGGTGTCATTTTTAAAGTCCTATACAAAAAATGTATTTAATTTGTTCACTATTCACTATATAAACTGATATGCTAACAGGGGAAAATCTGGGTATTAATGCACACGTTGTGTTTCAAGCAAAGTCTTGATCAAAGATATGGAAATGTACAAATGTGTTAAGACACTGTTTTGTCCCTCTAACAAAACATGCTCATAGTCTCATATTCCGTCAAAACTTCATGTTGTTGTAACCAGCCAATGTTACAGTAAGTAACAAAAAGCTATTTCCTCAATCCATTTGGTGTGATTGCATCTTTTAACCTCCTCAATCAGTTTTGTTTGGTTGATTAAGATCATTTCCATGTTTAAATATAAACCCTTAATTATGTGCATTTTGCAGCTGTTTCATGATAAAATCAGCTGCGGGTCAATAATAATTCTTCAAAACACTGACGTGCTTCAGACATGCCCGTGTCTTGCAGCAGTCTACTTCATCTGAATAAACCTCCTTCTACCTGGGCTCTGTGTTCACTGCACATGGCCTCAGAACACAGACGGGGTTCAGGGCAGAGACAGAGCGCAACGGCTGTTATCCTGAAAAGACTTTTAAAGGTTTCTCAGCCTCGTCTCTCTCTAAATGTCCCTCTCTCTCGCTCACTCTCTGTAAAATGGGCTGGGTAAGTTATTGCAGGCGGAATATTTTATAATCTGCACAGCCTCCTCCAGCTGTTAGCTGAGTGACACAATGAAATACCCTGCATGATTTGATACCATGTATTTTTTAATATCTACTGGATCCAAACATGTTCACATACATGAAGTATTAAACCTATGTTATTGACTTTATGTGACCCGCTATCACAAAGCAGCCTATGTTTCGGCATAAACAGCCCCCCCCCTCACACAAAGGAGATCCACAACAGATATGAAGCTGAGCAGAAAGATGAGGAAGTGTCATATTTGTTGGACATTTACGGAGAGGCTTTTTGAGAGAAGATGTATATGAATATGTATAACCAAGCAGTTTTGGGTGTAGTTGTGGCACTAATGATTACATGTGGGAATGTCACTCGTATTTCTGTTTAATTTGCACGTGCGTGGGAGGTTATAGCTGAAGCAGTGTTTACACCATAAAACACCACGCATGTCAGGTACTGACACGAACGTGAACCATCATCATAAAAAGAAAAAAGGGGAATTTAAGGCCTGTAAGACAGACGAGGCTTCTGGAGTTTTTTCCATTTTTCTTTGTCTTATTGTTGTTGTTAGTTCCTCCCTCAGGAGTTAGACAGAGAGAGGACGCAGCGAGGTGAGGTTTGAGTCTACATTTACCACCTTCACTTATTTGTAACATGGTTGCATGTACAAACGTACAGTTTTCTGCCAGAAAAGAAGAAAAAAATTAAAAAACATAAAAAATTGAAAAAGGGGGGCATTGACTGCTGTCAGCTGTCTACCTGTAACATTAGTGCAACTGACAGACGAACCTCTCTGGTTACCAGGAACGTAAGTGGAACATTACAATAGGAGGAGTAATGGCAGATTGGGACATTCCTGGGACCTCGATGGGGGTCCACCACTGCACTTCAGTATCATGTCACTTCATTTAAGGAGAAGCACAGATTCTGATCCATTCAGGTGCGCCAGTATATTCATCCACCACACAGTCATCAATAATTGCATTAGTTACACCAGAAGGCTGAAAACGTGTATTACTCTCTCCAAAATCTCAGATGGTAATTTGCACGTCTGGAACCAGGCTCCCATCAATTTCTCTGATGTTGGGCATCAACAGTACAAGGACACTTGAACCCAGGCACCCAGGTGTGGGATCGTATAATGTAATCCTTTCCCGCTGTATGTACAAGGCTCCGAGAGAGACTGATTTGTGCGAGAGAGGGAATACTGCTGTCGTACATACACACTGGCTCTGTCTCCTTCTCCGCTTCTCTGCTTGTGCCATCTGCCTCTCACCACAAAATACAACCACCTATCTCACCTCAGATACTCTGTCTTTCCTCCTAATCCTTCGCTCTCTCTAATTAGTTGGCATCAGTATAACAGCAGCCTGTTTTGTATCGCCGACGAAAACCGAGGCTGCATCCTGATGCCATCCTGAATTTTAATCTCCAAAAAATCAGGGCAGTGTTTAATCAACGGACCGATAATCATGTTACGTCATGCAATAAACGGATGCATATCCTTTTTTTTTTTTTATTTCCATGGAAACCTTTTTTCCACAAACAGAAATGCAATCAAATCATTTAAGGAACTAAAGCTTCATTAGCTGGATAACATTGCTGCATTTATTTTAGTTTTTATCCCCAGGAAGAAAGCTGTTTTCTTGCATAACTGTCTATTAAAATCTTACCCATAAATAAACATGTCGAAGCAACACGAAGCACAAAAGTGAAAGTGCATGTTTTTAAGTCTAAGGAGCTTGACCTGGCAACTCGCAAGGCTGCTGGTTTAAACCCCGGCTCCACCATATTGATCCTCAACCCCATATGTGCTTCTCATGTGTTTTGGAAAAAGCATCTGCGAAACTACTAAAAGTAAAGGATTTTTTTGTTTTATTGGACAGAAACACAGGCACAGGCCCCACATACTCTTACTGCGTCCATTTGCCTCATGCATTATACAACAAATGATATGCTCAATTTGAAATATCAGGAGAAACACCTGATCATTAAACACCAAGAGAGAAGCTGTTTGGACCAAATGTCACAAAGTATGAGGCATGTCTCTGAGTCATAAGAGGGAACAGACTCCAGAACAGTGTCCGCGTCAGGCCATTACTTGCATTCATAAAGATGTTTCTTGCCATGTTTACATACATTAAAATGCTAATCCTCGTTTTAGTTACAGCATGTTCCTCAGTTGGCTAAATAAACCAATTTATGATAAGTGGAAAATGTTTCCTGCTGATGCTTCCTTCAAAATGGGCATGTTACCAAAGGCATGGTCTTCCCCCTGAACTGACACACACACACACGCAAATATATGGTGCCAAACCCTGAAGCGAAGGCTGACAGAAGGAAAGAGGGAGGAGTTGCATCACCAGGTTGTGAGTTTCCCTGTATGAGAAGATATTCATGGCACACTCCTTCCCAGGATGATGACCTTTTATTCAGAAAGTCTAAATCTTTGCCAAATCAGCTACTGTAACTTCTGAACAAAAAAAAATTGTTAAATGCAGAAAACAAAAGTTGGTTTTGACAGGTATTACGTGTGTGTGTGTGTGTGTGTGTGTGTGTAGCTATCTGATGTCCTTCCAGAGACTGCAGTTGATCCTAAACAAGAGGAGATGAAGAGAGAAGGGGGAGGAGCAGGCAGAGGAGGTGGGCAGTGGAAATTTTTCCCTCTAACATGTTCAGGACAGGCAGACGCATGAGACAAAACACAGTCATATTTAATGTAAACTCTGATGCACTGCATTGAGCAGTGTCATGGAGAGAAAGGAGCATTTGATCTGTGGAAGACAGGAAAAAGAAAACCGGCAGTCAGAATTAGTTATGACATCCCTCTCATGTTTTATTTATCATGTTGCGTGCTGTTACTTTAGAAGATGAGACAAGGAAGTGTTGTAAAAGAAACCCTTAATCATCTGAGCTCCGGCTATGAGCTGCCCTTTGTTTTTAAGGAAGCCTCGTGAGATTATGAAAGAATGACATTTAACAGTTTAATGAGAAGGAGATGACAAGCACAAGAAAACATCAGGTGATTTGGCAGCCGCCCAATGCAAAAAGGGTCAAAGACTCCACGTGATTTTGCAGGGCAGCCGAGGGAAGGGTCGCCGCTGTCTTATCACAGGTCAGAGCGGACCGGCCCCGCTGTGCTGTGACCACGGGGGCAGACTTTGGCTCTTCTCCTCCCCCCGTCCGTCCCTCTTTCCGCACTCGCCATCGCTCGACCACCTGCCCGTCGGGCAGCGCACCGCAAATCCATCTGCTCTCGCTCTCAGGCCGAGGGAACGCTGAGGGACAGATGGATGGATGAAGGGCTCGGAAAAATGGCAGCAGGAAAAGTAAACAGCCGGGTCAGCAAGGAAAAAACCTTGTCAGCTTCAGATTAACCGAGAGCCAGAACACCACGGCACACGTGATAAAATCAGCAATTATTAACTCTTGTTTTTTTTTGCTGACGTTCAGTTTAAAGGGGAAGACTGTCATTGTAGTATTTCAGCAGCATTTTTATGTCCAAATCACCTGAATATCATTTATTCGCTATTGACGTCCAATTTCCTGCAGACATGACGGATGTCAAAAGAACATGTGGCAGCGTGCTATCACCGTCAACATATTGATAACTGTGCTCTGTCTTATTGATTCGCATAAAAGCCCCTTTCCTATCAGATGGGCATGTGTCGTTTTTTTACGATTCACCACAAGAAACTGGTTTTTCATTTTGATATGTCAAGGTCTTGACCTGCTTGTTTGTTCCATGCGGCTCAGCGAGAGAGAGAGATATTGACAGGAAATCATGAATATAAAAGGAAAAACAAACACAAGCAACCTGTGTATTTTTTTTTTGTGAAATTGAAGTATGTTGTCAGGATTATGTTGCACAACTGATTATTGCTTGGTCGATGAGTAATAGGTGGAAGAGGCTGAGGTAATCACACCTTGAGGGGCACAACATGTACCGGCGATTGTTTACTGTATAGTTGTGGGTGTCAACACAGATTGTGCGCGAGTGCGTGTGTGTGTGTGTGTATGTGTGCGTCTTTCACCACCAGGCAGAACGATTAGAGGGCTGCTGGATGTCTCTGATGTCGGAAGGCGCGACCTGGAAGGTTGATGCCTGAATTAATATGTGAAGTTGTGAAGCGATCTTTGCAGGAAAACTGCACGGCGGTGGTTGGTTTCCCCTCGCTGTCATATTTCCCACCGGCCACACGAATCAGCTCGTGGTGTAAATATATTCACAGGCCGCACATCAAGGGGTTTAGAATTCGCATTTTTGTCATGGATTGTCAGAGCCTCTATTTGCTACGTTTGTAGAATGATCAAAGGGTAACAAGCCACACGGAGGCTTTCGAACTTTGTTTTTGCATAATGAATTAATTTCGTGCAGCCTGTCTGGCTTCACCTACACAAGCTCCAGTGGTAGCGTCGCACGCTAATTGACTGCAGAGGCGAGAGGCTAAGTCGGGCCATTTAAAGCAGAACACGAGCTTCTACTGACAGCACACGAGATCTGGACACTGCTTTGATGAGGTGGATGTTTTTTCTTCCCATCACACGTTGGGGTCACTGGACCTTCTCCGGATGACGCTCAAACGCATCTCAGCAACACACAAAGGCAAAAGGGGGCTCCGCTTTTCTCCTGCCTCTTTGGTCTTTTGATTTTTTTTTTGCAGAACCACAGTGGATGTGATTTTGCAACAGGGACACATGTGAGGAGGCATGTCGCGGCAGGTCACGGATGATGGAATAATCCATAGCTGACAAAGTTACACGCCTGGGCTCTGTAATGTGAGAGTGCTGAGTGTGAGTGTGTTGTAGGAAATTCGACATTCCCTTGTTCTTACCACATTTACCCCACAGCTCAACATATTTATCCCGTGACATGCGTCACATACAGATTGCTGCACGGCTGTGAAACCACAGTGCGTTTGTGGGGACAAAGGCTTTGGGTGCGTTTGGGTTAAAGTTCGGCACCAACTATCTGTGATGTGCAAGACCAAAACCGGGGGCTGGAGAACGTGTCTGTCAGTGTCGAGAGACTAGCGGGTGTGTGAGCGTGCGCGTTGTCTTTGTTTTGTTTTATTGCTTGTTTGTTTCGCTTGTGTGACATCTCTGGTGATATGCGGTCATCGCCGTGGCGTCCCGGGCAGCGTTTCGCAGCGATTACTCGCCAACAGTGTTACCACAGTGTTGTTTTGATTTAGTGGACAGACAGCAGTTCCCCGAAGCCCAAAGCAAACAGCGAGCACGGCTTCGCCGAGGCTGGCAAGGCCACAGTAAACGCTTGCACCACGAGGGCCTACAAAAAGAAAGCACTACCCGAAGAGAACGGATGCGTTTGTAGAACCAAGACTTACATCCGAGGATAGCAGCGTTATATTGACCTGCTGAATCAATAACCAGGTTATTCGTAAAACATGGAGTGAATCTGCAGCTGCCAGACAGTATTTGTTGGATTTATCTGACTCAGTGAATGGATTAAAAATAAACATGCACATTTTGGTTTTAAGGGAGAAAATTGTAAGATATGAAATTGGAGTAACTGATCTTTCACACTTTACAAAAACCAACAAGCTGCCCATCAAAGTCAATGATTTATCACTACATGTTGCAACTGAGTGTGTGTGAGCCAGCAGTTCATGCATAAATGATTGATAAAGTGAGCTAAAAGTGATGAAAAATTAGTTTTAAAGGGATTTCTAGAGGATTTGTGTCGGTAGAAGGTAATTTATTCATCTCCTTCAGCTGGATTAGGAGCATCAGAGGGGAAGCAGCAGGGGTCAGAAGAAGCATCCAAAAACTAGGAGGTGGTTGCTGGATCAATTAGCGCTTTCATCATCAATCATACGCACCCATAAGAGCCGGGCAGCTGGCCTGACTGGACGCTGGACAAGTGATTCTGGACTCTTTCCTCCCTTTTTCTAAATGACCCTCAACACGACTGGTCCAGGTGGTGACTCTGGGTTGGGTGGCAGTTCTTTGGCACGGAGGCATCAAAGACATTTACATACAGGTGATGTTCACAAACTGCTGAACCTGAGATGATGGGTTTCAATAATCCAGTGTCAGTCAATACACATAAATGGCTCATGGAAATTATATTGCAACAGTTACTTTCTATGTATATAGTCAAAGCTACAACATGATTCAAACAGGTGTTTCAATTTCTTCTAAATACGTCAGTTGTGTCGATTTGTGTGTGACGTGAAAATGGTTCTAAGATTCAATTAAACTACTTTTACTGTTAGCTACGTTTTGACATCATATATTAAGAAACAGATTGAAACAACTTTCACATACAGGGCATTCGCAAAGTTTTCAGGCCACCTTCACTTTTTTAACTCACAGCATGATGCTGCCACCACCATGGTTCACTGCAGGGATGGTATTGGGCTGATGATGAGCATGACCTGGTTTTCCCCAGACAAAACACTGGGAATCTTGTCCAAAAAGTCAGACTATCCTTCTGGGACTTAGTCCCAGCTCCACACAGGATCTCTGGAGCTCAGTCAGAGTCAGCATCAGGTTCTTGGTCTTAGTAAGAACCTTCTCCCTCATTGTATTTGAGAATTACGGAGGCCACTGACTAGTGGGAACCTGCAGTGCAGCAGAAATCGTTTGTCGCCTTCCAAGGTCTCTGATGCATTGTGAGGCCTTTTTTTTAGAGAGGTGTGTGCCTTTCCAAATCAGTTTAAATAACCACAGGTGGACTCCAGGCAAGGTGTGGAAACATCTCAGCAACGATCAAGAGAAATGGGAGGCATCAGAGCTAAATTTCACGTGTTGTTGGAAAAGGTCTGATTACTCATGTACATGTGATATTTCAGTTATTTTTAATAGATTTACACACATTCTGTTCACTTTGTCATAATGAGGAACTGACTGTAGAGTAATGGGGAAAAAAATGAATTTTAACAACTGCAGCATCAGCGAGCAACATAACAAAATTGAAAAATTGTAAAGTGGGTCTAAAAACTTTCTGAATACAGTGTTTAAGGGCTTAGGGTCAGTAAACCAATCTATGTCCATTTTAATGCAGCATGAAGCTACAGTAAATCACCAATATTGGATTTTCACAGTTATGCAGGTATATACTGTATATGTACATCTAAATATTATTCTATGCAGTAGGTAAAATTATCTGTCATCTAGTGCTGAAGCTTTAAATTTTGAACATCCATAAGCTGCAGTGGGGGCAGAGTGATGGGCCTGCTAGAAGTGAACCACTAGACTTATATCACATTCAACATGGTCTCTGCACCCCAACAATAATTCATATTAGTGCCATAAAGAAAAGTGTGAGGGCATTTTTTGACAGGGGGCGGCATAAATCCCACCCTGTTTCTCTCTTCTCTTTTCCGCTGTTTCTCTCCTGAACTATAACACAGGCCAAAAGTTCAGTCACTGTTCAATTGGAGTTTTTTTACACATTATGTCCAGTCTGAAATATTCTCTACAGCGACAACGCCAACATGTTGACCTTGAAGATATTAGCGTGTCCTCTGATGTGGTCATAAAGCATACACTGCCCTGACACCTCAGGACGCGAGGGGTCGGAGTTATGTGTGCTGTAAAAAGGAGAACGAGATAAACATGACTGACTGAACATGTTCAATTTCTATTTCAAGCTTTACCCGTTTCCATTGTTTATAGTCGTCAAATGTTGTACTGATGTTCACATCAGCTGGTGCACTTCCAATGATCTGCTGGTAAATTTCAATGGAAATGTATTTTCCAAAAAGACAGACAAATGTGTCTAAATTTCATATTTTAGTCACTCATTCCCTTTGCATCTCTAGTTCTGGGTAAAATTTATGTGTAAGTGTAAGCTTGGACGTACTTTGTGGAGATATGCAGCAAATGTTTACCCAGAGCAGCCTGTCAAATTTTAATCCATTTAGCTACTGTTTGCACTGTGCTCAGGGTCATTGAGAAAATATAAAACGGGTGTTTGAATTTGCTCTTTTAAGATTAGGAAGGACACCATCGGCAAATAAAAACTTGAATGTGAATATGAAAACAAATCTCTAAGAATGAGTCTTATTTACTTTACCCCAGTATTAGTTTGAAAATTTGGGACATGTGTTCAGTTTTTTTGGGCAGTACTGTAGCTGTAGCATAAAGTCCTGCCCAAATGGTATAAACGAGTAAATACATGAAACACCATGGATGATAGCACCTTTTGTATCAGATGAGTCAAATTTTTGTTTTGCAAAACTATTAATATCTGGTTCTCCCAAAGGATCTCCTGTGAGATTCATTTCTGTGAGGATCTAGATGACACTTAGTTTTAGCCTTGACCTTTATCAGAAATAGTATTTAATGATTGTATAAAATAACACGAAAACCTGAGAGATGTATGCGGAAGAAAAGCAAGCTATCTTGAATTTCAAAAATGGGGGAACAATTCTTGGTATTGCAACATTTTCTAGTACAACAATTTTGAATATTTTGAAAAAGAGAGAAACCACTGGTGTACTGAGCAACATCCACAGAGCAGTTTGGCAAAGGAGAAGAACAAGAGCTGACGACTGCAACTTTGTGAGATCTGTGAACAAAACCCCCAAAACAGCAGCCAGTGACGTCTCCACCAACCACCACAGCAGGACTGAGAGGATCACCGCCCAATATCTGAAGAAACCTTCATGAACAGAAACACAGAGGCCAAAACCTCCTCAGCAGTGAACATTAAAGCTGAGGACTGAGGTTTAAAAAAACTAAAATACAGGCACGATCCACTAAAGATGCTTAACGACATTTGATGGCCTGATGAGACCGATTAGCCAAAGGCCAAATGTGGAGGATCTGCTCATCTGTGAAGGTAGAGTCGCGTTTGAGCTACATAACTGCTGCTGGATTAGACTTTAAAGGAGCAAAATGAATTCAGTAGTTTATTAAAATATTACCAAAATATTACAACAAATTTAGAGAGAAATGCATCAAAACTAAGTGGGATGCTTTTTTATAAAGCAAGAATTTTGGCATAAGTCACAGGCTTAGATTATTTTTGGATGAGTTTCGAACAAGCACAATCGAAGCTAATTTTGGCAGCGTTAGGAGAGAAACAATGTTGTGGCATTTATGGATAGTTATGACCAACCCTCCTTTTCTGTTTACCTTCTCAACACAGCGCACAACTGCAGACTGTCTGCAGAAGAGAAAGGAAGCACAGGGCTGCAGTAGCTAATGCTCTTCACGGTGATTAATCAACAGCCATTTCACTGAAAATGTCAAATGTGTACAGTATTTTTCAGATGGATGGTTATGACTTTGCAGAGTTACAGCCGGAGCATTTGTCTTCTGTGCCGTACAAATTTCACCACTGCCGATAAAAATATCCCCACATTCCCACAAGAAACGTCCTTCCACTAACATAAAGAGTGAAACAGAGAATCAGCTCATGTGTCCCATTCTCCTCTGCGTTCCTCAAGTTCACTCGAATATTTGCTGTTTTTTTTTTTTTTGGAGAGCCGGCAGCTTTCCTTTAAAAGCTTTATAGAGCAGTGTCCAAGAAGGAAACGAGGACGGATGGAAAGACACAGAGCGACAAAAAGGAAACAGTAACTAAAGGATAATAGACCAAAAAAAAAACTTCATTTTGACACAGACACACAAAAAAATAATTACTGGCACACAAAAAAATGGATGGTTTGTGAACGATGAGAAGAAAAGAATATCAACAGAAACAAAAAGGTGGGAGGCTGAAGAGCGGAGAGAGTGAGAAAAGATTTGGGGAGGGGAGAAAGGAAGCTAGAAGCCAAGAGAAGACAGAGAACGAGAGAAATAAAGATGATGCAGCTGTCGGAGAGAAAGCCGCCACTCTCCACGCTGCTGATTATCTCTCTGGCACCTTGGCACGGCTCTAATCTGAGGATGGATGGAGCTTAGTTAGTCGTTATTAGCTCTGCCGATGCCTCCCGGTGCGCGGTGACCTGGCACATACGCAGGTTAGAACCAAGACAATATGACTGTTCTCGTTCTCACGTAGCACTAGTACACCGCTCGGCAAACGGGGCTCACGTGCAGCCTGGGCTCAACGTGAGTTACAGTAACGAGCGAGACCGGTTCTACCTGCTCACTTGGTTTCCCACCTCGGCCCCTTCTGTCATTTCAATTCAGGTCATTTCTCAGGTCGTTTTCTGCCGAGAGGTGAACGCCATTAATACTTAAACAGCTTTTCATGTTTCACAAAATTTGCTGGAGATAAACTGATAAAACTCGACATACTAGAACTTGCATATGTTGCTGCAAAAAATCCTTCTGACGTGAAACAATTTGTGCAGCGTCTTTTCCACATGCCATTACCCTCCAGAAATTTTAACAACCTCTTTGTGTATGAGAAATATTGACAGAGAAAGTCAATACAGAATAAAAATTTATGTGCGGGGGATAATTGAAATAGCTGAGATGCAGAATGACAGGATTCAATTAGAGCCGGGATGTTACTCAACTTGGGAGGCGACCGTCAATCAGTCACGTGCGGACAGAGGATTTCCTTTAAGCCCTAAAGGAACTTTGCCCTGCTGGCTCATGATATTACTATGTGGGTATTGATATTTAACCCTAGTTCTTCAACAATGACTCTTTCTGGTTTTGTGCTTGAGTCATTATTGTTAATCCAAGAGATAAACCAGATTCACATGACACAGGAAATAAAAGAAGCCATCATGTTCACTCTCGTGGAATAAAATAACGTTTCACTCTGTACAAGTTTGTTCATAAAAGACGGAAACCCCTGGGGATAAACTGTCAGCGAATATACCACAATATTCACACTGGAAGCGTGTCAGCAGTAATGTAAGCCACATGTAATCCAGACACACGTACAGAAACAGTAAAGACAGGAATACAGGGTAAACGGCCACTTTGCAAAACGTGACAAACGAGCCTCGAAAGACAATCCGACCCCACCGAGCATCGGAATGAACTGGCGTGTCCTAATCTCTGCCTGTACATTATTAATGACCTGTGCGGCTCTGTGTGTTGGATGCCAAGGCCCAGGAACCGGTGACAGAAGGGCGGCGTTGTCAATACTAATCGTGTCAACGTCGAAGCCGCGGGTCGCTGCTGGTCGTGGAACACGGTGTCTCCACGCTGCACGACCTATCGTATCATTTTCCGATAATTGAGCAGCTCTTTGCACCTCTTGCTGCCTTCGCCTCGTATCTGAACAAAAATAACTTCCGGCGCTCTTTGCTCTTGTGTAAGCTCGAGCTGCAGCAGAAAGTGTCGGGCTGACCTCAATCCTCTCCCACTGTGGGTCACCGTCCTGCTCGGCGGAGCGGCTCACTGGCTGTCACACAAAGCGGCAATCCGGCGTATTCTTAGCCCCGCAGCCAGCCTCTCGTTGCCTGTGGCGATTAGTCCTGCTATTCATACCCGGGCAAAGCTGCTCTCTGCCCGGCTCTCTGTCTCCTCAAGGTTGCGACTGGTCGAATACTCTGGACTGCAACGCTCATAAGTGGCTGATTAGCGTGTGTGTGTCTGTCGCTGTGCACTCACCGTGTACTGCTAAATGATATCATGGCACACACACACACACACACACACACACACACACACACACACACACACTTAAGGAGCGCAGGGAGTCAAGTTCTCGTCAGGCTGGTAACTTTGTGACTCCTGCACCTCCACAATAAGTGAGGAACTCCTCTCTGCATTCTGCCACCCACAGAGCTGGCATTTCAAATTCAGACAGTGGATCTTTCTCTGTCACCCTCCTGATACTTTACTGCAGCTACTTCTGAGAACCAGCGGTTTAAAAACTAATTCTCACCATGGCAATTCATTAGGAGAGTCTAAATGTAGACTCGAGGTTTTTTAAACGTGCCGTACATCTCAGCTTGACAGATGCTGTGAAGGAGGCTCCAAGGAAAAGTGGAAGCTGGAGGGATGCAGAGGAGAGAGGAAGCCAGCAGCATTATGCTCGCTCAAAGGTCAGCAGATGATAATCAAAAGATGATGAATAACAGAAAAAAAGCCGGTTTAAGGAAAAAATGTGTAGCTCCATCGTTCATCTCACTACTAGATTTCTGATGAACCAGTAGTTGGAAACTACTACAGATAAACTAGTTTCACGTGAACTAATAATAATCATTTAAATAAGAAACAGCATATGCAGAAGCAAATTTACGGTTAAAACCTTTCCTGCTGTAAAAATGGCTGTAAAGGTCGTTGCAGAACGTTCTTCTCTGCTTGATGACTGAACCTGACAAAGCATCAGTGAAAGACATTGTCCAACATTAGGGAAGCACTGATTTGAAGGCTGCACGTGACATTTGTGCTAAATCTCACCCAAATATATGTTTATTAAGTGCCGAAACTTAACCCAGCCACGTTTGCACGGTTGGTGGCATTTAAAAAACAGCGTTGGTATAACCGCCAGTTTGGTGCCATTGTGAGAGACAGCGGGTGCCAAAAGAGATGCGGTTTCAGCCAAAGCCTGTTGGCCTGAGGCGCTTTTTTACTTCTCCTGTGTGGGTCGCATGAAAGGATTTGTATTATTACTTATTTATTTTTTGATTGATTGTAGAAATATGTTTCAGTAATTATCTTAAGACTCTGGTGCAGTGAAACTCACAGAACAGCAGAGATATTCAGTGATTTCTGCTCGTTTACCAATTGCAGTATTTCTACATGGTTTTAGTATTCTAGTTGTAACTTATCCCAATATTTCCTCAATATTTTCGTAGCCTAAAATGCCCCATAGACAAATATATACACATATATATTTTTGAGCAGGGTTCGCAGCAAAGCTTCGTTCCGTTACAAAACAAGTTTACACAACCAGACAGTGATAAGGCTCCGAGCAGTGGGAGGACTCGCGTACTGACACGATGAGCCTGCGGTGATCCAAGCACACCCAGGTTTCAACACGCTGGCGCATCTAAAGGTCACGTCTGATCTCGTGATTGATAATGTGACGATAGATATTAGGTGTTATGATTATGCAGTGTTCGGAGCAGAATCCTGAAGCATTTTGAGCTGCACAGTTTGACCACGAGACCTTTCAAAATAGGTTAGAAAAGTGTAAGTTAGCGGCACCTCAGGCACAAAACATAGAAAAACATGAGCCATTTCCATGATTTTGAGCATAAAAACTTCAGGGGATATTGCATCAATCAGTGTAAAGCCCAGATTCTCCACATTACATGACATGAAACCAAATCAAACAGCCTAACACCAGATCTGACACCACGCTATATTGATTTCCAATCTGTCATCAATCTGCTCCTTGCTGTCCTATTACGTGCGCCCTGCACCCTCGTAAAAGACCAAGGTGCGATGTCACATAAAAAGATACGCGCTCCCTTTCGCCTAAGATGTACGGTGCAGATTCTTCTCGACTTGTCTTGAGAGAGACTGATGTTCCTGCGAGGCATTGCAAAGGTCAGGGAGCCATGTTCCACCACTGCAGTCCAACCTTGGCAGAAACATTAGTAAATTGAATTCCCCTCTGCCCCGCTGTTGGGCTTCTAAGTGCACCGGTGTGTGTTCTAGCAAAAGCTGCCAGACAATGCTTTTACTGTACCTGCCTCATTTCGTGCATGTTGCAGAGCACGAGAGAAACACACACACAAAGAAAGCCAGAGCAGAGATTAATTTAGTTTGGCGTGTATGAAATACAGGTCCAAGTCCCTGGAGGCATGGTTTATGAATTACAGTTGCAGCAAGATTGTATCTCAGAACTGTAACTTTAAAGATGTGTTTGGTCTTGCAAGACTTGTGTGTAGATCTGAGGTGTCTGTGTGGGTAGAAGGTCAAGGCTTGTCAATAGATATGGAGAAAGGTTTTTTTTCTTCTCCCTTTTATGTAATTGAGATACAAGAAGGAGCAACTAGACCACAGCTGGATGAGAGAGTTAAGTGAAATATAGAGAAGAAGCGCAGAGAGTTGGAGTGAAAACAACAGCGACGGCGAGGGAGGAGGAAAAGGTGGCAAAGTAGGTGGGAGGTGCAGGGGTGCACAGCGAGTGCCTCAGGCCACGAGCTGACAGGTGCCAGAAACGTGTCGCAACATGATTTATTTTACAAGAAAAGGCAATATCTCTAACCATGACCTGTTTAAGCCCAAGATAATAATATCAATAAAGCAAACGCTTCCGTCACTAGTCGGTTTTCCCATCAGTCGTGTAAAAAGTAGATTACAAGCACTATTTTGTTTTCCGGGAGGAAATTCTTCATGCACAGCAACACTTGTAGAAGTGCTTCACTGCTGAGCTGGACGTGACACAAATACCAACACAAACACATCCAGCACAGTGTGTCTGCCGGGATCTCAGCCTACTACAACTTCATCTTACTCACAGGTTATCCCGAACGGGCTTGCGTGCATGTGCGTGTTTGTGTGCATGTTTCCGTAAGTGCGAATGCACCTGCGGTGGTCTTCTCATTCACGCGAGGAGCGGGGTGTTAACGGAGGTGCTCAGTATGAAACACGTATAAACTGGCTGTGGAAGGTCAACTCTGTCCATACGAACAGTTAACTTTGGAATGAAAAAAGGGGGCTTCACTTTAAATTGTCCATTTCTCTCTGTCATTCACACACACATACACACTCGGATTCTCCCAAGTTCCCAATACTGGATGGAGGTTGTCATGGGAACACATCTTTGACAGTTTTCTCGGCTCACTCGCCGCAAAGACACAGAAACTTGCGCAGGAGGCAGAAGAATCGGAGGCATTACAAGGAGAAAAGGGCACGAGACGCCGTGCATCGAAATACCGTAACTCGGCTGTTTACTTGTGCGTTTTCCATTGTCAAACAATACAAACTGGTTCAGACTAATACATAACAACAACCGCTCATAAAACAAGGAGGTGTTGCTTTTTTTTTACACAATGGTTCTTGTGCAAATTTGGCAAACAAGATATAAGAAGATATAGGACAAGTGATATCAGTGAGCATGTTTGTGGACGGACTTTGTCAACTTTGGACAACGCTGGACCAGCTGTTTCCATGGTCTTAGCTCTACACCGAACTGGTTGGCTGCTGGTGCTGGGTTAATATTTTATCGGACAGACGTGAGACCTGTACTAATCTGTTATCTGACTCTAAGCAAGAAAGCAAACATTCCCTAAAATGTCAAATTATTCCCTTATAACTGACAAAACACACCGATTGGGAAACATTCAGTTAAAAAAATCCTCTTTTTTTAACAGTTTTATTTAAATTATAATTAACAAATCCTCAAAAACTGCACAGAAAATGAAAAGAAACCAGCTTGTTTCCTCCCGCCTCACAGCACTGACATGTACATCTGCATTAGTGCTCCCACTTAACATTGACTTTGCTAAGTTGTACTCTTAAGTGAAAATGACAAATCGTCCCGGCACCAAAGACATGTGCAGCTCTTACCGTAAATGAATTCTCTGCTCCCATCTGCCAGGTTGTCTTTCCCTCTGTCTGTCTGCCTGTCAGAGATTTATGACTCGGTCTCACCACGAGCCTGCCGCTGCACCCAAAGATGCTCTGTAATCACATCATGGTGCACAGCAGCAAAGCGTTTCCTTACACTTGCGCGCAAATCTTTCTGTTTGTGTTAACAATAGAAATATAGATTTGAATCCAATGCGTGGTGGGATTTCTGCTACCACGTGTTACTTATGAAAACAGGACGACATCTTTCACAGTGCCGGCGGGGTGTTCAATTGATTTTGTAGACGTTTTTTTTGGAAAGATTCTGTGATTCAGGTGGTTTTATCAGGTGTAACGTCCTTCTCTCCCACCACACCGAGCTGTGGGTTTTACTCTTGCTTTAATTTCCATTTGGTCCTCAGGCATCTGAAGCTCAGACTGTATAATCTACTTTTCTCATCCATCACAGTTCACGCAGACTAGCTGTGGAGCAGCATCTCTGCACCTGCAGCCGCCAGGAAAAGCAAAGAAGGTGCCTGCAATATAAATAAGTTAAAGGGGGGAGACAGCGGTGAAACTATGCAAGTGGCGGGATGAATCCGAGATATATTTTTGGATAAGACGATGGGCTTTGCCACAGAATAACAGCTAAATAATAAATAATGCAAATGCTAAATACTGCGTGTTCACAAATGTTTTAGAACCTGCATTAAATACACATTCATATACATGCTATCGCTGCAGCTAGAAGAGGCACAAAGCGCCTAAGCTGCTGGAAATTAATTATATACCCTACAACACCAATAAAGTTTTTAGAGTGAAAACAGACAGAATAAAATCTATAAGGCTCTGTTCTCCTCACAGTTTACGAGCCCTCACTCATTTTTTTACGCCTTTGCATTACCTTGACATCATAGTAAAGACTAACCTCGCAGGTTCTCTTATCTCGCCGTGGTCTGGCACGAACAAGGTTAAATTTTCAAGGCGCACACATGATTTGCAGAGGTTTGACCACAAGGTGATTGACTGTTTTCTCCTTCGCTTAGACATCAACATAAACCCCGTTTGATTGGACAAACACACCACAGCACATCATATCTGTCTGTTATTAATTCTGAAACTGCAGTCAGCAGCTTAGCAGTTTGCTCACACTGTGTGTGTGTACAGTACGTTTGCTTTGGAGGCACGTCGAAGGCCGTAATAAACAGATTCATAATAGTTGTTACTTTCAAAGACAGACATATTAGTTGTTCTTATGAATGAACACATTTGCATTTTAATGAGCCATTTTATACATGCGAATCAGGAATAGTGTCTTGTGAAAGAATGTTGACCATCTATCACATTTCATTGCACATGTGGCCCACAGACCTGCATTTTTAAATGGGTGATCATATTCAGAACAGAATGCCAAATTCCAATGGCTTATGTTTGCTGCTGACCTGTAAACTGAAGTGTACGTTCTGCAGTGCTGGGTCTGTCTGCGTGAATATGTATGGAATAAGTTTTTCTTGTTTGTTTCTTAAATAAATTCATTCTTTCTTCTCTATATGCAAAAAGTTCAGATTGCCTTGGGTGTATAATGCACTTCGTGTTTGTCCTTGATTTAAAAAAATGCAAAATACAAGAAAACTGGAAACAAAAAAAAGCAAAACTTGTTTTTCCTAAAGTAACTTACATTTTTCATTTTGTGTATGCAATGATTATGTGTGAACTGCAACTATATTATTATACATTTTATATTGAAAATTTAGTCCTCCTTAGAATATTCACATCAGTATGTCATCTTGCCCAGGAGTCCAACCAAAGCCCTCGTAGAATATTCACCATCAAACACACATAAAGAACGCAGTATTGACAAATACACACAGAGTACTGCATGCAGATTTTTGCGACAATATTTCTCTCTTCAGGTGTCTTTGCTGTAACGTTCCGGGGCCCCTGGCAAAGTCAGAGCACCGTGGGGCCACATCGTACAGTCTAACCCCGAGGGAGCCAGGAGACCAGTGGGGCAGCAAGGAGAGCAGAACCACAGAGAATGACAGGATAGGTGGTGTGGTGCAGTATATACAATGCAAGTCACCTCGGCACCTTTATTTCTGGCCCAGTTTTCTGCACAGCAACCTTCACATAGATGCTGTGAGCGCGTTATATTTCACATAAGATGAAGCAAAATCACAAGGCAACCGGTGCATCTTCAGCGGGGGCTGTTAAAACTTTCATACGTGTCAAATTAACTATGAAGTGTGTCACTGCATTGTATCCTAAGCACCATGTGCCGGATCTAATGAAGCTGCACCAACAGGAACTCACACACAGACAAAATTAGACCGTGACAGCTGAAGTTGCACTGTACACCAAATCCTGGCTCGGCTCCACTTTATTCGACTGTGTGTTTGATCACACTGTAGGTTTGAACAGACAGGATGGCAAATAACAATGTCTCAGCCGTAAAGAGATTTAGAAAAGAAAACCCTCATGATAAATAGCCTAGAGCAATGCAAGTGGCTCAGTGAGTGTGTGGCATATGGTCTGTAGGCCTACGGGCACGGTGCTCCTTTATCATTAGGATGCTCCAAAAGGTTTAACACGTTCACCATCTTAGGTCGTTGTGTTGCAGCAGCTACTAGACTGAAGAACAACTGCGGACCGTGGGAATTTTTTTCTTTCTTTGTGGCACTAAATGAAACCTGAGCATTACCAGAGTAATTCCAATGCACGACCATGAACGTTACGGTAATAGCTGTTGGAACATCTCTGTCAAGTCTAAGTCTGTCTAAGTCTATGGCTAATTTCTATATATTTTATTAGCCAATTGTATGATAAATTAGTAAAGACGTCTTGGAATGGCACAGACTGCAGCATTTAGGAATGAGCATCGCTTTGATTATGCGATTCATCAAGCACACTGTCCTTTCAACGAGGATTTTCTAACTAGTAGCAGTTGCCCATCTCTCTTGTTTTCCATGTGTGCAAGATTACAGAAGATATAAAGCCGGATCGCAGAGGTACAATGAGTTCAGATTGCCTGAGAGAGAAAACCAATGCGAGACCAATTAATCATAGCATTCAATAGGGAAGAAGAGAGTGACTCATAAGACTAAAATCATCCAATAAATGCCAGCGGGCAAAACACAATAGTGCAAAAGAAAAATAATAATTAAAAAAAAAAAGACAGAAAGACAAATCAGGGAGGAGGAGAGCGATGACAGCAGTATGTATGCGCCATACGTTAAAGAGTGACCGGACTCCTGGGGTGGAAGATGGGGGGTAGATAACGGAGCGAGGAGCGTGGGTAATATTACCCACGTCTCCCTGCAGGTTGTGGCGTTAGTGCCAGTCACGCACCGGCGGGCAGTGATGTCACGCAGACGACAGAAAGGCTCGTTTGCCCTGCTGGTCACTGACATATACAAACACACACCCACATGTGCTGCAGACGCTTAATAATTAAACACATCACATATTATACACACACATGCCCACGATTCCTCACCAGCCGGTCAATCATTCATAGCACATTGTCAGCGCAACGACGGCCGACCACTGCTTTCCACATACACTAGTTGACCTAAAGTGAACTCCCGACCCTGCGCCGTGTGTGTTTTTCCTCTGTCGTCCACTTAATTTTGGACAGTAACCCAGTTTTCTGTTTGGAGTCGCGCCTCAGTCCGTACAGAAAGAGACAGGGAGCAACAGGGCGGTTAGTTAAAGATTCAGGTTTCCTCCTATTTCACAAACAAGGTTAAACCACATGCTTGCACTTCAAAAGCTCTACCTAAATATAGGAAGGGAGGAGGAGGATAGAGTGAAAGAGCACGAGGATCCAACTGGTTAGCAGCCATATATAACCTCTGCTTAACTGCCAGAGAGCACATGGTGTCACACTAAACTGTGTCCCTGCTTTCAACCCCACTTCAGCCCCTTCAGCACATCAGTCATCTGCTAAAAATAGGCATCCGCACAGACCCAAACACCGCGGCCACAAATTCACGTTGCATCTGTCGCTTTAGCCCTTTTCACCCATTCGCAAGCTTGTGTTTTGGTGTTTGCGGCGGGCTCTCTGCAAACGCTGTGCCGCTTCTCTGCGTCGGCCCAGAAAATGCTTGTCCCAGCCCATCACGGTGAAATACCGGCTGCTCCGCGGTAAGGCCGAAGGCACTCTCACCGAGACTGAGGGAAGCTATTAAATCACATCATGGGTGCACACGCAGAAGGCGTGCACAGGGGAAGACGGGCAGACTCGAGAGACACCCACCGCAACTGTTCAGGACAATGTTGTATTTGTCATTTTTATGGCCTTGATGTAAAATCTCCAGTCTCACAGTGAAGTGACTGTGCCATGAACACACCAGGAGTTCAAACACTCATGTAAATACACGTGTATTAATGGCCTAATTTAGTAGTTCAGTCATCTTCATTGGGGCTTTGCCATGAAAGTTTGCTAGAACCAGTTCATCCAGCTGCCGTATTTAACATGAGAATTTCTCTGGAACCGAGCAACTGATTATTTACCTTTTCTGTTTTTTTTACAAATGAGACATGATGACTCAACACGCATGCGGTAATAGATCAGTATTCAGTCTGATGTTTAAACCTCAAATGTTTGTTTTGTCTCATTTTTTTAATCTGTGGGAACAGACCCACAGAGAGCACCATGATTTAGAACTGGAGGACTAAGCAAAACACACACACACACACACACACACCTCTGACTGTGTGTCAGCGACAGTATTTCAGTTTTTGCAGGGGAGGAAGTCTTGACCTGATGGTGTGGAGCAGATTCTCCTCTCACTCTCTCCTCACCACCGCTGCATGTCTCACCCCAGTCTGTTCTGGAGAGCTTCTTCTCTTTCCTCTCTCTAAAAAAAGTTGACATCCTCACCTTCGTCATCTCTGTTTCTCTGCAGTTCTAGTCCCTCACATTGCTTTTGATCTGAAACATCCTCTAAATGAACGAACGCATCATCCCACCGCACTGCACCTGTGATAGTATTGTGAACGGCACCACATGACACCTTTTTAGGAGTGTACATTTCAAATGTGGTGGTTTTTTAAAGCTGTAATACTGAAGCAAAAATGCAGTGGAAACCATCTTCATCGGTTCTTCCTACTGTAAGCTGGGGTTAATCAGACAACGTGGTCTGAGATCCGTGAACAGATCTTCCGTGAAACGTAGATCGAATCAAAAGATTTGACCTCTGAAAGGAGGCTCGTGAAGTAAAGAAGGGCAGATGTTGCGCAACAGTTGATCCCTGCCCGCACATATTTGGGTCTATGGGTTTAGATTACTGTAATCTAGGACCAGGTTAAGCTTCGTGATAACAATTAACCCACTGAGCCCAACACAACAACCTACGTCTCCTGCTTCCCCGTTCGGAATAGTTCACATGAATTTTGATGTTAGAGTTGAACGTTTCCTTGGTCTTAAACTGTAACTATAAAAAGCAATCGGCTTCCTTTCTTCAGAATTCCCTTTTTGTGCTACAACGCGCTCAGTGACGTCAGAAATGTTTTGGTATGTCTGTGCAGGCCTCGCTGTCAGCCCCCGCACGGCTTGAGAGGAGGAGGGGTGGAGGAGGTGGGATGGAGCACAGATAGACGGAGGTGGGAGGTGGGAGGTGGGCTCTGTGCTGTGATGTAATTTCATGGAAACTGTTGTGTGCTGGTGCTGCAGCCCACAGAGGCTTTGAACAGCACAGCCTCCTACTGACCGAGGAAAACACTACACGAACCCGTTGCTTCGCTGTAACTAACACAGACACATGACTGGAGCCTGAAAATACAATTTCAAAGACATGCAGTCAATAAACATATTTTATTATACAAATTCTTCTTTCTGAGCCATAAAATTGCCTGCAGATTTGACATTTTCTTCGGAAGGGATGATGGGACACAAGGCAGGATGAGAGGAAATGTTATATGTGGAGTGCCATCTGCTGGTAGGAGAGAACAAGCACTGAGTTTGTGTGTTGTTGGCAAGAAAATATAATTAGGAAATAACTTGGATGCCTTCAAATCTTAATTAAGCATATTTTACTTCATGTTTGGAAACTATGTTTAGATTGTTATATTGCATTTTGGAAACGTGTGGGGAAAAGTCTGTCCAGCGAGTTGGGCATCAGATGATGTATTCATGCAATTACGGTCAGAAAATGGTCGGTTTGTTTTTCAGCATGTCAGTGTTTGTATAGTTGTGTTATGATTACATGTCACAATGTACTGTTGGATTATGGTGTTTATCACCCAGAAACATTACATAAAACCTCAAGCACTTCCTATTATATTCACAATTATGTAAGCAACAAAGTCACAAAAATATTTTTGAGGCGTTATATAATAAGAGTTTAGCACTTAGTTCCCTCATCTAAGACCGTGTGGGTGTGTGTGGTTGGATCGGGTTCGCTTGATTGGGAAGAAAAACCCGACAACTGTCATGAGACTCTGATCCGTTGCTTAATTGGTGCACAGCAGTACGTGACATGTGGAGCCAGCAAAATGCAATAAGACACACGAACCCAGCAACAATCTCCATGAAACCGAGTTTAATAGATTGTTAAAAATAAGGCTATGATGTTGTTTTAGCAAACATTGACCAGGAGGAACCACCGTCATGGCGTCCAGAGAAGTCTAGTACAGAGGGTAAATGTGACCAACCTCTGGGGTATTACAGATGGACAGAGTGGGCAAACACACACACACACACACACACACAAAATTAGACACACGCTGACAAATGTGTCTTGCATTCAAACTCTCTACATATACACATACGTGAGGTATACACACTTCCCCAAACACACACACACACACACAGTAGACAGACCTCCACCCCACCCAAAACGGTGGCAATAAACTGAGATTTAGCTGATAACTTAGCAGTGTTCTCTTAAAAAAACATGCATAGCTTAGTACACGAATGTGTTGTTCGAAAACCACAGAGTTATTGTCTGCACATAGTGATCTTATGGTTTGTCATAAATTTCCAACATGATTACATTTTGTGTTGTTACATAGAACCATTATTAACAATCATGTAACCTCATTGGACTCGTTTGTTTACAACAGCCTCCTATTATATTTTGCTCATGTAGAAAGTTACATTCTGAACCAAGAAAGGCTCAATGACAAAGGAAATAAATACTGGAATGGCAAAAACACAATAGAAGGTTACTTTTTGAAATGGACAGAAGACCACTGTTGGCCCAAAATTCCAAATATAAAAACAAAATTAAAATCCCTCCTCCTGCCGTAGTGTTACAGTCATCAAAATACTCATTAGTCACTAAGGGTCTGACAGAAAATGACAAGACGCACAATGTCCACAACAACAAAAAAAAAAAAGATGTAATCGGAACAACAAAACACGGAAGGATGAATCAGAGACGACTCTCTTTAGTGCCGTGTGCATGTTCATTAGAAGGTGCCACACAAAAATGTAATTTAGTCAGATTTCTCCATTCAGAGTCAGGACACCCTGAAAATATTCATGTAAACGTTTCAAATCACAAGCTCGAAATTGCAGAAAAATGCAATATTCAGTTTCACAATGCTTCTTATTCCGTCCTTTGGTTATTGGGTTGACACCTCGCTACCGATGTGTGTACATTTTGTTCCTTTCGTGTTGTGTACGCTGCCTTAGCTGTTCTGCGAGGCCTCCAGGGACTGACGTCTAACTTTGTAAAGTGCCAATAAGCTGAAGCAAACAGGAAGCACCAAGCTGGTGACACAGGCAGATTTTTCTCGCACAACAGATGTTTAGCTTTAAAACTACCGAGTAGGCACACGCTTGCACACACACACACACACACACACACACTTGGATGAGGACTCAGGATTTTCCCATGCAGGCTACCTACAGTACAGTAAACTGGGCCCCTCCTCAAAGCACCCAAACTGCTAAGACATTGTTCATATCACAAAACACAGGGTTTGGTGTCATTCTATATTAAATCAACCTCTGACGCAGCATTTCATCCTAGAACTTTTGCTAAAAAAAGCACATTTAATTATGCAAAGAGCAACTGGTTTAGTGTCCTACTTGTGTGCAAACTGTTTTTCTAATTATCAAACAGTAATCTGACAAACGCATTCACACTGATGAACCGTTTGACTTCTATCATATTTTGACAGCCAGGCCTAATGGTAAAGATAATAAAAATGCGCAATGCAGGAAAGACGTTGGTGAGTGAGTACACACACCTGATGCTTACGGACAGATGTGGTTTAAAAATGTAAAAGTCTTATGTGTAAAATATAAAATATGTTCAAATCAAAACTTCCTGTTCCCTTTTTACTAAATGCAAAAATCCTTCAAACACATTTCCCTTTTCCTGCCTTTTGCGTCTAACCTGTTTCAAACATCTGGAGATAAATGCTTACACGTTAAACAATCAAACCTTGCCCACACGTTTGCGTGGCCTTGCTTCTCGGTGCACCTGCTTTTCCAACATGCAACCTGGCCGAAGAGAAAACCTGGACCTTGGACGTGCTCTTCAAGTTTAATTAAACTTTACCTTTCCTAATTGAAATTCAGAAAGAATAAACTGTACAAAACATGGACTAAAAATATATTTTTTTTACAAAGTTCTCAACTACTCAGGCAATAAGATCAATAAAATCAAATTAAAAACTCAAAAAGGATGGCATGCAGGGGATGGACGGTGGCCATGGTGTTCGCAAACAGTCTGTTTTTTCTTTTTTTTTTTAGTCATGAGAAGTCGTGACCTGCCAGACGATGAGGTGGCTTCGCTCAGCCTTGGTGGGGGCTGCCTGCTGACTGGCAGTGGACTCTGATAAGCCGTCTAACTCAGCGCCTTCATCACCTGAGGAGGACACGAGGGGTGAAAAGAGCGATGAACCAGGCAGCTCGCGGGGGATTTAACTGGTTTTAATAGCCAGACAGTACAAACACCATATTCTCACCCATTCTGAAGTCGATGTAGCCTTCGCCTCCACTCATGACTAGGTATGTTTTGGGCTCGGAAGCGGCTGTGTCAGACGATTCAGATGCAGGATCGTCAGAGCCTGAATCACTCCCTGGAGGTGGCACTGCCTGCCCTGTGACAATGAGAAACAGAGAAAAAAAGCTTCTGAACCTGTGATGATGAAGCAAATGCCTTTTTTTTTTTTTTACATATTTTAGGCCGGAGAGACAAATTAAACAGTTAACAATTATAAGTCAGTGTTATTGTCTGCACTCGTTGCTTACCTGGGACGGTGACAAAAAACTTGACAGCGTCTCGATGTCCATGGAAACACAGCTGGGCGTGGGCCATGGAGCAGTATGGCACAAAGCTGCCTGGTATTGCACAGTCTGAGCTGTCATCAACATAGACCCGTACAGCACTGCCGGGTCGAGTTGGCACTGATCCGGTTGTCATGTTGGCTGCAGAAGGAGAAGAAAAAAATTGCTATTGTGTATTACAGCAGTGATGGCAGCAAAACAACCAAAGAACGGTCAGTGAACAAGCACATAAAAATCGAGCCCAAATGCATAAATGGCACATTGTGGACGAAGGGATCAAAACCATGTCCCGCTCTGTAAACGTGTTAAAAAGATCAGAGTAAATAGTTAACGCACACTCACCTATAGATATTTCTATAACAAAGTGTGATGCTGAGTCACCATCCAAAGACATAAACTTATCGGGTTATGAGCAGAACTGGCCTGAGCATGAAGTCCGCAGGGGTCTGCGGTTCATGTCAGTCTGCAAGCACAGCTTTCCAAAACATAAACACGTTCGAAAAGTAGAGAGTCTCACGGGGAGAAGCTAGAGACTCTGACCACAAAACACTTTTTTACACATTCCCAAGAAGAGCAGTTCAAGACAGGAAAGGTAAAAGACAGAACATGAATAAATAAAGAGAAAAGAGGAAAAATGAATTCAATGGGCAGAGCACTCCTCCATTCCAGCTGAGAGCACAGATGTGCAGTATTAACCTGACACCTGCTGGGTTTCACGTGGGCTACACGATCACAGTGAGGAGACCCGTGTCCATGGCAACCGAGACATCTCTTATTCAACAAGTAGCACCTGGGAGGTAACAATTGTTGCACTGTCTGAATGTGCCCTAGGAGAAATCTAGGACGCAGCTCCACAGTGAGAAGAGAGAGGCAGCCAGGACGTGGAGGGAAAAATAACAAGGCAGAACGAGAAAGACGAGGTGAGGCTGTGTACAGTATGATGCTGAATAATCCCTGAGGCACATCAGACTGTCAGGACTGTGGCTTGGCTCGCTGAAGTCTAAAGCGGAGGTGGAATATAAAAGAGCAACTGAAGAAGAGCGTTGAGGGGGGAGGAGAGGGGGCCCCGAGTTTAATAAGAGGCTCAATGGTGTTTTACTTTACAGACTTTATTTTAGAGATGGTGACAGCCTGAGTGCCTCGCTGTGGAGCTGTGTCTTGTTGTAGCTCAGTGCTGGGAAATTCTGGGAGGTGACTGCAGATCTGAGGGGGCTGAGCTGTAACTGGGATAACCTGGCTGGTTTTCTGTGCCTGACCCCCCTGCCTAAGGGTTCAGTGTGGCCGTCACAGGCCGTGCACGAGCCTCGTTATTTTGCTCGTGTTCATTTTTGCTGCCCTGGAAATCCAGCATTTTAGTTCTATATTAACTCGATAAATATATTTTAATCATTACTTAACTGTCAAGAAGAAACATCATGAAAGGATTCAAAATGTGGGGAGTGGGTCTGAGATTTGAGTCAGAGACAAACTATCCCACCTCATAATAACAATAATAATAATAATAATAATCGTAATCGTACAGTCTATTCACTTGGAACATGTCCCTAATTTAAAGAGTGAATCTCACTCATATTCAAGCACCTAAATCTTGAGCAACTTTTTTCACATACTGAATCTACATGGTGGAGTCGTAATTAAGCACCTCTTCATTATATTAAGAGGTGTTTCTAACGCTTAATGCCTTGGCCACCACATTTATAATGAATGATGGGACCAAAACATTAGAACTGCGAAACTGAGAATTTATAACCCGGTTGCTGTTCTTGATTACATTAGACTGAACTGGCGTACCTAATAAATTCAGTGAGTCTCTATCGACTTATATCTGAGAGGATGCTCATGCAGTTGTGTGATACCTTCAGAAAGCGGGATGGAGATGATGACGCCATTTCCTGTGCCCACCCATAATCGACTGCAGGACACCACGAGAGCTGTGATTCTCACAAACGAAAATCCCAGTTTACCTGTACCTGCAAGACACGCAGAGCACAGAGTTGTTTGATGTGTCAATCAATGTCAAAAGAGAAACAGTGATTTAGTATTGATCTAAAATTTGCAGCTCTCCAAATTAGTTAAGCCTTAGATAATCTGCTTCCTATCTTTCTTCTTTTCCTCCCATAAAGTTAAAAAGACGTGAGCTGTATACCTAGCATCTTGCTGACGTAGGGCTCGATGTCCACGTCCTGGAGGTGCTGATAGGTGTGCGCATGAAACAAGCGCAGGGTCGAATCCAGTCGGATGGAAACCCAGATCCCGTCTCCAACCCAGGCCAGCTGCCGAACCTGGCTCTCCTTACGAGGGTGAGCATCAAATGACTTCTGCTCAGGCAAGACAGGGTGAGATGATGGGATGTTAGAAATCTTAGAAATGTGAAATTCGATTTGTAGCATCACTTTAGGACTTATAGTCCTGTTGCCTGAACTGGAAGGTTTATTAAGTTTTGTTGGGCTGTAAAGGAGACTCATGTGTGACAGAAGATTTACAGTATAGTATTTAGTGACAGCTGCACCTCTATCCTCATGGCCTTGGGCTGGATGACATAGATCTTGTTCCTGTAACCGCACCACACCTTGTCATGGACTACTGTCATACAGCGGATAGAGTGGTGGGGCCGGCCCAGATCCAACAAGTGGTAGTTTGTTAGATCCCACTGACCATCTATTGGGAGAAAGAAAGAGATGTGAGAACTGGTCTTTGCGTCACGCCTCAAAGAGAGTTATGCTTCACACTTACCTATGCTTCTGTGGAATATTGCTAAAGTCCCGTCAGCCAGCGCTACCAGGACTCTCCCTTTAACATGCCTGTAATGGTCAGACACGGTTTCACTTATTTTTCCTGCATTTGTATGTGTGTGTTCTGTGGACGTATGAGACTTTGTACTCACACTATGCCGAGAATGGAGTCTTTCAGCTTGATGGCGTGAAGACACTTCTTCCATCGAGCCACAGATGAGTGAACATACAGACTTGAAATGAAGAGAGAGAGAAGGAAAGGCTCATCTAAGTCAACACTAGCTTATAACGATCAACGCTTTTCAAGTAAAAGCTGGTGAAAGTATGAGCCAAAAAAAGGGACTGGTTTGTCTGTAATATGTGCTCTCCATTATTATATTGCTGCACTAATAGCTCCATCGTGTGGCCAATGTCCTGCTCACCATCCGTTCTGAGCTCCAAGCCACATGGTGGGAAGGGCGCTGCTCATTCTCAAGAACTCTCCCTCACTCAGATGTGAGTCTTCGGGAAAGGAAGTCACTCCATCCTCCCCAGAGGACCTGGATCACAGAAGTCAGAGATTTCACTAGATATTTTGAAATGCACCCTTCATAAGAGATATTCAAATAGTATTTACATGCATATGTATCAGATGGTATTATTACACATTTGTATTCCTTTGGAAAAACATTTACAAAAAAGAACCAGATCTCTGCATATCTACATATGAAACACCCATCACTTATCCACAGCGTGTTTTCTGACCTCTCTGTGTCTGCAGGACAGGGGTCAGTGGGCCCCACCCCCAGTGGGTCAGTGAACACATGCTCGGTGTAGATTCCTGGCTGATTCTGATCCGCACCCTGATCCTCTGCTCCTTCTTCGCCCACCCCAGCATTAGCCTCTGTTGCTTCTGTTGCTTCCTCTGCTGTAGGAACTCCATCCTCTTCTGGACTGGTCTCTCTGGACAACTCAACTGTGTGCATGTAGAAGAAAGAAAGAGTTGTAACACCCGTTTGTCTCTGCCTGCCGCTCTTATGTCTGCTCTTGACTTCCTGTCTCACCAGCAGACTGGGAAGGCAATGAGGAAATGACATTAACCTAAAGCCGATTCTGTATCATCTTTCTCCCAGGCCTCCACCAGCCACTGTGCTTATAGTTTTGTTGCTTTCATTGCTCATCATTATCTTATGTTCACTTTGTCACTTACCTTAACTGTGGTAAAGCTGGATAATGGAACAGCTAAAAAAAACAAAGAACTATTCTATGAAAACTTTACTGAATTAGATACGTACCTGAGCCAGAAACTGCACTGTGCTCAGCTGACTGGTCAGTGACTCCTGAGCTGGCTGTCTGCGGGATGGCAGTTGTTCCCTCTGCTGCCATGGCACCATCGCTGCCCGTTGAGCCCACACTGGCCACGCTGCCGGCCAGTGAAACCCCATCACTCTGGTTAGCTTCTGGGTCTTGTGGTATCTCCTCACCGGCTGGATAGTCAGACTCCAACACACCTAAAATTAAAGGAAAAAAACACTAATTTGAAGTGTCCAGTGGGATAACCCTGGATAAAAACCATTTGAAATAACAGGGTCAGTAAACGTACCTGGGACACTGGCAATGCAGACAACATGAGTGTTGCAAGCGTAGAAGCTGTCAAGCAGGTCAGAGGGCTGAGTGGCGTCTAGCACCATAACCTTGGTGGAGGAGTGGGTGCTGGTGCACACCCACACTCTACTGGACATCTCATCCTGAAGAATCAGCTCCTTCTCCCCTTTTTCCTGATCCTCACAGACAAAAAACATAATCAAAGTCTTGAAATCCCTGGTTCTGTCAAGTGCAATAGTTTAAACCTAATAACAACGCACTTCCTGAAGTTATTTACTCTTACCTTACTCTCTTGCTCCAGCTGGTCCAGGCTGCTCTGAGAGCCCTTTGTTTGCTTTGTTATCTCCGGTGTCCTCCCCCCGGACATGTTGACCCCTGCGGCACACCACAGCTGGGAAACAGAGTGAATAGTCATTATAAATACTGTATCCAATTTTCATCAGCATTCAAGAAAATGCAGAAAAAATATGTTGTGTTTAGTACCTTCATTGAAGCATCTTTCTGATCCAGAGGTCTCAAGTAAACTGGTACAGGCAAGTTCATTTTGTTCTCCACCTCTCCACCATTTGCCACCTGTCAGAGAAAAACCAACACGTGCTAAGCCTGAAAGGTCTTACAGCAAATTACAGAATATATTAAATCAAATAGTGTTTAACAGGCTGTTAAATTATGAAAAAGGCAACATGATGCCGGCTACTTAAACCCAACATCTTTGCAGCAAGAGCATTGGGGAAATATCTTTGAGTTGTACGTCAGTCAATGTAAAACAGAAATTGCATGAGTAAGTTATTTTGTTCTCCCAGTCTTCATAAAAACCCACATTACAAAAAATATCATGTATCTACTTAATTCCTATTCAACGCACACTTTCCTACCTTGTATTTGCTGGGCAGGCTCCAGCCATGCGCAGTCACTCGTCCATCCTCCTTCTGCATGTGGGCTTTGACCTGTCTGTACTGAGCTCTTTTCTGCTCTTTACGCGATGGCGAACTGCACTGGTCCTTTCTGCAAGAAGAGCAAAGAGACAGAAAATCAGTTGGGCTAACATATGTAATTATAACAGGTAATGTGGGAGTTGGACAAAGATCAGATTAGATGTCACATTCGTTGCCTTTCCCAGAGACCAGGAATCACGACGAAATACACCAAACTCACAATTCCGAGTCACTCTTTACTCACTCTTCATTGAGGAAGTCGAAGGTCTTGGACTTCTCAGTGGGGAACTGGGAAAAGGTGCTACTCCTCTTCACCAGGCTCCCTGGGGAGTTGTATTTCACGTTGGACTGGGATTCCACCTTCTTTATTGCCGGGGCACTGGAGGAGGAGCTAAACAGTCTGCTGAAGCTGCAGGTGGTGAAGGTACAGAAAGCCAAGAGGGAAACAGAGCCAACAAAAGTGCAGGGAATAAGCAAGGTAGGAGGGGGTCACCAACCAAGCAGACAACCACCAACGTTTAATGTACAGTGACGTAAAGCATGCTGGGAGTCTGGTTTAGCTGAGGACTTCATTTCACTTCATACTTGTATCATTACTGTATAAAGGATGAAACTATCTTCGATAATTTTATCCTTCACAACAAGGTACAACTGGATACAAAACTACCTTGTGTAAATCATATGAATAGTTTGAGTTGACAAATAAACACGTTATAGTTCAAGGAATAACCATAAATAACAGTTTCAGAATGGTACTTGATGATGATGTTAAATTTTTTTGTTTCCCTACCTCAAAAATAATTTCTATTAAGACCATAAGAGTTATTTACATCTTTCATTTTAATTGTGTGATGCTGCCCTCTGACTTGCATCCACTGATGTTTACTGTATATTGGGTGATTATTTATGCTAAAATAGATATTTAATTTTTAGTCAGTGGTTTTTTTGATGTCTTGTCACACTGGCCTGACAAAACGAACAACATCTACTGGAAAACAACTGATAACAACTCGTCACTCCAACAGTGCATTTACATGTATTTAAGGCGCTGGGGGAACTCTGTGCCTTTTTAGCTCCCTGTGAGCAGACAGAGTAGGAAAACATCAAGAGGCACACAGCAGGCAGGAGACAGGAAAGCCCGGGGTCACAAGGAGAGTCATGTCTGAGCAGTTTGTGATAACGATGCACTTTATGGAGAATAGATTGTGGATAACATCAAACATCAAAGCTGGATCCACTTGTAATGTAGGAGCAGTTGTGTGTCAGTGAAGGGCAAGAGAGAGGTTTGGCTGGGAGGATGTTATTAAACCATCTTTACCTAACGCTGGCAAATCAATAGCACATCCCAGAAAAGATGAGAAAAAATGGGTTGAACATTTTGTGAGAAAAGCCACAGGAGGACACTTAGAAGTCTGTCAAAACTTAAGTCCTGCAAAACCTACTTGCAACTGTAGTTGAAACTAGAAATTTTAAGACGACTCACAACTGCCAGATGCTGGATTTCTTTTTTTCCGCAAGTGTTGGATTTTCCCTCGAGGCCCTAAATAAGAGAATAAGATGATGCGATGTTAACAGTTGTCAGCGTGAAGACACACAGGTTGAGAGTGTAGAAGGGTTGTGTCTGCAAGTTACATATAAAGCAGTTCTTAAGTTAACGTATTACTAACATTTTTGTTCCATATAGAAACACAAAAACGATTTTTAACGTACATTAAGTAGCTTCGATTTAAACAAAACCGCTGGCGTGCACGCTTTGTTGTGTACCTGATCATCTCTGTCCACCGCACAGCCTCCTGCAGCTCCATCAGTCTCTCTTTGTACTGGTTTCTCTCCATCAGCACTCTGGCCATCTCAACTCTGGTGAAACGCTTCCTCTGGGCGGTGGGAACATCGCTCTGTGGAGGGAGACAATTAAACCCACACATGACCACACAGAAATACAAGTATTATTTTTGGAATGAATTACATTCTGTATGTAGATGACTTAGGAAAAGTTCAGCTGCAGGCCTTGTTACACTGGCACAAAACACTCACTTCTTCTTCATCTTTAGTTTTCAGTTTAACTTCCTCTATCCCCAGTCGCACTCTGCAAAATACCATTTATTACTTATTCGTACTATATTAGAAATCATTTACGATTATTGTAGAAATAAACTGCTAACCTGCTACGGTCTTTGACTTACTTTTTGAGTTCCTCCTCCAGCTCTCTGTTCTTGTCCTCCATCTTGGTCTTAGCCAGCAGCAGCGCCTCCATCTCTCCCTGCAACATTTCCTTTTCACAGGTCAACTCATCCACCTTCAGTATCAAGTCTTTGTTTACTACATTCAGGGCATTCCTTAAGAGACAGGAAACAAGGACATTTTAGCATAATGATTCAATGTTTGTATTAATTTTCTCTGAGCACAAAAGACAGAAGATAAAAAATGTCAAAAACGATTGGTAATTACTTTGTCTCGAGGAGTTGGGAATTCTCCTGAATGAGATTTTCAACTTCCCGGCCCATACCTGAACATGATTAAAGACAATTTTAAAATTCTACTACGTTAAAAAATACAATAGAAAGCTATGGCAGGGACTACAAAAACTCTACATATTAAGATGCACAACTTTATATTAGTGCACTACAATTAAACTCAACAACATACTACATGTAATGTAAAATAACTCCTACTGAAATATTGTTACTGTACAAAGGAACGTCCACAGCACACAAACCCACAGCACACGTCACATGACTGACAGGAGAAGGATGAATGGTGGGTGAGGTCTTACCAATCAAACTAAGGTCTGAGCAAACCATGCAATCCAAGTCAGGCGAAAGAAAAAGGAAGAGAAAGAAAGAGAGAGAGAGAGAGAGAGAGAGAAATGTGGATACAGTTTGAGACAGTGGAATGATAAAAATGATGGAGGAGCCGCAGCTAAACACGTAGCCGTTGACCCCACAAGCAAAAAGGAAAAAACGCTGAACAGTCTTTGAGGCTAGGTACATTCAATAATTGCAGCGGTAGGTACAGTAGGAGGCGAGGAAAATACAAGGGCAAAAATGTATAAGCTGTAAAAAACAGTTAGACCAACAAAGGAAGCGTTGAACTTCATCCTTCATGCATCACACTTCAATCAAAAGTAGTCATAAGTAGGCAGCTGAAAAGCTATAAATACGCATTAGTGAGCCTACTATATGTTGAGTGTTCAAACATAATGGAGAGGGTGGCAGATATGGCAAGAAAGTGACGTATGGGCAGGGGGCAAAGCTAAGGAAAGGCTTAAAGGTCATACACACCAGAATACTCCACTGCGACACGACAAAAGCCAGAGGGTGAGACACGGGAGAAAGAGAGGTGATGTTAACACGGGCATATGCCTACAACAGTACGGACCAAAGCAAGAGGTAAAGCTTAGCAGCAAAACAGCAGGTGCTGGAGTTACAGTGAGTTGAACTAGTTCTATCGGCAGAAAGACAGCAACTAGTCAAACGTGGCAGTACAGCTTCAGTAGACAGAGACATAAAGCAGCAGTTAAACTGGTGAGAAATTAACCAGCGTATTTTGCATTGATATAGAAAATAAAAAATAATTGTAGTCAATTTTTCATTTTGGGACAGATTCTGTTGGCCTGACGTCATGTCCTGTTTAAAAAAGAAACAGGAAGACCTGAAGGCGCAATAACATGAAGCGGCGGGACGTTTGCTCCAAAGTCAATTAGTCTGATATAAGGACTAAAATTAGAGAACTGGAAAAACTTCTTAGGTAGTCTCTCAAATTAATTTATCAAATAAACGTTTCGTAATTTTATTGGAACTCCCCATATAAGCTTTGATAGAAGTGAATAACCTTCCAAATCCAACTCAACATAACTCCATTGTGAAGGGACAAATAACCATCTGCATATGAGACTGAGGCCTGTTAGTGTTGGCCATGGTATTATTGATCTCATATTTGAGATGTAAATGGAGCTTTTTTTTTTCAGGAATCCATTATCTACTGCTAACGCTCAAGGACCCCAGGGAAGACTTCCCAGAAGGCTTTTCACCCAAACAACAGCTGATTCAGTTTATAATACAGTTGAGATCATTCCAACACCATATTTTTGTTTGGATATGACACAAAACTATTCAAGTGATTCATCATTTTCCATGACCGTAAATATTTTACTCACCCAGCAGGTCAGCCCCTTCATCCACATCCCCTATGAGCCCAGTGCCCGCAGACGACAGCTCCTCAAACAGAGAGTCTGTATTGCGGTCGAACGCCATGTTTTCGATGCCTTTGGTGGGAGTACTGCAAGAGTTTCCACAGCACGAGGTGATTATTTGCCTTCTCGCCCTGCTAGCCCGTTTCCTGTTTGTTTAAAAGCAGCCCATAGGTGAGCTTCATTTTACTACCTGCAGGGCTTGTAGCCAATGAGATCCATGTCCAGCTCGGGGGTCGACTCAATAATGTCCTGCACATCTGAGCTGTCCTCATTTTCAGGCAAACCTGCAGATAACATTCAGGATAACCAAAGAGAAGAAAGCAGGTGTCAGCTGCATGAGGATTCACCAACACGATTCTGTTATCGGTGCACTTTGATGAGGTCTGTCCCTACCCACTGATATGGATCTAGTTCCTGGTGCTACCTGCACCTCAGTGCTCTTACAGCTCCCCTCTTCCTTCTCCATGTCCGAAGCCGTGGTGGACATCGGAGTGGCCGACTTGGAGCCGGTAAAGTCCGATAACTCATCCTGCAGAAACAGGGGATTAGTTTACAGCAACATTTACAAGGAGCTCAAAATTACTGGCAAAATAGAATAAAAGTGACAAAAAGTAGGAGAGCTATTTTTGACCAACATACAGATCAGCCACAACATTATTACCACATAAATACCATCTCTTAGTCATGTAAAAGTACAAAGCAGATTATCTACATGTTAGAATAATACGCTACGATAACTATTTATTTTAAGCAATTTTTAAACCATACTGATTAGGGTAATTATGTCAAAATAATGTACAGTACAGTATGTACATTACTACATACACGTGTACAGTAATTATTTAAAACAAAGCCTCAGGGTTCACTGTTGGTAATGATGGAGCCCATTTTAACCACTATGTACAGACGGGTGTTTAATCCATTCATCATATTTTTATATTGAAACCACCAGGTGATATAAATGTTGTGGCTAATCAGTGTATTTCGCCCAAAACAGCACAGTGGATTATTACAGGCTAGCATGCGGTTGATCTAACATCTGCTTCTCTGTAAAACCAAAAATAATAAGAAAAATAATAATATAATAAGATTCAAGAAACACATCTCTTAAACACAAAAATCTGAAATACTAAGCTACAACAAAATTAGGAAAACAGGAGCTCCAGAAATCAGAGAATCTAAAGAACAAACTATGAAATGACAAAAACACAATACTAAATACTAAAAACCTTGTGGATTGACTATTACTTTACATTCAGGTGCAGGGAGGAAACACACAAACACAGAAACAAAGTCCACACAGAGCTACCACAGGCCGGGGGGGAGGGGGGGCATAAATAACAATCACAATTAACAGCTGCCATTCTACCTCTAGTACACAACACAAATCCACAGAAGATCCAACTAAAAAACAGCTTAGAAAAAAATGAAACCATAAATTGACTAAACGTACTGTCACAAATCTACGGCATTAAGCAGTTAGAGACACAATGCTGTTTTAAATGTATAATGTTTTTGTAACAATGAATGATTAGTAATGTTGAATTGACAAAACAGAAAAAGACCCATGTGAAATTTATAACTCATGCATTTGAACTAAAATGAAAAAGTAATTGTATGCCACATGCAACCACGCTGTTATTGACACTGACAGATTAATAATTAAACAGTTCCATCTGTGACACAGCTGATGGTGGTGTGCGTTTATTTTGGAGGTCCCCAGCGTAGGACATGGTTTCATGTAGCACAATCTAGCACACGTGGTTTGTGAAGCGACAGTCTACAGATGCACAAAGTGAGAGGCGGTGCTTTTGAAAAGATGAAACAGCATAGTGGAGGACACTAGTGAAGCCTGCACACACACACACACACACACACACACACACACACACACACACACACACACGCGTAAACACAAACACTGCACTGTCCACAGCCAAGGCAGGCGTGCTGCTGCTGCTGCTGCTGCTGCTCGTGCTGACACTTCCGTCAGCTGCCACTCCAATCCAACTACCTTGCAGTCGTCTGCCAGTGAGTTCCCCCAAGAAGAGTCCTGCGCACTCTTACCCTCCCTTTCCTTCGCGGGTTCGACAAAGTCCAACTGCTTTGGGGGGGAGGGGGAGAGTAAGAATGAAGCTCAAATGTGCAGAAGCAGTTCGACAGACATGCACACGGCTGAGCGTGTGCATGTCTGTGAAGTGATTAGAAAAGTACAAAAGTGAGTGGAAAGTTCAAGATACATGCAAGCCTGCGTGTGTGTTTAGGAAACAAAAGAGCAACTGAATTTTGATTGAGTAAATTAGTCCGTTATGTTTATTTTTTTTATATAAAAAGCAACTAATGTTACTAATTATAGACATTTTGTCATTTTTCACATAAAAAATGCTCGACTCAGAGATTAGCTTTTTCTATGCTATAAACTGAGTATATTTGGATTTTAAACCATAATTAGTTATTGTCCTAATTTCACTAAACATTTAATAAAGACAATAAACGTCACCATCCAAAAAATAAAAGCAGGTCTAGAATTGGCATTTTCGTCAAAATGATAAAATAAAACAATCGGCTATGAAAATAAACATTTTAGTTCAAACTTTCTACCACCTGCAATGCTTCCAAAAATGTTATAGAATTCATGTCCAAGTTTTGTACAAGTTACAAGTTTATGTGACACTGGTTCAGTGAGTTCCTGTGGAATGAAACACAAAACAATGATTCATACTTGTTTTGCCCACTTTAGAGATAATGGGATGGATTTGTTCACATGAATTGTGGATGGAGATTAGATCATGCTTGCATATGCTCATCATTAACCTGCCGTTCTTTTTCACTCGCCACCCACTGCTGTAAAAAAATTAAAAAATGATGTCTCTGTTTTAATTCTAACAGCCTGTCTGCATTTCAAAGCCACCATCTTCAAAAGACCATGGTCTAAACCATAACCATCCTGTAGCGGTGATTACATAAGAACCAATCAAATTCCAGCTAGCCTGTTTCTCTCCCTCAGTGACTGGCTGCGAGCCATACAGTGGCATCACTCCCGTCATGCACCGCAACATAGAGCCGATGTCCCAGTTTTAACAAAAACGCAGCGGTGAGATGAAATAACACTGTCACCCTCCAGGTCCTAACTGCCACAGACACAAACACAACCCATGCTGCACAAAAACGTCTTGAAGAGCAACAACCACTACACTGAATTGAAACATGGCTAATTTTAGCTGACAGCACATTGTCATTGTCAAATTCAAAATTGTTGAAATCATAAATATTCATGGGGAAGGTTTAATGATCTTCTGTGACTGCTGCTACCACGGGAAGTTTGCATATTCATCAATAGCTAAAGAGGAGGATGTGTGGAAACAGAGATGCCCTTGTCAGATGCCCAATAAAATACACGTAAGCACAACTGAGCCTTATAAAAGGCTCTCTATTTTAAAAATGAATCCAAAGCCAAAACCTCTCTATCTTCTAAAACTGGCAGGAGGGCTGGAAACATACCGGCAGCTAATTAGATTATAGCGATCTTATCCGCCTCTATAGTTTATGCTTGTATACTACTGAACCTCATTGAGATAAAGAAGCCGAAACAGTGCGTGGGGTCAGTTACAGTGGGAGATAATATGCAGGTTTCAAATCATTTTAAAGAGATTTGATGTTCAGCATCTGATTTTAACAACTGCAGTGAACTGAGTTTTAATAATTCAGACTGAACAATTATCCAAATGTGTCCAAATAGGACGCATGAGTGGCACTGGGGATCAGAGATAGTGCAGAAAGGAATCCAAATGGATAAATAGTGTCTGGAAAGTTGAATGTGGTCTTTCACTATATTAGGCTACAAGACTAATGATCAAATCCACATGAGTTATCAGGCAGATATCATGTACTCTGTCCATAACATGAGTTTATTCTCTGAAGGGGAAAAAAATTTAGATCACACTAAAAGACATTTTTATTTCCCCACCTGTGATAAAAGTTTTCATGTGTGTGTTCCCAGACACCCACCTTAAGGCTGGTGTTGGACCGTGGCTGTGTCGGGTCAGTGAACCTCCAGCCCTCAGTACCCAAGGTTTCCGCTCTGGCCTGGGGGTCTGGGATTAGGAGAGACGTCCCACCTGATGATGGGAAAATTCCTAAAGAAAGAGGCCGCTCTCTCCTAGACAACAAAGACGGATAACAAAAAAACATTTCATTGTTATTTGAACGGAGGCTCAGACAGTGGGTTTTACCGCTATCAGACTGCTGGAGGAACATGCGTTGTTTTACTAAAGAGGCCTCTTCATATGTTTAGATACATTTTCCCTCAAAAACAAAATCATGTCATGCTCTATTGTGATCTGATCTATACAGATGAGTGGCAGGTAGGAGACAGATACATTCACCTTCAGTATTTCCTTGCACCACATATTTTCTACACTAACTAGTTATTTTTGAATGCACATTTACAAATGTAAATATATTTAGAACTTTTAATTAAATGCAAAAATATAGGTAATAAGGAATAAGGCTTTTATGATCACAGTATTCATGTAATGGTAACTCTGGGGATAACTACTAGTGAGGTCTTGTCCACCCACTGTCCTATTCCAGAGCTGATCATAGCTCAAACATGTAAGGCTGGATTTTAAAAACAAAACTATGTAAAATATATAGCAACTTTTATGGAAAATATTGGAAAGAAATAAGAAAAATAAGATCTTTTAGAATAGTGCATTGTTCAAAATGCAAAATTCCACAAAAATAGTAATCTCTTAACATGACCTCTTCTAAATAACATTATTCTGTTGAATCTTACCTGACTCGGCCAACTGTGCTTGACTCTGAAGTCTCACTGATCTGCTGCATTTTGATCCTGTCTACATGCTCCATATAATTATGGATCATCTGTAGTAGGCAAAGCAAAGAAACAAGAGGAAACAAGTCATAAGTGCTTTTAATTATTACAACTGCACATTTCTTTCCTTACTTCCTTCCTTACTTACCTCTGTGTGTCGCTGATGAAGGGAGTTGTAGTCCTTCTTGAGATCCAGCTCTCGTTCTTCTAACCTGCCAACTGAAACAGAGGATGACAACACGTTTATTTCAGATCTTTGTGTTCTGTGATTGTTGACTGTTCTGGTTTTGTACATGTTACACACTTTCACATACATAAAAGTGTGAGCACAAAGTCTCTCCACCATACACGCAGAGGGGGTAATCTCACTTAAAAAGGTTCCAATGTTGGGAGGCGAGTAAAACACCTGATCCCTTATTAGTGAACCAGGTTGATCCAACACCACACAGAGGGCTGGTGCACAGATAGTGTCGCTAATAGGCTTTAGGCAGTGTATCATTTACAGCTACTGTCGGAATTTGTGCTACTTTAATGAGTTAACAAATTCATAAAGACAAGAAATAAAATGAAGGGAGAAGAGGCACTTAAATCTGTAGCTATCCCCGTGTCATATTCGTCATGTGCAAATATGGGGAGCACGAAGTGAGGCTGAACATTTAGACTATAATACTGACTGAATTTATGATTTAATTTTTTTTTTGCTTTAATAGCATATGTTAAACAAAGCAATACAATAACAGTGCTGGTTCTGCGGCCTGTGTGGGAGCTGTGTAATCACCCACTTATGTCTGTTTGATGTCATGTCAAAAACACAGATGAGATGTGTGCTTACTGCTTGACTGACGCAGTATAATGTGCTGAAGGCTTGTATTAGTACAATACATAAAAATAGCACCATGCCCCAAAATTACTCCTAAATAATAGCTTGCATCAGCACGATGGTCCAAACAAATAGATAGACATGAGAGGAATAAATAGTTTATCTCTTCGGTGCCAGGCAAGTCAAAATGAAGCCAAGAATGAATTTAGGAGAATTACAAAAGTTTAAGATTGTCACTTATAATCCAACATTAACTGTGACTTTATTAATGCTACACTACAAATGCTGTGGACTCTGTCCTGGACTGAGGAATTCCTTAGCTCAGATTCTGCAACATAATGCATCAATGATTTACCAATCACCGGGAGTGGCAGAAGGAAACTGATTTGCTGAGATAAATCCTCAGAGTAGCTGCCCGACACATGATCTGTATTTTCCCTAAAAGGGGTAATAGTTAACTTTGTCATATGACCGTGAAATTAAATTATAAAATGATTCACATCTGATTTTTCAGAATGAATCAAACAATGACCTACTTATTTTTTCCTTCTAATTGCCAAATTTCTGACTCTATTGCGCCATGAATCCCCCGTTTCCAAAAAGACAGGAAGGCTGAGCCAGTCATTTTGCTTCTATTCCTTAATCCACCAGTAAGATGGGCGGTAATGCACTGTCGCATTAAGAGGATGAGAATAACAGAGATCCCATAATCCCATTACTGTTAACCCTGCAAAGAGGGAGGGAGTGACAGTGTGTGTTTGTGTGTGTGTGTGTGTGCATGACACGCCATGAGACAGACATCAAAGTGGTGAGGAAGATGAAGGGAGTGAAAAAAATGTAAAAGATGAAGAGAGGGAAGAACGGTCCTGTACGTGGACACAAACAAGCATATGAAAAAATTTATAGATAGACATAATCGACACAATAGAGAACTGGGAGCTTGAAGGGGACGAAGAGATGAGCGCTCACTCTGGTCTGCGTAGTTCTTGATCTTGAGTTCCAGCTGCCGGGAATGGGACTCCATTCTCTCCATGAGGTTTTGCAGGTCCTTCTTCTCCTGTTCATGAGTGTCCTCAAACTCAATGAACTTCTACTCACACACAGACACACACACACACACATACACAAGAGAGAGAGAGATTCACGGACAGGCTCGAAAAACTTCAGTTGCTCATAGTTCTATGCAGCTCAGATTAACTGAACAAAGAAAAATATAATATATAACTTTCATTTCAGTTAGTTACGTAAATAGTTAAAATCCTCTGGTTGCAGTTACATAAAAGAGAAAATGGAATGTTTATTGAACAAAACAATCCAAAGATGTGAAGTGGAGAGACCATATCAATTCAGTTTTTTGTTTTACATTTAATCAACATTTAAATAATATTAATAGAAAAATTACTAATATAATGTATCACATGTATGAATTACCACATGTACCAAAATAATGTATGTAGAAATATGTCTAAATATGTCTAAACGAGGGGATCATGAACTCATGGGTTCATCCGGAAATTCCGGTGCCTCCCAGTTCCCTTTCAGGCGGACCTCAGAGCGGAGAATCTTTGTTTGTCTGTGTGTGTCAGCATCCACATCCTGTCCAGCTGAGCAACTCAAGGCCCTAACGTGGTTGCCCGCCTTCGTCTGCACGAGACTATTATTATACTTTGACATGCAAACACTTGGTAAAGCTCGTCTTAGTCAAAATATCAGGTTATATGAAACTGACAAAAAATTAATCTACAACATAATTTTGTCGGCAAGAATGCCCAAACTAAAATGTGATTCTCGAATGTAAACATTTGCTAGTTTCCTTAGATATTTTGTGAAATTAAACTGAATATGATCATGTTTTTCATCCTGTCCGGAAAAAATTGTCAGCTGTCAAACGGCTCTGTGACCCAGACTCAGCAGTGCAGAGATGTTGTACTCCCAAAAGGTCTGCACCAATCTCATTCTTCTCACCAGTCACAGAATTCTGCTTGATTTCTTCTTAATTGTGACTTCACAATAATCTATACATGAAACACTGGGCAAAGTGATGCAGAGTCATACTTGGTAATTTGGACAGTTTAGTTTCTGAATCAGAACAGAGACGCTAACCATAAGCAAGATGATGCCATTATTGGTTTTGTGGTTGTGGCCTATACTAGTCTGGTTAAAGAAGGCGGGGGGGTGATGTTCCCTTTCTGCTGGTTTCTGACAAAGGACGACATGATCTGGAAGTAATATCTTGCCTTTCAAACAGACTTAACACACCCCTTCTCTCTCCCACTCAGGCTTGTTTCCCATATTTAATGTTTTATAAAATATTTTCCTATAAACATACAGGCTACTATAGTTACGTGTGTTTGTGCATAAGTGATGCTGCTGCACCGCTCCACTGGAGGGATGTCGGCATGTCCACTGTGCGAGTGTCCTTTATGTCCCGATGCTGGGAGTCAAACGGGCAAGCTGGGGCAGATGGTGCGAGTCACATCACATCACCCTTCACACACAGGGTCGGGGCCAGGAGGCAGCACATTCACACATACACACTTCACACATGTCTGGCTTTAAACTCGGCTACTTATCATCAACTAAACAGAGAGAGCTTTGGCTACACAACACCCTCATTTCAATCCTACACTCATTTTAAACTTTGTGTAGACAGTGACTTTAAAGGGACACTACACTAGTTTTACACAACTAAAGACGTATTACTGAGCCTAGGAAAAGTAAACAGTTGCATCATGTCATGAAAAATTACCCAGAGAACATCATGATGATGGGGTTCACATACTCAACTGAACTGAAGGATGTGGGCTTTGACCAGGCACGGAAAAAAAAGCCGCACACTAGCCTTACGGGTCCAAATGATGGAATAAAAGTCAGGATAGTTCAGCCTCTGCTGCACACACAAGTCCTTTTTGCTTGAAAATGACATTTCTGAACTGCATCTTGCTCAGATGCTCTCAACTAAAAACCTGGGAGACCTAAAAATGTCAAAGTCACCCATAGTACAAATCTGGCATATTTACTGATACATTATTTCATAACCTTCTTGTCCAGTGAAAACCCCTTTTCTAAATTTTGTGATATTTTGATTAAATATTACTATCCTTGCAGAGCATATTTTCCTGCTTTTCCAACTTTAGATTGTTCTAAAGTGTTACTGAGCATGTGAAACATTTTGTATGGTCTGATTCATTCGTGCATGTGATATGAATCTGAAATACATCACATCACATAGTATGACACAAATAGGGGCAATTTCTGTGTAAAAACAAGTTCTTTAAGTACATCTACTGATGTGGAGGAAGCAATATTCAAAACCTTCACTTTCAGTTACTATCCAGCTGCCAGTTTAAGGATATTTTGATGCCGATACTTTTGATTTTTACTTCCACCACGGTGTCCTACTGCACATGTGAATATGCCATCCTTCCTTCTGCCTGTGTCTCCATCTTCACTTTTTAATTTTTCGGACTATATGTCACAGTGATGGGCCAAAGTGCTGACTCACTTCACCTGCTGTTCCTTCAGACACTGCCTCTCGGGCTCTGGTGTGACTCCACCATCTGATGCAATAGGCTTACCGGTAGATTACAGCCATATCTAGTTGAAGCAGGGACTGAAACGTGGCATCCTTGGGGTTAAAGGCACGGCCATCTGACACGGTCTTGTTTACATCCCCAATAATCGCCGTGGATGCTGCTGCGGCCACGTGTATGGGTTAATTCATGGCTCACGGATGCTGGGAGGGGGATGCACACGACCACCCATCATCCATCCACCCATCATCCATCCATCCATCCATCCATGTGCGCTTTCATTCGCTTTCCACCAGCTCCGTTCCCTCACCTCCTCTGCGTGTTTCCTCAGCGCCTTCTCCCGCTCGTACTGGGTGATGAGCTGCTCGTTGTCCTCCTTCAGCAGCTCCAGCTCCACTTCGTGCTCCTGGTTCTCCGCGAACACCGAGTCCAGGTTCTCCAGGACGGCCACGACCAGCGGCATCAGCTCCTTCACCACATCCTCGTCGTATTTGCCGATGAGCCTCTCGAACTCGCGGTAAATGGAGCTGGCCAGGCCCGACACCCGGTCGGACATCATCGCTGATGTCCCCGAGTCGTCCTGGTACACAACTCCGTCTTCCAGCTCCATTTTAGTCCTCTCCCTTTGAGCAGACGGGGCCGACGTGGGTTCTCCTGCCTCAGCCCGCCACTGTGGAACAGCGTGAGGGGCTTAGTGAGAAGCAGCGTCAGTTTAAATGAGCGAACACACCGAGGACATTCCGCGGCCGGACTGTTACGATGGAAGACAGACAGGCGACGTGGATTTTCTTCCTCGTTTTTTCCTCACTGGTCCCATGCTGCGTTCAAAGGCCCACCCAAAGCGTAGAATTCTCAAGCTCTGGCTAAGGCTGGTAGGAGGAAAATCAAAACTTCTGTAAAAATAGATTTGATGTAGATTTAATATTTTAGTTTGTTTCTACGTATCGCCAATGTTTTGTTCACGCTCACAAAAGAAAAATATGTGCCTCGTCTCTGCTTCTTAACTGTCAAGTTTCGAATACTTTTTTGAAGATAACAGCAGCACACTGAAAAAGATGGCGTTCCTATCAGAAATGAATATTTAATTTTTGCATTGTTATGATATTTTGGAACGTATTACTGCTATGCCATTACCGTTACTTTACCATCCCTTAGCCGAGAGGTCACTTTTTTTAACCAAGTGATGTTGTTATTCCCACAGTCTTTAAGGCACCATCACAACAGCTGAGTTGTTGACTAGATCACGTGATGACGTCACATCGCGCTCAACAACAGGCTCGTTCGAGATGAAGCGCGCCTCGCCTGGAGCGCGGACGACAGCGGGCGGAGGGCGGAGGTGGTAAAGCTGTCCTCAGCACAGGAAGTCACGTCCCGTGACGACACGTCCACAGTAAATCACAATGCATAATCACCAGATAATCACAAAATTACTATATTTACCATTGAAAGAAATAAAATTACAACGTAATTTAAAATGAAACGTAAAATTTAAGTTTGCTGCTGCATGTAAATAATCTGGGTGATATGATATGTAAGTACAAGAATGAAATAATCATAAAAAAAATAAAAAATGTACTAGGGGAGATGTTGTTCTAATCATCTTTACATCCCCACATTTTCTTCCTTATTTATTTACCTACTTAAAATGTTTAACCGTTAATGTTTATTTTGTGTGGCTATTAAATGTGATTATTACGAGTAAAATACAATATGTGAAACTGATATATAAACTATTCAGGCTTTTTTAAATCACCTTTATTCTGACTTCATAGTGAAAACATTTACATTATTTTCCATTAAACAAAAGAGGAAACTAAAAATCGTCATGTTGTTGATCTGATTGCATGGGTAAACAAAGTGTAGAGGAAAAGTTAGCTGAGTCACAGCTCAAATGGATCCAGGACTATCTCACAGTTCACCTTGAGTAATAAACTGATGAGTTTCGAAAGGTGGAAATATTATTTCAGTAGAAACATAAGAAAAACCTTAGACTTTATTCACACTACTTCTTTAGAGACTTTTGATAAAACTCTACCTCCATGTTCTTGCACCTCATATGTTTCATAGTTGCCACTGTGCTGTTATTGTATGCCGAGTCCCATTTTATCCAAAACAAATCATTTTTTTGATCCCTTCTTTCTGTGTAAAGTTGCTTCCAGTGTTGTTGAGCCTGGACTTGCCATCACCAATTGTTCCATGAGGCAGAATTCTGACATGTTTGACCTCTTTGTTTTGAGGCTGAATTTGGAAGTTATTCACAGCCCAGCTCTTAAAATGTGGCAAGAATAGGAGACATGCAAGAAGTCAATTGCCAGAAAAAACAGTTTGATTCACACAAACACAATACACAAACAAAAGCATGTCTATGGGAGAAGTCTGCAGTCAGCTGTGAAAGATATGAGTTGATGAAAATGTGCTGCAAGAATGTCATGTTGCCGAAGCTAATAAAGAGAACAAAATCCAAAAACAACAAAGTGTTTTTAGGGGGCAGGAAAACAGGCCATCGCTCTGGTCGTATATATCCATGGGGGTCAAACTGGGTCCAGATGAGCCAAGTATACAAATGTTTAAATAAAGAGGCAAGACAAAGCAATACAACTTATTATATACAGGCTACTACAAAGTGCTTGTAGGCCCTATAAGGTCATTAAAATATCATTAGCCCCACGAAATTAAACAATAAAAAAATTAATGATCTGATTACTTTTTAAATCAACGTTAAAAAGTCAAAACTCATGTTTAATCTGTCAAATGTTTCAACAAACACAGCAATTCTTCTTAACTGTCTGTCTCATCAGTGCACCCATCGTGCAAATGGTTGATGTAGTCTTCTCCAAACTCGATCATCTGTCTTAGTGCGCACAGTATTTGAGCATCCATGTCATCGTTCATTTGGTTTTTCACACTGTAATTCTCCACAAGAAAGATGCAGTTCTTTGGAATGCCCAACCGTACGTGTAATTGGTCAACCTAAATTTGAAATTGCAACATTCATTTGAATCAGTGAATGCACAGTGGTGTGAAATTGAGACACAGAGTGGACATGGTGAAAATGTAACTTAAGTTACATTTTTGTATGTAGAATTATAAATTATACTTTTTAAAATAGACACCCACCTTTTGTTTCAGGTACTTGCTCGTGTAGGTGTTTTTAATATTTTCTTTGACTTTAGGACAGGCTTCATTAGTTTTGGTGAGAAGTGTTATTTGGGGAATCCCTGTAGATATCAAAACACATAATTAAAGTTTTTAACACTTGTTTTGCTTGTATTTAATTCAACCTAAGATGGCACCATTAGTCAACACAGAGGAAATGGGATGTTACAGTACCCATATCACTAGCAGCAAGTCTAACATCTCTCATCTTCTTTACAACATCATCCTCCAAAACAGATGCTGTGTTGGCAGGAAGAACAGAAACCAGAACGTGAACTTTGTCATCCAGAGTGGGAGATGAGTTGAAGCCAATGTCATTCTTCGTCAAACGGTTCCCAGGGATAAACTAAAAAATAATAAAGTTTAGTCAAATACACATGAAGTGAGGGTGCACATTTATCCTCAATCTAGTATCCATGAAAGTAAACAGTACAAGATCACAACTGGTAAACTGCAAAGCAGTAAATGTACATACTTATAATGTAAGTTCTAAATTTGTTTGTTGACAAGAAAAATATGAAGAGGACTATTGGTAGATTTTGAAGGATTCTACCTTGTAATCTTCTTTCACGTGACCCATCAGAGCCAGTTTGATGTCTTCCACATGGACTCCGCTATGGGCATTTGGTTCAAAGCCCATGATGTCATTGAAAATGAAAGGGTAAAAGGTCTCTTGATCTGTATTGCTGATTTTGTATGTTTTGTACTGTAAGACAGAAGCTGTAGTTATTAACATAATTTTAACACATTCCTGACAAATCTATGATTCCTGAATTAACACACATGGCTACAATTATTTGACAAAGTCTGTGGGCCATGTCAATGTAGAAGCACATCCAGCAAAATCAACAAGCACACGTTTCAAATTGTAGTGAAGATTATATCTACAATATGAATGGACTGTGACTGTCATTATTTTTATATCAATGTGTTATTGTGAATATTTAACCATCAGATGCAAATTTAAGTTTTAAACTACATAGAATTTTAATAATTGCCATTTTAAAAGAATTATGAACTTGTTGTCTTTATAACTACAACAACCAACAGATATTCTTACCCTTGTTGTAAAGCTTCCCCCGGACGTAGCATCTGGCAAAGCTCGACAAGTTACTCTGCCTTGTAAAACACTGTCAACAGAGCTGATGAAACTGGACTTGCCAGCACCAACTGGTCCATGAAGCAGAATTCTGAGATGTTTGACTTGCTTGTTTTTAGGTTGATATGATTTCACAAAATCAAGACTTTCCTTGCTCCTGTGAAATTTGAAAAAAAATAATAAAATGTAGTTTTTTCTTAATTCATTAATTCCTTCATTCATGAGGATTTATTTAAGGTCTTGACAATTAAATGAACATCCCCTGTTCACATCATTGCATCTTTGTACAATTTACAGTCAGCATTATGATACTTGATGATATGATACAATATGTCCTCTCCAGGAGACCAAAAGTCAGATTGCAGCTGACATTCAACAATCATTCAAAACAGTAACAAATCATTTGCATTAAGAATCATAATTATATGCCATTAAGTCTATAATGGCTGTATATTTACTCATACTCACTGTGGCACAGCTCTCCATGGCTGACTAAAGAGTGCTGAGGGAAAAACATTATTTTAAAAACATCATGTGTGTTTCTGTAATGTTAATGTAACAGTTTGTGTGTGGGTGTGTCCTCCCATATCTGTAAATACTACTTACATGTAAATGTGAGGACCAAATATCTTTTTTTGACAACAGAGTGAGGACATTTTTGCAAAGTGAGGACATTTTGGCCACTCCTTACTATGTTTAACCCTAAAAAGGGATTTTTAAGGGTCAAGACTGGGTTTTAGGGTCTGGGTTAGAATTAGGTTTTACTTAAAAAAGGCTGAAATTCTTTTATGTCAGTGAGTGTTATAATTAAAATGTAAAACAGGTTGAACAAAAGCTGACTTAAAGGTGTGTGTGTGTGTCTCCACTGTTTTGTTAAAAACTGCAAATTAAGTTTAATTGTTAAAAATAGTGAAACTGGATAATAAAAGCAACTCTGAAACTGATCTCAATGAAAAGTGTTAATCAGTCCACATGCTAACTGCAGGGTAGCAAACCACAAACTAATTTTACATTTTAATGCAAAGTATCAAGCAGGCTTTTATTTTAAAAGTTTATTTCCTTTCTGTGTTTGTACATAAAACATACTAATTTAGTAAATAAAAACAAAGGAAAGCACTTTGAGCTGTTTCCTGTTAATGGTTTGTGTGTGGGTGTGTGTTCAGCACACAAAGTCATTTTTTGACAACAGAGTGAGGACATTTTTGCAAAGTGAAGATACTTAATAAAATGAAGCTGTGATTTTAAAACAGATTTGAGGAGAATTTCTGGAGCTCCTTTGAAATGGGCTGTAATGGGAGTTTGACAGGACCCTCTCTCTACTTCTGGCCACTTGGAGGAAGAACTGTAAGACCTGTCGCTGTGAGAGTTACATTTCAGGAAAGAAGACAAAAATACCTACTGTTTGATGTGTAATTTGTTGAGGAAAGATGAAAGTTGACTGAAGGAAACCAGAAAATGAAGAAGAAAAGTTGTTAAGTTTGGTAAAGCATTCACAGTAGATAAGGTATCTTTACAAAATATTTTGTAACTATATTAGATTACAGCTTATGACTTGCAGGGAAGTACAGCAAACTTATTAGTACTTATTAAACTGTGTACTTATTAGTAACAGTACCTCCACAGTAGCTATGGAAATATAATATTTGTTGTTACTTGATAGCAAACTTTGGGGAATAACAGGGTAACAAGATGAGAATAAGAAAAATATCAAGTATTTTGTAGTTAGGGAGGTCCTTATTAAATATTACACAATAGGTGTGACTACTTATGGTGTAACTACTCTTTAACTACATATAAAAACATGTTTAGAAGCTCCACTTTAAATTATAGCCTTAATTTAAATTTCTGTCTTAACCTGTCCTCAGAAATCTGTGTATATTGGCTCAGGTATAATAATATTTGCCAGGACTGTTCAATAACAAATATATATTAAAACTGGTAATAGCAGTAATGCTGAAAATGCACCAATGTCATAGTTTTTCCTTTATATTTGAATTTATTCAATACAGAAACCAAAAAAAAAGGTCTAACTCTTTTTCATTCGAATAAATTTGTAAATAAAATTTCACAAAACTTTTGCAATTTAAAGGAACACCAGATTTAAACAAAAACCAAGACATTTGGATTTAGATCTTTAACATCAAATCTCAACAGCACTTAATGATAATAACACTAAACATTATCTTATCAAAAATAATTTATTTTGTTAAACAAATATAATGATTTTGTATAGTTTTTTCAGTCAGTAAAAAAATTAATCACTACACCAAAAGAAATTAAAGGCACATAAGGTTAATAAAATATTTTTTTCTTATCTGAGGAGATATAGAATCTTTACCTGTGCTTATTCGTCTGTGGACAGAATAACAGTTTAGTGGTAAAGGCAAAGCAAGACAAATGTTTTTATAGGCTCGGTTTCGATTCTGTTTTCACTTCCTTATTTTTGATTTGATGCTGATTAACAGACTTTTTATTCAACCATTGCAACTGTGTTGTTAACAGCAACCACACAAAACAGATACATTTAATTCATTTTTGAATATTGCAGGCTCTTATGGCTGTTAGGCTAAGGATGAGGGTATGTGTCAGTCTCACTCAATCTCACTATAACAGGTTTTGTTAACAACAAAGAAATCTAACATTCATAACTCATTATTAATTCTATTATAATTATGAAAAAATAATCATTTTTTTAATGTCATAGGCTCTTATGGCTGTAATCCTAAGGAGAGGTCAGTCTCACCCTCAGTAAACTGACACATTTGTTTAAGTTGTATTGGAGATAAGGCTACAGGCGCTTGTGAATTTCTCACATTCTTACATACAGCAACAGTTATAAATTTATTAAGTACTCCAGCATGTGCTGCAACTGGTTTTCTATTTCCTTAGCTGAATCATTTCCTCATTCATTGGTGAAGGTTTTGACAATAACATAATCCAGCATGATATTGCAACATATTGTTCAGAAATAGTTTTTAATGTTGTCTGTCAATGTACTATATTGGTTTCAAAGTCTTACTAATATGTTTTAGTTGTCTTTAAACCAGTATGATTTGTTGTAACAATGTTCTTTACTGAGAAAAGTTTGTTTAAGTCATACTGAAAAAAATTATATTGTTGAGACCAATTGCAACCTGTGATGACACAACTTTCAAATTAACACAGAACAGTTAAATATCCAACACATCCTATAATCTAAATAACCATACAAGTTGTTCTTTTCATTCCCTTTGTATGACCCATAGGAATATAGACATTAGATTATTTACGCAATTGACCTTTATGGGTTGTCTGTTAGTGGAAGGCGGGTCTGTAAAATTCCAACTCAGGGTCTATGGATTTATGGTTTACAGTGTGAGCAATATCTGTGCAGATTCTAATCATAATCAGGGGAACTCCAATGAAAGCTTTTTCTAAAATTCCTCTGTAACTATTGGATGCATTACAGTCTTCTATACAAAACATCCCTAGAGGATAAAATGTTAATGTGTCAGTGTCACAAAAACACAGACAGAAAATAAGCAACGGACAAGGAAAATAACTATCACAGATTCTCATTTAGATCCATTTGATCTGAACATATATACAGTTATTTTCTGAATTAAACTGTCTTCAGTTTATTTAGCAACTTTTGAAAAACATTTCTGTCGGCGCTGCTAATAAGTCAGTGAATCCAGGCTTAAAATTGGTCCAAGTTTCCCAACTTCAAAGCTGTTCTATCATATGTATAAAGTAGGAAACATATCCAACATCAAACATGCCAATGAGTGCAGCAGAAGTACAACTTTACAGAGCTGCTGTTGTGTGGCTTGTGTGTCTTTTTTTGAGAGAAAACATAAATGCATTTTACGTTTTACTAATAATACTAGGAACTCAATGTGAGTTAAGTATGTGTGAAGGTGAAACGAGCCTCAAAACTCTGTAAACTGTTTAAATCAAAGCTTTTCTGCAACTTCCAATGCACTTAAATAAAAAAGTCCTATCTGTTCTTTCTTGCACCTGCATCCTGTGAAAGAGAAAAAACATTTAACACTCTTTTTAACAGATTCGTAAATATATGTACACAGAGACATAACATTATGACCAAGTTTGTAACTTAATGCCAAACAATGCAGCAGTTCTGCCATTAGTTCTACTTTAACAAGGTTAGAATTTCTGTTTTTCGGTTAAACCGGCAGAAAGGTGATAATTCTATGTGATTATTGTTTGGTTCTAATGTTTTTCCCACCTCATTAATTTTAAATATTAGAACCAACACTTCTTGTAATGCACTCCAGTACGACTCACCCACACACTGTGAATTTTCTGAGGGAAATGAGTGACATCATAGCAAGTCGGACAGAAAACTAAGCAGCAGCAGGCAACATTTTTGTATTGTAACATTACATCTATAGCTATATTCTGACTTGTATAAAACATTATAAACACAAGAAGTAGTTTTACTAACCAGTGTCACTTTCTGCAAGTCCCTCATCTTGGTTTTTGAGAATTTTTTATCCATGTGATCATGTGAGGGTAAGGTTTAAACACCAACTCCTTTAATTGAGTCCCTCCCAATGATGCCATTAAAGGGAACTGGATAATCTTAAAGCAAAAAATAAAAGTTCCCTGTTTTTGCCTTTTTGCATTTCTAACTTCTGAACCATAAAACACAAACTATTTTAACTGTGCCACCTACTGAATGATGAGCATCAATGAATTTATTTCTTTTTTACATCAAAACTAGTTTCTAAACACTTTATGTACTTTATGTTTCTCACTTGAGTTACATATCTAACACATTTTGCTAGAATTATATTTGTAACCACCTGTTTATTTTTGTAATCATGTCAACAAATGTTGTCCAACTTTAAGAATTTTAATCAAATTATTATCTTAAAAGTAAACCAAGCTGTTTGTGTCTCCAAATCAAATAATTATTTTGGTTTAGCAATGTAAGAACATAGAGGTTTTCAGCAGCGACTAGCTACTTTAAGTTATGGTTTGCTGGAACAAGTTGCAAGTCATTAATGTGGAGCTGGTTGTGTTGATATGGAATTGCACGGGTAAACAAAGTGTAGGGGAAAAGTCAGCCGAGTCACAGCTCAAATGGATCCTGTACTGTCTCACATTTCACCTTGAGTAATAAACTGGATGAGTTTCAAAAGGTGGAAATGTTATTACTGTAGAAACATACGGACCCTTACAGACTTTATTCACACTACTTCTTCAGAGACTTAAGTCCTTAATTAGACTCTACCTGCATGTTGTGGACACATTCTGTCAAGACTGTACAATAAAAAATTACATTTTCCAAACTGGTAAAAGTGGTAAAACTGTTAATGCACCAATGCCATTATTTTTTCTTTATATTTTATTATATTCTTTATGTAAACCAAAACTATATTTTCCTATTTTTCAGTTTTACAGAACTGGTCAAGTTGTCAAAGAAGGGTTATGTTTTTAACATCAAATAGGCAATAGCACTGAAACGATAATTACACTAAATATTTTATTATCAAAAAGAATTGAATTTGTTAAACAAATACAAGTCTTATATACAGACTAATATAAAGGTCTTTAAGGTCAATATTTACTGCCACAAAAGCCAGCGGACAAATACATCAATACATCAATAATTATTAGACATTCTACGTAAAGAGTACTTTTAGAACTTTATCTTTACAATGCTGTATTTATACTTGTGCTTAAGTAAATTATCTGATTAAAGCACTGCTAATAAGTCAATAATAAATGCATTTTGTAATATGCAAACAAAAGCATGTCTATGGGAGAAGTCTGCAGTCAGCTGTGAAAGATATGAATTGATGAAAATGTGCTGCAAGAAAGTCATGTTGCCGAAGCTAATAAAGAGAACAAAATCCCAAAATGACAAAGTGTGTTTAGGGGCAGGAAAACAGGCCATCGCTCTGGTCGTATATATCCATGGGGGTCAAACTGGGTCCAGATGAGCCACGTATACAGAATGTTTAAATAAAGAGGCAAGACAAAGCAATACAACTTATTATATACAGGCTACTACAAAGTGCTTGTAGGCCCTATAATGTAAAATATCATTAGCAGTAAAAACATCAAAAAATAAATGATGGAAATTGTCATTCAACGTAATCAAAACTTTTTTTAATCTCAAAACAAACACAGAATCATCTGTCTTAGTGTTTCTATCGCAAATTGTCATTTGAGCATCCATGTCTTATCGCTCATTTGGTTTTTGTTCATTTTGCTTTTAACACTGTAATTCTCCACAAGAAGATGCAGTTCTTGGAATGCCCAACTGCACGTGTAATTGGTCAACCTAAATTTGAAATTGCAACATTCATTTGAATCAGTGAATGCACAGTGGTGTGAAATTGAGACACAGCATGGACATTGTGAAAATCTAACTTAAGTTACATTTGTATATGTAGAATTATAAATTATACTTTTTAAAATAGACACCCACCTTTTCTTTCAGGTACTTGCTCTTGTAGGCGTTTTTTATATTTTTTTTGACTTTAGGACAGGCTTCATCAATTTTGGTGAGAAGTGTTATTTGGGGAATCCCTGTAGATATCGAAACACATAATCAAAGTTTTTAACACTTGTTTTGCTTGTATTTAATTCAACCTAAGATGGCACCATTAGTCAAACACAGAGGAAATGGGATGTTACAGTACCCATATCACTAGCAGCAAGTCTAACATCTCTCATCTTCTTTACAACATCATCATCCAAAAGAGATGCTTTGTTGGCAGCAACAACAGAAACCAGAACGTGAACTTTGTCATCCAGAGTGGGACATGAGTTGAAGCCTATGTCAGTCTCCATCAACCGGTTCCCAGAAGTGAACTAGAAAATAATAAAGTTTAGTCAAATAATATGAAGTGAGTGCACATTTATCCTCAATCTAGTATCCATGAAAGTAAACAGTACAAGATCACAACTGTAAAACCGCAAAGCAGTAAATGTTCATACTTATAATGTAAGTTCTAACTTTGTTTGTGTACAAGCAAAATATGAAGAGGACTATTGGTAGATTTTAAAGGATTCTACCTTGTAATCTTCTTTCACGTGACCCATCAGAGCCAGTTTGACGTCTTCCACGTGGACTCCGCGATTTTCATTTTTTTCAAAGCCCATGATGTCATTGAAAATGAAAGGGTAATAGGTCTCTTGATCTGTTTTGCGGATTCTGTATGTGTTGTACTGAAAAATAGAAGCATTACCTATTAACATAATTTTAACACATTCCTAACAAATCTATGATTCCTGTATTAACACAAATAGCTAAAGTTGTTTGACAAAGTCTGTGGGCCATGTCAATGTGTAAGCACATCCAGCAAAATCAACAAGCACACGTTTCAACTTGTAGTGAAGATTATATCTACAATATGAATAGACTGTGACTCTCATTATTATTGTGGATATTTAACCATCAAATGCAAATTTAAGCTTTAAACTACATAGGATCTTAAACATGACATTCTGAAAAAATTATGAATTTGTTGTCTTTATAACTACAACAACCAACAGATATTCTTACCCTTGTTGTAAAGCTTCCCCCAAACTCAACATCTGGCAAAGCTCGACAAGTTAGTCTGCCTTTTAAAACACTGTCAACAGAGTTGATGAAACTGGACTTGCCAGCACCAACTGGTCCATGAAGCAGAATTCTGAGATTTCTGACTTGCTTGTTTCTAGGTTTGTATGATTTAAGAAAATCAAGACTTTCCTTGCTCCTGTGAAATAAGAAAAAAAAAATTATAAATTGTAAGTTTTTCTTTATTCATTCATTCATGAGGATTTATTTAAGGTCTTGACAATTAAATCAACATTTCCTGTTCACATGATTGCATCTTTGTACAATTTACAGTCAACATTATCCTATATAATACTTGATGATATGATACAATATGTCCTCTCCAGGAGACCAAAAGTCAGATTGCACAACAATGTGACTGATGCTATGTTGTCACATTAAACAATCATTCAAAACAGTAACAAATCATTTGCATTAAGAATCATAATTATATGCCATTAAGTCTATAATGGCTGTATATTTACTCATACTCACTGTGGCACAGCTCTCCATGGCTGACTAAAGAGTGCTGAGGGAAAAACACACTGTGTTAAATACAACCTACATACAACATCATGCAGTATCTTCTGTAATGTCATTAAACAGGTAACAGTGAATGTTCAGTACTTACATCCTCCCATATCTGTAAAATCAGAGATTTACATGTAAATGTGCATGAATCAACGCCATGAAGTGTTCAACATTCTTTACTTAATGCTAAACTGCTCTGGTACCTTCTGCCATGCTCTGCCCAGAACTTTGGGCAGTTTTTGTTTTATTTATGATTTATTATTATTATTATTATTATTATTATTATTATTATTATTATTATTATTATTATTATTATTATTATTATTATTATTATTATTATTATATAAAGTATCTTACAAAATATTTTGTAACACTTTAGAGCTTATGACTTGCAGGATAAGTACAGCACACTTACCTATTACTAACAGTATCTCCACAGTACCTATGGAAACAAATTTGTTGTTACTTAATATCATACAACAAGCAAACTTTGGGGAATAACAGGGTAACAAGATGAGAATAGGAAAAATACCAACAGTGTAAGTATTTTGTAGTTAAGAGGTATTTCATAAATATTGCATGATAGATGTGAATACTTATGTGTAACTACATTGTAAATATACATTTTGCCAACATCAATACCACTAAATGATAATTACACTAAACATTATATTATCAAAAATAATTCACTTAGTTAAACAAATACAATTATTATGTATAGTATTTTAGTCAATAAAAATATTAATCACTACACCAAAACAAATTAAAACTTACTGACAATGAAGAGACTTTTCCAACTGTTGAAAAACAGGAGTCCTGTGGCTTATGCGTCTGTGGAAAGAGAGTGGACAGAACAGGGCAGATGCTTTTACAGGCAACGTTGTTCTTACTTTCTTTTTCAGAATTTGAATGATGCAACTTACAAATGACAAATTCAATAGACAAAGGCTGTTAAAATCCTGTGGCCGGAAACATAACAGGTGCCTGTGGTTTTCTCACTTTAAGAATTTGCAACATTGTGTTTATTATGGCACATTTTATTGTATTTTGGCACAATGAAAATTAGCATTGTTGCACATAGCAACAATTCTTGATTTGTAAAGAACTCCAATATGTCCTCCAATTGGTTTTCAGTTTTGTTTAACTGAGTCATTTCGTGTTTCTTTCACTATCATTTAGTGTTTCCTTTTTGTTGCTCATGTGTGCATAGAGAAGTAGAAAGCTATGACAATGACGCCTGAACCAGAAAATCCTTCATTAAGCAGGAATTAAAAATCAGCAAACATCCTGAAAGCACCCTGTGCATCAGTTTTCCCACTCTGTCATTAATCCTGCCTGATAATGCACCATATTATATAGTCACTGAAGGCACTTTTTGTTTGTCATTGGAGTTACATATCTAACAAACGCTCACTGGCCACTTTATTAGGTACACCTGTACGTTCTAATACAATCAATACAGCAGCTCTGCCATGAGTTCTGATTTTACAAAGTTCTAATTGGTGAGTTATTAAGTTGGAACGGAAAGGTGATAATTCTAATATGAGTTTATGACTGATGTCAAAGTGGTTAGTGGAGTTGTACTGGAGGGCATTATAAGAAGAGATGGTTCTAATTTTTTGGCCACTATGTTTAAAATAAATGGTGTTGTCACACACATAAATGTGGCAAAATATATATATTTTTCCAGTCCAACATTCAAGAGCAGAACAATAAAACAAGAGCACAATTACATGCTACATGTCAACACACAGGAAAACAATTTCACCAACAGCGTGCATTATTTTCTTTTGATGTTATTAAAGAGGATTTTAGAGGATCTGTTGAGTGTTGTTGTGTGTTTCATGCAGCTACATCTAAATTAATGTGACAAGACATTGGAGACACATTTTTACCATAAATTTCAAATTTTTTCCAGAGACAAGAGAAGCTGCTGCTTTGTCAACAATAACACACACTACTGTTAAAATATTTGAAAAGCAATAACTTGATCATGAAAGGTTTGTGTCAGCAGTGGGCTGCTGCACATGCTGTGGATCTAAAGGTTGTTGAGGTAATCTTCTCCAAAAGCTACAATCTGTCTCAGTGCACAAAGTATTAGATTATTTATCCCGTCATCTATTTGCACTTCTGAGCTGTAATTCTTCACAAGAAAGATGCAGTTCACCGGAATGCCCAGTAACATGCTGAATTTCTCGACCTATGGGTTTAAGAGTCAGAACATTTTCCTTCATCAGTAAATGCACCGTGGTCAAAATGTAAATGACGTCACATACATGCCATTTTAAAACAATGTTAAAAATTAGGACTTACCGTTTCCTTTAGATAATCGCTCACATAGACATTTTTTGTATTTTCTTTAGCTTTAGGGACAGGCTTCATCAACTTTGGTGAGAACAGCCAGTTGAGGAATTCCTGCAAATACAAAGTGTTTTGATTCATTAAATTTTGTATTTCACCTAGTCCACACACACATTAATATAAACTGAGACGTTACCTTACCCATTTTGCTGGCTAAAAGTCTAACATCTCTCATCTTCTTCACAGCACCATCACTCAAACTAGATACCAAGCTGGCAGGAAGAACAGAAACCAGAACGTGAACTTTATCATCCAGAGTGGGGCATGAGTTGTATCCTTCGTCCTCCTCCTTCAACGGCTTCTTAGGATCAAACTAGAAAATGATAAAGTTCAGTCAAATGATATTTGAATAAGGACACACATACAGTTTGAGATCAAAAGATACAAGGTGAAACTTGCAAATTGATGATATTTATCCATTGACACTTTGACCAGCATAGAAGATAACACCTTTTGTATCAGATCATCCAGATTATGTCACCTCCAAATGTAAACAGTTTTAACAAAAAGAAAATAAAACTTAGTATTTGTATGCAAATCCCCTAGGGACAATAGCCACAGACTATCCATATTAATGTTGTGGCTTATTGGTGTGTGTTTATGTACCAAGGCATGAATACCATGAATAAAAGCTGAAAGTCTAAAATCTGATATCTTATCTTTTGATCTTAAACCCAAATGACTTTGATGCACAGCCAAAAAAAAAAAAAGTGGGTTCCTGCTTCTAAACATTTGAAAGAGGCTGTACAAAATTTGTTTGCTGTGGGACATAATAATGTTAGAGTTTAAGAATATTACCTCGTAGCCTTCTTTGACATGCCCCGTCAGAGCTAGTTTGACATCATCCACATGGACTCCATTGTTGGGGGTTTCGTCAAAGCCCATGGTGTCATTGAAAATGAAGGAGTAAAAGCTGCCTGGATCATTTTGGATTTCGTACGTTTTGTACTGAAAAGCAGAAAAATGTACCAGTTTATATAATCCATAATAAATTTACAATTCATGAAGCAATGGAAAAAGTTACAAATACTTGACAAAGTGCATCATGTCCACTCCCAAATCCAGCAAGAAAACAGAACACATTTCATGTATTTAATTTGTAAGGAAGATACCTACCGACACAATGAATTATCGATTAATATGGTAATGTGGTCACTTAACCATCAGCTGCATTTTTACAAACTTTCATTAAGTATTAAACGGCGTGAAATTCTTCAGGAATTATGGATAATTACAACAACCAACAGGTATTCTTACCTTTTTTGTAAAGCTTTTCCCAGACGCAGCATCTGTCAAGGCTCGGCCAGTTACTCTGCCTTGTAAAACACTTTCAACAGAGTTGATGAAACTGGACTTGCCAGCACCAACTGGTCCATGGAGCAGAATTCTGAGATGTTTGATTTCCTTGTTTTTAGGTTTGTATGATTTCACAAAATCAAGACTTTTCTTGCTCCTGTAAAAAAGAAAAAAAAAACCCTAGAATGAAATATTGTGTTATTTTTATATTCAGTGCACCACAATGTGACTAATGCTCTGTTATCACATTCAGAAAATCAGTCAAAACAGTAACAAACTATTTAATTTAACATGCACACCCACATATAAAAGAGTACAAAATGGGCCTCATTCATAATACACCCGAAGGAATGTTTTAGCTTGCTTTGTATCATGAATAAAACTGAAGTTCTGAGAAAGAAGCAACAATGTCACTTTCACGACTTAACTGTAACTATCTGTGGTACTGCCATCCCTATCCAGAGTCGATATGGATGTGGATTTCATACAATGGGTTTAAATATTGTCTATTAAAGCCTTTTTAATAAATACCAATTTAATAAGCTTTTTAGTTAGTTAAAACATGTGTTAGAGTCAGTTCTTCAATATTCGTGCACATGCGTATTCGGAGGCAGTTCATACTCACTCTGGCAAAGACCTCCATGGCTGACTATGTGCTGATGAGGGAAAAACATTTTGTATGTTACTACTGTAAAACAAAACTTTATTCTGTAAACTGTATTCTACTATACATGTAACATCATGTATTATATTGTTTGAATAATGGCATTAAACATGCAACAGTAGCAGGTCGGTACTTACAGTCTCCCATATCTGTAAAATAAGAAATTGACATGAAATTGTGCATTACTTAAGCCCAATAACTGTTCAGATCCTTTACTTAAAGCTAAATGATGACGCTCCAAAATGTTGCATATCTAATAGAGCAGCAATAACTGAAATTCTCCAGTAGGTTAGAAGGCCATGTCTTTTGGGGCATATTTAACAATGATAACAATTGGACTGAACAAGAAAAAGATTATGTCATAATTCAGCCCCTCATGTCCTCTTCCTCCTCGCCTGGACTCTTATTTTGTTGCCTGCTTTGTCCACATCCTGTTCCTGATCTTTAGTTAATTCTACCAACTTCACCACCAATCATTGACCTTCTTTGGTTTCACCAGCTCCCCCTGCCTATTTGTACCTGGCCTCCACCACGGCTCCCTGCCAGATTGTCTCTGCTTTCAAGCCGTTCCTGCACTACATGTTGTACCTGGTTCTCTGCTTACCTGTTCACCCGTCTCCCAGTAAACCTGCCTGCTCTTCTTTTACTTCCTGGATACGGGATGGTTTATCTGCCTGCTCATCTGGTAACCTGGCTATTCGTCTTCACCAGCTAAGCCTGCAGTCCACCTGCCACCTGCCTGTTTGTCTGTCTGCCCATTCATTTCTAAGTATTCCTGTTATCAATAAAACTTCCTCCTGAGTCCTGTATCTCGGGGTCCAAAAACACTACCGTAACAAAGATATGTTAAACTAATAATGCACCTATGTCATACTGTAAGTTTTCTTAATATTTAAACATAAACCCCTAAAAAGTTTCCTTCTGTTTTTCAGTGGAATAAAATTAGGTGTTAAATCACAGATTTTAGCTACATCACAAAAGTTAAACAATGTAAAGAAAAACTACATTTAAAGTCATTGCTATATATAGTTGAAACACTTTATTTATTTATACAAATGTTTTGTGTTACTAATAAACTTCAAACAGGATGACGTTATGCTGGAAAACATAATGTCAGACACATTACGTTTCCTGCGAACGTAATGACAATATGTTGTAATGTAAACGATGAGAAGGAAATACGTTGATACGTTTGTTATAGACTAACTGTTTTTTGTTCGCCACAATAACTGATCTGTCAGCAACATTTCCGGTTTCGCCATGTTTCCTGCAGCACAACGTGCACTTTGACCGCAGCGTTACTGAAGCGGTTTATGGTTGGGATTAGGCAGCTACAGGAGCTGGATCGAGTCAGAGGAAGATCGAGGGCTGGTGTAACAGGAAAATATAAGCTCAAGATCACTATCATGGCATCAAGTTATTGATTATTATTAAAGATGTACTAATGAACAATTTTGAAGTGATATTATCAAATGAATAGGCTCTATTGATTGGAAATATATAATAATATAAAAACTTAAATAATTTGTAAATCTTTGATTATTAAAAACTATATAAAGTCCCCTGGGAGGAGTTATGGTACGACCCTGTAAACAGTAAAATTAAGTCAACAGCAAACACAGACTTTCAGACTAGTTCAAAACTTCCATTTTGAACCTTCTTGCCTGAGATTTTTTAGGCTTTCCAGAAGAAAACTTTGCTGATTTGAACAAGGACTGAAAACTTTTGACACAACTCTTGGGTCGTTTGCTTGAAGCTCTTGTGGATTACAAGTCCGCCACCCTCCCCAACCACCTGCTGACAGTTCCTACTCCCGTAATAAAAAGGTCCATCTCTTTCATTCATAAAATACTGTGCATCGATACGTAGCAATAACGTGATCCCGTTTGCAGTTTAGCAGTATGGGAACGTAATAAATACAACGATTTTGTGTCATTTTTTTTTTTCTTGGAAACAAACTACACGGAAGCAAATTAAAGGCACACAAGTTTAACAATTGCTCCTTTTCCAACCATATTCGAGGACAAACATGGTCCTTACCTGTGCTTATGTGTTCGGTGGGACAGATTGAGCAGGGCAAGTGCTTTTATGGCCCATGGTTTAAATTTTATTTTACTTCCTTATCTTAGGTTTCGCTTTACGATTGTCCATGTGACTAATTCCTCCTTTTCTTATCATATCTGAGGACAAACATGGACCTTACCTGTGCTTAGGTGTCTCTGGACAGAGTGCAAGCTCAGTGGAATAGAAAAAGCAGGGCAAATGCTTTTACTGGCTGAGTTTTAACTTTGTTCGTACCTGGGAGTTTAAAATCCAAGTGGGTTTTTTGTGTGGTAAAGACTCTTTATTTAGTTTCCTGTCCTCATCAATTTTCTAATATTTCAGACTGATTTCCTTGACTAGGATCTTGTCGCAAGTTTGCTTCTTTTTTTCTCAGGATGACTTTTGTGGTTAATTTGTGTGATTGTTGTTACTTTGTGTAATCTGCTCTCTGGCCTGTTTCCTAATCATTTCAGCCGCCCCCGTCCCCGCTCCTGAGCTGATTTGTCTCCCGTGTCCCGGCTCCAGTGCTGAGAACCCCCACTCATCATTATTAGAAAGTTTGTAAAAGTCCTCTGTGACTAAGCATCAGAATTGTTTAAATTTGAAATTTGATCACTAGTTTTTATATGACTAAATGTGAGTTAAGTAAGTGTGAAAGTGGAATGAGCTTATAAACTCTGCATGCTCAGCAGCCTCATTATAACCCGATTATTAAAAAAAAACCCAGTTCAAAACACAACTCTTCTGCAACTACCTATGCACTTAAATAAAAAACAACGTATCTCTTCTTACTTGCACCTCAGAAGACTTTGCTTTGATGTTTTCCTCTTGCCCTAAATTTTTGCTTACCTTGCACATCAGTCTTTGGATAAAATCATCTGCCAAATGACAAATTATGGAGAATCATGCTGTAGGTAAAGCAGGAAACTGAAAAAGTCTAAAAGCTATTTACAGCAATCAGACATAACATTATGAACACCTGTGCAATTTAATGCCGAAGAAATCTACTTTAACAATGTTAGAATTTCTGACTTTTTAGGTTAAAACTGTCAGAAAGGTGATAATTCTACTATGTGTTTATTGTTGAGGTCAAAGTGGGTGGTTGAGTCATACTGGATTATAAGAAGAGGAGGCTGGAATATTTAAAATGAATGAGATGGAAAAACATTAAACCCACCTCTTCTCATTTAGCTCTCTGGTACGACCCCACTACCCACTCTGACTTTTCAGGTTGCTGTGGATGGATATTGAGCTATATTCTAACTTGAATACGACATTAGAAACACATGAAATTCTGTGACTAATCATAACCCATACCAGTGTCTCCCGTCTTGGTCATTGAGCCCTCTGTATATTTGCTGTGCTGGCAGATTCAAACAAACCAGAAGTTGAACGTTGTCATTTTTTTACCCGTGATCATCCTAATGTAGAGAAAGTTTTAAAACACCAGCTCCTTTACCTGACTCCCTCACATGATGCCATAAAAGGCAACTGGATAATCTTAAAGACAAATGTATGTCAACACACTGTAAAACATTTTCAACATAATACAATATTTTCTCTGCTGTGTTGTTGTTTGTCATGCAGCTGTAACTAAATTAAATTGACGAGACGTTGAGCACATTTTTTTTCTTTGTTTGACAAGCAAAGCCGCAGCTTTGTGAACAGATTCAGTATTGACCCGATTATTCATATTGTACTTTTACTAACTAAATAAAATGAAGGTCATTAGATTTATGTTCAAATAAGATTCCTTAATAATACCTTGCAATAATTAACAACCTATCTCACAAAAAAGCAATATAAACATATTTAAAAAGTTGTTGTTAAAAAAATGTGTTGTTAGAATATTTGAGAAGCAATAACTTGATCATGAAAGGTTTGTGTCAGCAGTGGGCTGCTGCACATGCTGTGGATCTACAGGTTGTTGAGGTAATCTTCTCCAAAAGCTACAATCTGTCTCAGTGCACAAAGTATTAGGTTATTTATCCCGTCATCTATTTCCACTTCTGAGCTGTAATTCTTCACAAGAAAGATGCAGTTCACCGGAATGCCCAGTAACATGCTGAATTTCTCGACCTATGGGTTTAAGAGTCAGAACATTTTCCTTCATCAGTAAATGCACCGTGGTCAAAATGTAAATGCCGTCACATACATGCCATTTTAAAACAATGTTAAAAATTAGGACTTACCGTTTCCTTTAGATAATCGCTCACGTAGACATTTTCTGTATTTTCTTTAGCTTTAGGGACAGGCTTCATCAACTTTGGTGAGAACAGCCAGTTGAGGAATTCCTGCAAATACAAAGTGTTTTGATTCATTAAATTTTGTATTTCACCTAGTCCACACACACATTAATATAAACTGAGACGTTAGATTACCCATATTACTGGCTGACAGTCTAACATCTCTCATCTTCTTCACAACACCATCACTCATGATAGATACTAAGCTGGCGGGAACGACAGAAACCAGAACGTGAACTTCATCATCCAGAGTGGGACGTGAGTTGTAGCCTTCATCCTCCTCCTTCAACAGCTTCTTAGAATCAAACTGAAAATGATAAAGTTCAGTCAAATGATATTTATATAAGGACACACATACAGTTTAAAATCAAAAGATACAAGATAAAAGTTCCAAATTGATATTTTTGCACTGACGCGTTGAACTTCATATTGGATGCAAATCCCCTATTGGCAAAAAATGCATTAAATGATAACTCACTGAAATCACCAAATTTTTTTGGGTGACTTTATGGTTTAGGTCGCATCCTTTCTTCTGCCATATTTTGGCATTTCATTGCTTTATTCTACTGACTGCCGATCATTTCTGTACTTTTTAGCAAATTCAGTCCTGGCTTTCTACTAGTTATTGCTGACATGATGTTTACACATGTGATGGCCTGTGTGTGTCTTCCTGTTTTATTTCTTTGGTGCCTTTGTTTTTCAGGACATTTCAAATTTGTATTGCTTTTCCCTAAAATTAAAGTGTCTGTTTTTTTCCCGTATTTTCTCAGCAGTTAAGCGATGAAAATCATTTCCACCTTTACTTTTGTCCTTTAAACAACAACTCAGAAAATCTACTTGAGTACTGACTTTGTGTAATTCTACCACCTTTGCACAAAGGCTGCTTAATGGAATCTGTAGCCACAGACTTTCCATATTACTGTTGTGGCTTATTGGTGTATGTTTATGTACCAAGGCATTAACACCATAGAGTCATCTTTTGATGTTAAACCCAAATGACTTTAATATACAGTGAAAACAAGTCTGTTACGGCTCCTACAATGTTGGAATAGACTGTAAAAAAAAGGTTCTGCTTACAAAGAGATGGTGCAGGACATAATAATGTTAGAGTTTAAGAATATTACCTCGTAGCCTTCTTTGACATGCCCCGTCAGAGCCAGCTTGACATCATCCACATGGACTCCATTGTTCGTGGTTTCTTCAAAGCCCATGATGTCATTGAAAATGAAGGAGTAACAGCTGCCTGAATCATTTTGGATTTTGTAAGTTTTGTACTGAAAAGCAGAAAAATGTATACAATCGGTTTATTTAATACCTTATAAATCCACAATTCATGAAGCAATGGAAAAAGCTACAATTGCTTGAAAAAGTGCATCATGTTCACTCCCATTGTGGAAGAAAATCCAGCAAGAAAATAAAACACATTTCATTTGTAGGGAAGATACCTACCGACACTATGAATTAATAATTGATATATTAATGTGGTCACTTTAGCATCAGCTGCACTTTTTTTTTGGGGTGTTAACGGCATGAAGTTCTTCAGGAATTATGGATAATTACAACAACCAACAGGTATTCTTACCTTTTTTGTAAAGCTTTTCCCAGACGTAGCATCTGCCAGAGCTCGGCCAGTTACTCTGCCTTGAAAAACACTGTCAACAGAGTTGATGAAACTGGACTTGCCAGCACCAACTGGTCCATGGAGCAGAATTCTGAGATGTTTGGCTTCCGTTTTTCTAGGTTTGTATGATGTCAAGTAATCAAGACTTTTCTTGCTCCTGTTAAAATAAGAAAAAAAAAGAATTAAATGTAGGATTACAAAATGGGCCTCATTCATAATATGAGAAGTTTAGTTTGCTGTGTATCCTGAATAAAGGTTTTGAGAAAGAAACAACATTGTCATGACAACAACTTCACAACTCCAGAAAATAAATAACTGTAATATCTGTGGTACTGCTATCCTTATCCAGAGTCGATAGGGATGAAACGGCAGCAGTTTCATGTGGATTTCATACAGTGGGTTTAAATATTGTCTATTAAAGCCTTTTTAATAAATACAAATTTAATAAGCTTTTTAGTTGGTTAAAACTTGTGTTGGAGTCAGGTCTTCAATATTCGTGCACATGCATGTTCGGAGGCAGTTCTAAAATTCGTTTGCAGAGTAAGAAAAATCTCAGCTAAAACATTTTGGTATATTTGTGTGTAATTGTTTGTATGCCGGCTTTAAGCAAAGATTTGTTCACATGGACTGTTTGTAAATGAGACTTTAGTATATTGTATTTATTCATACTCACTCTGGCAAAGACCTCCATGGCTGACTAACTGCTGATGAGGGAAAAACATTTTGCATGTTAACCTACTGTAAGACAAAGCTTTATATTTCCTACCTTACATGTAACATCATGTATTATATTGTTTGAATATTGGCACTAAACATGCAACAGTAGCAGGTCAGTACTTACATCCTCCCATATCTGTAAAATAAGAAATTGACATGTAAACGTGCATGACTTAAACCCAATAACTGTTCAGATCCTTTACTTAAAGCTAAATGATGATGCTCCAAAATGTTACATATTTAATAGAGCAACAATAACTGAAATTCTCCAGTAGGTTAGAAGGCCATGTCTTTTGGAGCATATTTCTTCTTAAAAGGTCTGAACATGTTTAATACTGTAGTTTCAAGTACATTGGTAAATACTATAATATAATGTTGATAATAAAGTTACACAAAATCTTTTGCTGCCTTTAACTTGTCCTGATTATTTTGTTATTTAGGTATGATAACATTTGGACTGTATAATAAAAAAGATTCGTTAAACTGATAATGCACCAATGTCACAATGTAGGTTTTCTTTATATTTTAACATATTCAACACAAAAACCAAAGCCCCCAAAAAATGTTCCTTCTGTTTTTCAGTGGAATAAATTTGGGCGTAAAATCAGGGATTTTAGCTACATCACAAAAGTTACACAATGTAAAGAAAAAGTACATTTAAAGTCATTGCTATATATAGTTGAAACACATTTTTTTTACAAATATGTGTTTTGTGAAACTAATAAACTACAAATGAGATGACATTATGCTGCAGAACGTAATGAAAATGCGTTGATACGCTTGTCACATTCACAAATCCAAATTCTCTAATACCCTGCCATCATTCGAATCATTTAATATCGAAGTAGATAATTATATTAAATCTGTTTAATATATTCCAGCACACAATTCGCCTCTATGAAGAAATCTTTAACTAAATATAAAGTTTTTGTGTCTCTCATATGCTTAAACAATTGAGATTCTATTTGTGATGCTTTATATACGAAAGTTATTTTGTAAATAGCTTTCATTCTTCGTTTATTTATTTTTATTTTTGTTGTAATATGTTACATCGATATACATAAAACGTTGTATGTTACACAGCTGTTAATAAAGAAAAAAAGGTTTAAAAAAATATATTAAATCGTTGATACGCTTGTTAGCGACTAACTGTTTGTTCGCCACAATAACTGGTCTGTCAGCAACGTTTCCGGTTTCGCACAATGTGCAGTTTGTTTCCGGCAGCATAATGCGCAGTTTGACCGCAGCGTTACTGAAGCGCTTTATGATTATGATTATGATTATGATTAGGCAGCTACAGGATGGAGGGCTGCTGTAACAGGAAAATATAACCGTCGCTTCTAAACCCACGGTCCTACTCTAACTCTACATTTAGCGGCTTGTGTGACGCTCCTGTCCGCGGCTGCCGACGGTCCCTTTCCCCGGAATCAAAGTTCCGTTTTGTCGGCGTCAGGAGACGGTTTCACTCTGTCCATTTTTAGCACCAGCTCTACGACACATTTAGATATTTGGCATCAAATATCAATAGCGCTTAATGATAATCACACTAAGCATTCAATTATGAAAAAGAATTTCCTTTTGTAAACAAATACAATATTTTTGCCTTGTTTTCTTTTGTTTGTTGTTTTAGAGAATAAACTCATGAATCACTGCACCAAAACAAATGAACGTCATGTAACTTTAACAGGTTCTTACCTGTGTTGTGTGTCTCTGGACAGGGACAGATTTCAATTGGATTGGAAGAGCGGGGCAAAGGCTTTTATAGCTGAGGCTGTATCTCTGTTTCACTTTCATTTTTAGGTTTCAGTTTAAGACCACGCATGTGACTTAAAACAAGTCCAAATAAATCCAAAGGGCAGGTCAACACTGTACAGAGACTCGGGCCAATAAAATAAAGTCAGCAGAAAACATTAATCGACCACAGCAAACATGTCTGGAATTTATCTGAAGTTTTACCTTCACACTGTAGTGTGTTTAAGACGTGGAGCCCAACGTCTTAAACACACTAAATAAGGCTACAGGTGCCTGTGGTTTTCTCACTTTAAGAATTTAAATGATGCAACTTACAAATGACTATAAAGGGTTATTATGTACATTCTATTTTACATTCTATTTTGGCACAATGCTGCAAAAATTTGTATTGCTGCACATAGCAACAGTTCTTGATTTATAAAGAACTCCAACATGTCCTCCAATAGTTTTTTGCTTTTGTTTAGCTGAATCATTTCCTGTTTCTTTTGCTTTCACGTTCTTAACTTAGGCTTCAGTGTAAGACCACCCATGTGATTTACAACAAGTCCAAATTTATCCAAGGGACCTTTCAACACTTGCTGACATGTACAGAGACTCAGATCAATAAAAGAAGTCAGCAGAAAATATAAAATGTTCAAACAGTAAGATGACCACAGCAAACATCTGGAAAATTATTAGAAATTTTACTTATACACTGTAATTTGTTTAAGACATGGGGCCCAATAGAATTTCAAAGGCACTGCTGTAATCTGACTTCAGCTGCCCATCAAACCCCATTTACTCTAATAGTGCAATTAAATATCCATTTCTTGGTGTTTAATAACAACCTATAGAGTCCAAGATCAAGGTAAGAGCTGCTCAAAACAAATATTTAAACATAAAGAACATGTGTGACACAGACTCGATGCTGCTTGATTGACTTGAGATGGTTTTTAATTCCAACCAGAAGGCATATCAGCTTTTTGTTAACAAACTGGTTACATTCAGTTGTGTTCGCAGACTTTTTGAGCACTGCAGGCTCCTATGACTGTTTCCATTATCCTGATGACAGGTTTGTTTAAGGCGTATCAGAGATAAGGCTACAGGTGCCTGTGGTTTTCTCACTTTAAGAATTTATATGATGCAACTTACAAATGACTATAAAGGGTTATTATGTACATTCTATTTTACCTAGTGTTGTGGCACAATGCTGCAGGAATTAGCATTGTTGCCCATAGCAACAGTTCTTGATTTATAAAGAACTCCTATATGCCCTCCAACTGGTTTTTGTTTTTGCTTAGCTGAATCATTTCCTGTTTCTTTTGCTTTCACGTTCTTAACTTAGGTTTAAGAAATTTTGCCTATACACTATAGTGTGTTTAAGACGTGGAGCCCAATAGTATTTCAAAGGCACTGCTGTGTCTCACTTCAGGTGCCCATCAAAGCCCCATTTACAATTAAATATCCATGTTTTGGGGTTTAATTTATCTAAAATTATGCAATACCAACCTATAGAGTCAAAGCACAAACACATCATGAACCCAATTGTTTTTTTGTTTTTTTTGGGGGGGGTAAGATTTTATTCTTTCTATCATTTGATGAAGATATAGTAATTGAATAAAGTGAAAAGCATAAATTAGCAGTGCAGGTAAGAGCTGCTCAGAAGGAATATTTAAACATAGATGATGTAATGAAACAGACCTGATGCTGTTTGATTGACTTAAGCAGTTTTTTTCTTTAACCTTTGCGACCTTTGTTTAGGTGTGTTTGAAATAAAGCTACAGGTGCCTTTGATTGATTACATTTTGTACATTTGATTGTACAGTGTGTAATGGCACAGGGACGCAGTAATCAGTACTGATCCCCATAGCAACATCTCTAAATTTACAAAGTTCTCCAATATGTGCTTTAATTGCTTTACTGTTTTGTGTAGCTGAATAATTTCCTGTTTTCTTCATTCATCATTCTTTTCTTCTCTCTCTCTCTCTTTTTTTTTTTCACATTTTTAACTTTAACGTAGTCAAGTTATATGTGCATAAAGAGGGAGGAAACAATGATGGTGATGCCTGAATCAAAACATTGTTTATTAAGCAGGAATCAAAATCAGGCTGCAAACAAGCTGCCTCTTGCAAAAATTCTGTCCCACTCTGTCATTAATCCTTCATAAATCCCAGCATTTGCTTTTGAAAAGGTGAAAGCTTTTGTCATCAAATAATCCAGCATGATAATGCACCATATTGTTCAGACAGGTTTTAATGTCTGTCAATGGACTTCACTGATTTCAAAGTTGTCTTACTGGTATGTTTTGTCTTTAAACCGGTATGATTTGTTGTAATAAGTTTCTTGGCAACCACATTTTGGCCTAATGACAACATTTAATGGCACGACATTCAAATGAAAACAGAACAGTTAAATATCCAGCACATCCATAAACCTAAAAAACCATAAAGTTCTTTTATTTATTCCCTTCTTGTAATCCATAGGAAGTTAGCATCCCAGCACTGCTTTAGGCTGCTTTTGATGACAAGGAGAGGTTGGGATTTTCCATATTCAACAATGTAAACAATCAACAGGGCTGAAGGGAAGAAACTCCACGGATGTGTGGCAGGCACCATGTAAATATTTCCATTAGCAGAGCTTCTATACAGCAGAAGACACGCAATGGACGAGGAAAAGAACCATCACACATAATCATTTAGATCCATTTGATCTGAACGTAAACAGTTATTTTGTGAATTAAACTCACTTCAGTTTATTTAGCACCATTTGAAAAACATTTCTGTCGGCGCTGCTAATAAGCAGGTGAAGCTTTGCTAAAAATTGGTCAAAGTTTCCAAACTTCAAAGCTGTTCTATCATATCTATAAAGTAGGACACATTTTCAACATCAAACATGCCAATGAATGCAGCAAAAGTACAACTTTACAGAGCTGCTGGCGTGTGGCCAGTGTGTCTTTTTTTGAGCGAAAACTGAAATGCATTTCGTTTCAAAGGAAAGCTAAAAATAACTTTGAACACAATGTGTGTTAAGTATGTGTGAAGGTAAAACGAGCTTCAAAACTCTGCAAGCTCTGCGGCCAATAATTCAGAAATAGTTCAAAACAGAAAACAACTGCAACTTCCTGTGCACTTAAATAAATGTTTCTTTTCTTTCTTGCACCTGCATCTCACAACACTTTGCTTTGATTTTGTTCTCCTTGCCTCAGATTTTTCTTGCCTTGTACCTCACTCTTTGGATAAAATCTTCAAATAACCAAATAACTAAAGTACGAAATAACTAAATGTAAATGTATAATGACAAAAAAGAGAGGAGACATTTTTTGGATAGTGTCACACTCAGACATACAGCAACCAACATGTTTAACAAATCATACTTTAGCCACAGCTGGCAACTGAAAAAAAGTATTTTATTATTTTTTACATATTTGTTTGAATATATACATATATATATATTCCTGTTTAATATAGTTTATAAATGTTTCACAGATAGTTAAATGTATACACCAATCAGCCATAAAATTATGACCACTTGTGCAATTTAATTGAAACCAAAATCAGTGGCTCTGCCCTGAATTTTACTTTTACAAGGTTATATTTCTCATTTTTTAGGTTGAAACTATCAAAAAGGTGATTATTCTAATTTGTGTTTAATGTTGAGGTCAAAGTGGGTGGTGAAGTCGAGAGGAAGTGGTTCCAATGCTTTGCCCACCTCATTCATTTTTAATATTAGAACCACTTCTTCTCATAACGCACCACCCATTTTGACCTCAACAGTAAACACATAGTAGAATTATCACCTTTCGGACAATTTCAACTGGAAAACCGAGGAATTCTAAACTTGTAAAAGTAGAGCTCAAGCCAGAGCTGCTGCATTTAGTGCCAATAAATTGCACATGCGGGCATAATGTTATCCCTGAGCAGTGAACGTCCCACAGTTTATAGCACTGGCATTTAAAAAAGTAAACATGCTTTAGGAAATGTGCTGTAAATCAACAACTAGGATTTGGATAAGTGCATTTTCTATTATTTTGTTCAATAACAATATAAGGTAGAGCATGTAAGGTTATTAAAATATACAGCACGATGAGTAATGATATACATATGGGATGCTTTCACATTCGCTTGTATATGTAGACGATGTTGTGGCAGTTTGGACAACGATGCTCCACGTCTTTACAAGAATCGACACAGAATGGGATACAGCAGCAAAGGAAACACCTGTGGGAGGATTATAAGATGTTTCTCTGAAGTAATTCTGATGTTTTGTCTTTTTTTTTTATGGTTTCACATAATTTCCATAACAAACAAACTACACGTGATGGGAGGCTCTTCCCAAAAGATCGTTCTTACCCAAACAGGGCGAGGCCCCCACAAATGGCCCAGGTCAGCAGGCCTGTTTTGTGCTCCGTCTGGGTGACCACCGACTGCTGGCAGTGGGGACACAAGGTTTGTCCGGGAACGTCGTGTAGCGTAGGTGCTACCATCACGTGAGTCACTGAATCAGAAAAACAGATAAAATTAAGTGTTATTTCCACATGCACATGCACAAAATTTCCTTTTAGAGCAGTTCTCCCTTCTAGAATGAGTTCACCCGGCAGTATTTGATCACTGACGACTGGCACTTTTTAAGTTCCTGTGCTGGGACACATGAAAACACATCCACAAACATTCATAGTGAGGGAGACATAACAGAACGTTTTTTTGCTTGTTTGTTTCCACACACGTCCAGTTTAATATGTGGAACCGCTTTGACCGGCCAGGCAGGCATTGCTGTTGTTACTGTCAACCTTATCAAATTTGAGGATGACATGCGTTGACTCAGGACAGCCAGCAGAGGCTGCAGGGCAGCTGTAATTCGATGATGTGACTCTGCTCTGCGTCGAGCAACCTGCTCGCCCCAAAGCTTTTCTGTGATCATCGTACTGTCATGAAGCTTCTCAACAAACCAAATCAAGGTACCAGCAGGTGGCAGCTCAGACTGATCCTCACTATGTGCCAAGACTAACAAAAAGCTATAATCTGATCTCAGACTAAATGAGAGAAATCCAACACAGTCTGTATGTATGTGCCATGTTGTTAAATGTTCACATGTTGAGCAATATCCCGCTGATTGTCCTGAGATGTCCTGCCAAAATAGGAGTCGGAATGTGACTACACACACCCAGCACCGAACAATTGCTTTTGTTAAGCCCTGAGGAAACAACAAGCCTATTCTTCGGGTCAGCTGGATAGGAGGCCGAGGACTTTGCCGTCACTTTGTCTCACTTGTCATATTGTGTGAACCCGCTGACAGGTGAGAACTGAGCACTGCTCAATATGGAAATGACACTTCACATGTGCTTGTGTGTTCATATTACTCGTAAAGATGTTTTACATAGCACTGTATTGATTTGAATTTGCTGCGTGGCCTCACCTACTGTAGCAGGTGCAGATGTGGCTGGAGCATAAGGAAGACCTGGATTAAAAAAAAATAAGACTTTGTTATATCAGTGACCAAAACACAGACTTTGCATAAAAGCATTTTGCAGTGGATTTTGGGCAAATACTGATTTTTTGCATATTGCGATGCATTTATAAGTTTTTTACAGGCTATAAAAAGTCTGTCGTAGGAGCAAATACTCATAGTGTTTTGGCCACCCCATTTAAAATGAATGAAGGAACCAAAACATTAGGAGCAGCTGTTAATATAATGGCTTCCAAGTTTGACCCCACCACCCACTATGACCTTAATAAAAAAGACGTAATAGAATTATGAGCTTTCTGACAGTTTCAACTTAAAAACAGAGTCATAATAACCTTGTAAAAACCATGACAACGCTGCTGTATTAGATGGCGTTAGACTGGTGTACCTAATAAAGTGACCAGTAAGTTTATAATGCAATTGTCTTTTACAAAAATCATCAGTGGTGTTGGAGGACTCGTTGCCGTTCACTCTTTCGCTCTGACCACAGGTACCTACCTCCCTGGTATCCAGGGGGAGGGGGTCCAGCTGGGGTGAAGCCCGGCTGAGGCATGGCGCACCCGTAGTTCATAGGGGGCCCTGGGTATGGGGGAGCTGACTCTTGTGGTGGGTATCCTTTGTCCATCTTCAGAAAGCTTGACTGAGGATAAGAAATATGTGTGTTATTCAGGACATTTATGATAAGAATTATGAATGTAGTACTTGGCAGAAAGTTTGTTTAAAGCTTAAATTATATATGATTGGTGCAAAGTAATGAGCTGTGGAGGGGTTTCTGGGTTCGGTCTTTGTCTGTGTTGTTACAGTGGTGAACTACTGTTAAAAAACTACTACTAAAAAATGGTTTGGTTTTATATCCGTCCCAGTTGCCCAGTTTGAATAATTGTTACCCGGAAAAAAACACATGTAAATGTGAACGCGTCGTTTTTAGTGGAACGAGGGCCAAACAATGAGGAGCCACTGTTGCATTTACCCATCTCTCCATTACACGTCACTGACATATTCAGTGACCAATACCTGCAGAGGAGTTGAGGGATGAATGATGACTCAAAAAGTCCTTGTGAAACCTTTTTATATTTTGCACCACATCTCACATCCTCTTTCCACTCCAAATACAAGTGATCATTCATACGTTATAGTCAAATTCACATGACCATCATGCACACAGCAAGCTCACCAGTTCACTATTAGTACCAGATTCTTTATTAAAAGTTCTGTCAAAATGAGTGGAATAATTATTGGCAAGCTACACCTAAAATATCAAAAGTAAAAGTAGCTCATTTAAATTCAAGGGCACTGATAGTAGTACTGTTATACATAATATTATTAATATTATTGCAGATGCATTAAAGGCTGACTTCTCTGACTTTCTACTTGTTGACTGTGTTTCTAGCTTGAGGCCGAAGTCTACATGGACGTTAATTCAATTTCCCTCTGCCTTCCCTCTAATACAACATTCTCTTCGCTTCTAGCTGAAAATTTCCATCACATGACATCTTGACATCATCAGTACAGATGATGTCATATCACTGCTTATATTTCCAAGGCTAAACTATGGTTGACCTGTTTATCTGACTGACTGATTTTTCCAGATAACATCGTTATGGCGAAGTCTAACACCCGTGTGAGTCATTTGCCCCTTTAACCTCTTATACTGCCAGCAGAATAGTTTGTTAAAGTACCATCCCCATATAGGGCGGCGCACCATTTGAAGCTGAAATGTTGGATAAAGTCGCTTGGAACAAAAATGGCAACCGTATTTTTCTAAATCAGTCAAAAAAAATTACAGATATGTAAAAATATGACTCAGTGATTTGTCACATAACTCATGTGATACATGACTTACGGACAAATGGACGTCCTACGACAAAGAAAGCGTGGTCTCGTTGGAAACTCCGTCTTCCTTTAAACACTCATGCGTCCTGACCACATTGAGACTCTGTTTGCTACAGCTGCCACGGCATCACACCGCAGTCATGCATTAATGTTGGTTAAGCCCTGCTTTACCCAGCCATATTTTACAGGAGGACATTCAACATTTATATTGATGTATTAATGTACGGAGGGGAGATGAACATTTAAAACCATTCATTAGTTTACACTCCCCAAACTAGAAGCACAACACAAGTTTAAGTGAATAAAGTCGCCCTTTACTGAATCAGCAGCGTTTGACTGAAGTGTCTCATTTCATTTGCTGCTCGAGGTTGTTCATGAATATGGGGAAACAAAATGTCAACAATGTGCCTCTGAAATGTAGAGAAGTAGTAAAGAGGCGTCTACCCCCATTCGAGTTCACGTTGCTCTACCTCAACGTTGGCCAGTAATAAACCCAGCTGCATTAATACTATAAAGTGGCCCTTGCGTCAGAGTAGCTGAGTGGAAGCAGTGAACAGCAGCAACTAACCGCTTCCTTACTGCTTATTGGAAAAGGTGTGGAGAAATTCAGTTTGAGTTGCAAGGACTTTGTTCCCACAAGTCTAAGCTTGATCTTTCTAAAGCCTCGGGTGCTTCCTTAGGCTGAATTGGGATAACACACATTTTTTTTTAATTGCCCCCTTTCTAGATGAGCCGTCACAAAGGACAAAAACACACATATGCACAGAAAGGCAGTTACTACTTACAGGCAAGTCTAAACAGAAGAGTCTCGAGCTGCTTTCACAGATAAAAAAAAAAAAAAAAAGAAAGACACAAAGAAAGAATGGAGAGGCACAATGTTTGCTGGTTTGTCTGTTGCTCCTGGTGAATAAGCCAAGTTAGTCCCAGCAAGCCTCGCTCGGTCTCAACGTAAATCCATCTTAAAACAATTAAGAGCAACATGACCCCCATACACAGATGAAGAACTTCCATTCATGGCAGTTCTGTGCCTCGCCCTTGTTTCGTTTCTGATAAAATGGCCAGATTAGGCTTCCAGAACCGAGGCTATTCGAACTGAAATCCATACATTAACAAAATTCTACACTGGAGTAATAATAGCAAACACAAGATCCACATCCCAACACAAAACTGGCAACTTCCACAAAAAGGCAATAACCGGCTCATTGTTAAAGAGCTATAAATGTGTCAACTCAGATCTACTCACATGTGGCTGTGACACTGAAGCCTCTTTGAGCTGGTAGTCCTGGGCGAGGCAGGAAGGTTGGAAGGTAAAATTAGAAGAGCCCTGCACAATGTCAGCTCTTATTGCTACAGTGATTATCTACTTCCTCCCAACATAATGGTCAACAACTGCATTATGGCTCCTCCTCCATCCCTCTGCTCCAATTATTCCATTGGACTGGGAGAGTCACAAGAAAATGAACAGCATACTTTTACAGTGTTTGTTTAAATGCTGTTTAAATAATGAGCAGGACGACCATAAGAGAACTGCACAGTAAGAGGAGAGAGTCGTGGGTTTGCTGGGAACAAAGTGTTCTTTGTTGACCTGACAGCCATCAGCCAGCAGGCCTGAGAACTGTGTACAAATGGCAATAAAGAACAGGCAAGGGTGCAGCAGTATCACTAAATACTCTGAGCCACTTTCCGAGGGTCTTTCCACACGAGCACTCACTCTCTACACCTTTATTCTTGTTTCCTGTACATACACCCCACTGGTTTCCTTGCTTTTGACAATGAGCTTGCAAGAGAGACATGTGAAACTTCAGCCCCACCCTTGCTCGCTTCCATTGAAAACTTCATCGTCCCAGTTTTGGGAAAGTTGCTTTTGCAGTTCTGCATAGGGGCATCTATGCAATCCACTTGTCTTGGTCTTTATGACAGCGTGGGAGATTTGTCTCAGGAATGAGTCACCAGGATGGAGAGACCGTAGTGGAAAAGTTTACAGTCCAACACGAGTGTCTTTGACTGTCATCTGCACATTGTGAATGTTACTTAAGAGGCCGGTGCAGCTCATTTTCAGGTGGGATATCATGGCTCCTCATTTATTAATTCAGTTCTGGACAGGCCATCTTTCACTGTGTCTCCATGTCACATACATTATATATATTATATTATATTATATATATATATATAATATAATAAACCTCTTAATGGAGCACTTCTTTACTAGCTGTCACTTTTTGTGCTCTTAAAAATATCTACAACATAAGGTTTTGAGGTTTCACAATGTTTTGACATTGCAAACATGCAACTACATGTTTAGTGTGAGTTAAGCCCCTCCCCCACCACCACCACACACACACACACACACACACACCCACACACACACACACACAGTTGCACCACACTTACACATATCATTCACCAGACGATGTAGTAAAACTGTGAAACAAACAAAGCCAAACTCTTGTGGTTATGGTTTAACTTGAAGTTCATTTTTCAGATAAAAAGGTATGGTATGTTTTTCAAATAAAATGTCAGTCCGACATTCTGAGACACAAGGGGGAACTTTTTTTGGGGGGGGGGGGGTCTTTCTTTCCGGTAAAAACTGCCACAAGCTACAAACACCAACCACATGTTAAAAAAGAAGTCAATGTGCTTGTTCTAACACCAGTGTGCTTGTTCTAATATATATCGTCATATAGTAAACCAATATGACTGAAAAAATTGCTTACTATATCATCAAGGACAAAAGTACACTGGAAACTGATGGGAATGTCACTGTTTTTGCAGGTTTTCGGAGGAATTAAGCTTTTGATGTTCATGTCAAGATCCCGGTAGTTCATCCTGTTGTAGAAGTGATGATAATGTCCCGCAGGATGGCACTGGAGGAAAAATCACTGTTTTCATTTGAGGTGGGGAGAGTATTTTTCCATCTAATGCTTCACCCTCGACCCACTGTGTGAAAACTGTGTGATAGTGACCTGGCAATGTCATGTGTCAGCGCAAAAAAATAGGAAGTTGTTTTACTGCCTGTAAATGACCACAAGCAGAAGTAGTAAAATTTTTAAAACCTGCGGTATTGAAATGGAAAGTGCGTCGCTAATGGTTCTGCTTTAACCAAGCCACCTTTTCTCTGGAACTCATTATTTTTCCGCTCTGAGCTCTTTGGATCCAGTATCCCATTGCTCTCTGGTGTTTTACACGGAAACCCAGCTCACTCTTTCACAACACTATCTGTCGGTGTCTGTACAATCACGCTTACACAGACATCCTCTCCCACGCGTTCAGTGAATGAACTCATTAGTTGGACACGTGAAGAGTTGATGGAATCCAATTGTAAGTGAAATGCAGAGGTCACCGGATGATCACATGAACATTACTCATCACATCTGGAATGCAACGCACAAGAGACACACTGATGATTGCAGGTAGACTCAGGAAAGTGCTGTGTGATTTCAAATCGACCTCTGGGTTTCATTCAGGACCACTAGAGGTCACTGTAAACCAACATTGGAGTGTTTCAAACACTGCACTTTCTCTTTGGGAACATTTTCTTTAAAGTATTACAGTCAGATGCGCTTTGGGGGTTAGTGTTGCTTTAAACTCTTGGCAGCCGCTGCTTTTTATGTCACTACCTACTTTCGTTTTCTGCTGATGCCGTTTCTGTTGCGTAAGTATTTGATTAACGGCCTTCAGAACGCAGCCGCCCAGAAGTCACTGGGCCTCAAACACGTCCTTCTTTATAACAACAGAAAGGAAAATGATGTAGAGAGGCTGCGATGAAACAGAAACCCTCTAAACCTTTTCCACTGTGGAAAGTGTTGACCTGCTCGAACAGACCTGGGCAAAAAAATACATAAAAAGGGAGAAAACTATGTATGTCACCATCATTTGGCTGCAGCTATAAATGGCAACTGTGCTCTGCAGGTGTTGGTGTCTCTATCCTGTTTTCATGTATGACAGAAAATAAATGCTGCTGTTTAGCTCCATCTCCAGTGCCCGTCCCACCTGCTAATCCCACCGAGGCATCATGTTGCCTCATCAAAAAACATGTACGTTGCATTTTAAAAACGTTCACTTATTCATTGTTTCTCTCCCCTTTCAGCGTGATGGCCAAACTAAAGAGATGGTAAAATGGATTTACATGTGTCTTCCATGTGTGAGCACATGAAAGGCAATTGCAATTTTGCAACGTTCCAGCAGGTGATACAGGTGATATATAAAAATATTTATAGAAACTCGACTGGGCATTTTCTTAAGAAAATGCGTGATTGCTGAAAGCCAGCTGCTAACCAGCTGCAACAGCTCCTCGCCTTTGCCGCTGCGAGATTGGAAGACCCTGAACAATATAGAAGTGAAATAATAATTAAATAATTTAAAATGTAACAGAAAAACATTTTTCTGCACAATTGCAGTTCCATAAATGAAACTTATTGGCACTGAACACTTCAGAACTGCAAACCACTTGACTCAAACGACTTTATTAGATGGATTTTATCAGAGGAGACTTGCTTTGCCTTGCTACAGTTGCCCTCTGCTTTAAAGGATCTTCAAAGATTTTATTACATATTTGTAACTTTATGAAATGAAAATATTAGCAGTTTTTTGTTTCTCTATTTAATTAAGGTATATTTTACGTTTACGTTTAGTCATTTGGCAGATGTTTTTATCCAAAGCGACCATGCAGGGCGCTCATCTAACCCACCGGGAGCAACTTGGGGTTCAGTGTCTTGCCCAAGGTCACTTCAACACATAGCGAGAAGGAACCGGGGATCGAACCACTGACCCTGTGTTCCAGTTATAAAAAAACATTAGAAATGTGCACTCAAGTTAAACATTAGGTATGAAAAGATTAGTACAACTATAAGGTGTATCTAAAGCAAAAAAAATTATACCTGCTTTTTATAAGAAAATATTCTTGCCTTGTGTGCCAAGGGTTCGGACCAGAAATTGCATCGCCAGCTTGTTCCTTTTGATTGGGGAACAGGCTGTCAGTCATGTTTAAGTTAACAATGATCGGTTGTCTTACTTCAAATTTCACAAAACCAGCTGTGGAGCAGACTGTTCTTCTTCTGGACGTGAAACATGGCACTGGCATCTGCAGCCCAGATATTCAGAGCTTAAAATTTCAACTGGAGTCTTAACGTCAGTTGACAAAATCTTATCGTTAGCGCAGTAGCTAACAGTTTTCTCAACAGAATATATACGTATAGCTGTAATTTGAACATTATAATCAAAACTATTTGGATCTCACGATATTCCGCAGGCTACTTACAGCTGGTTCAAATGATCTGTGTAGTTGTCATTCGGGCAAAACAGATCAGATTGAAAATCAAATTTGCATTTATGTTTTAGCAATTTCAGAAGTGATTTTCATTCAAAGAAATATCTTGTTTTATTCGGTGTCACAGTTTTTAGGTCGTCTTTTAAGTTCAAAAGGAGCTACGCAAGACTGAGTTTTTCATTTCAAGTCTTATGAAAATTGTCTCTCGTTTCCTTTCTTTTTCTTTTTCTGTCTCAATTCCCACAAGGTACCCAGCAATCTTTACGCGGATCCATCATGTGACGGTCTTACATAGCTGGTACCAGAAGATGCAACCAGATACCCGGATTGTACAAGACTGTATGCAGCAAACATTTCCATATAAGTCATATCTATGACTTGTAGTCCCTAAAGCTATAGTAAAATTATTTTTACCCGTAGTTTATTATTAGCTGGTGTATGTATGTGATACATTTATTATGTTTGATAGAATTAATCGACTCATACTCTAAGTAGAATGTAGGTTGGTAATAACATGGACGCCCTCATCACACACTCATATGATTTCAGAGTTTTTAAGTAAGAGGCAAAAAACACTGACACATTCTAATAATAAACCACAGTGTGAGCATGATTTGTGCAATAATGTTTCAATAACAAAGTCATTAAGGTAAATGATCATATTGCTTGTTATCAAAGTTTATAATTCGTTTTTTAAATGTTTTCAGTTTACGGGAGTGTGATCCTCAAACCCCAACATCCCTCGGCCGTAGCAACGCTCTGAATGTTCACGTTGAAGAAACTGATTCAGCACATTGAACTTATTCATGTTCATGAAGCAAATATTTCATTACTTGTGGACTTAATGACTGCGAACCACCTGACTCTTTCAGGAAACGTGTATCAGAAACAGAAACTGTGGTTTGTGAAAATGGAAGTGATGATGAGGCTCCCAGAGCCTGTAAGAGACGATGTTATTTAAAATGATCTGTCTATGCATGAACTGTTGACTATCTTAACTTTTCAGTTTGTTTTTTAAGGAGAACTGTGATGTTTCTATAGTTTACCGCCTGCAAACTGCAAAAGGTCACACAGTCTAACGATTCATTTGAGGCATCAAAGGCCATTTGATTTACATGCACGTAACAGACCATTGGAAACCGAACCTGTCCGTTAGAAGGGAATTCACTCTGTGTGTACATATAGTCGTCACTTCCTCGTCATGTTCCCGATTGATAAGATGCTGAAGATAAGAACATTGCTAAGAAACTACGTGGATCCTTTGTGGTGAAATGTTGGTTCCTCTGTTGTGTGACTGTCACTTCCATGCTTATAATGTCACGTTTATTGCAACAAGGACATGAAATCGGCTGCCAGGCAAATTATATTCTTTTAAAAAACTAAATTATATTGGAATGTAAAAAATACTACTAATTCTGATGTATCAATTTATATTTGTCTTGTGTATGAATACATTATGTGCAAATTTTTATATTCAGGTACCATGAAAGACCAATTTTGTTCTCTAATAAAAGGTCAATATTTTCACCATTAAATTATCACCAGAGCTAAAAGATTTATCTCTAAAAAGTACAAACCACAAGGTAAAAATAAGTACGAATGTAAAGAACAAATGTGGCGTTTTAGAGGATACAGCCCCAGTGACAAGCCACTGTAGCCCTAAAGAAGGTAGAATATTTCTGTTTTTTGTGTATGGAGTGTAGACTGCCATTCAAAATAAAATTTACCAAAGATATTTATATAAATTATTGTACATTGGCTATCAGCACACAAAGTACTAGGCCATTTCTCCATATGGTAGAGTTGGAACTATGTTTCTAGCTGTAAGCAGGACTAGTAGCGTGCACAAAAAAACCTACAGAATAATAATAATAATAAATACTGGAAACAAAAAGAGTGTTCTGTGTACTGGAAACTTAGCAATCACTCTTGGGGATCTAAATGAGAACAGGTACCTACCTGCAACAAAAATGGACCTTCCCGTACGAGCCAGCGATAGACTTCTGGGTTTGTTCTACTGTTGCCTTTGCCTGCAGTCACGCAGAAACTAATAAGTGAATGTATGTCACCAATGACATTGCACGTTTGCAGTTTGCTTGATGATCGTCAAGGAAACCAATGTCTGTATTTCGTTGTTAGATACAGACTTGAGCAAAAAGTTAGTGTGCAAGGTCCATGTTTAGCGGTGGAGGTGCACGGTTTTATTTTATTCATCATCTGTACGTTGAACTATTGCCATCAGCTCAATTAAAGTAAATTAAGTAAAACACAGCTGCAGCATTTTAATAATACATCAATCTGTGGAGTGGATAATTTGTTGGACCACCGGAAATGAGTAAGCTGGCCTCGACTTTTTGGGGGCTTTTTAAGACATTGACAGAGCATCCAGGCTATTTTGAGCCACGTTTTACAGCATCCTGGCAGGTTTTATGGGTCAGAAAGTTGTTATTTTTATTATTTAAAGTTCGCTATAACTTGTTATTCATCACAACGGGCATCAACACTACAGCACGATCAGTTGTTTGGAGAAAAGTTAACATGCATGGCTAATGTTTCGACATACACCGGCTGTAAAATTCACAAGTCCGACAACCAGAGATGTGAGAAGTAATTGGCCAGCAAATCTGGTTGCCCTAAAACACGCGACCCTAAGAGTCTTTTCTTTTCTGAGTGTGGACCACAGTCTTCGAAAACGTCCTTTACCTGCAAACATCCCACCTTTGGGAAGCCTGTCCAAGTGTCTCAGTTTGCCTGCTGCTGCCACCTGTTGTCTGGGTCGAGGGGGACCGTGGGTGGCAGTAATAAACAAAGCTGAACCAAAATAATACATATTTTTGTTATCTAAATTAATTTTTGTTTGAACATTTTTGAATCAAAGCTGAGAATCAATAAGCAGAGACAAACATCACTGGCTCCCATCATGGCATATACACATACTAAATTTGTTTTTAACTATTGTTTTCACAGAGCAAAACATAAATGTCCTTGTAAATGTGTTTGTTTGCTTTTAATTTTTTTTACTTTACACAGAAATGGCATGTAGGAAGATGCAAACTAAACAAGAACCCTTATATTAATAAAAATTATATCAGTGGGTCATCCCCCTTGATAAATAATTTTAAAATAAACTGCTAATTAATTTGAGATTTAGGAATATTTGTATTCGCTAAGTGTGCATGAAATATTATGTAGATGATAAAAAAATCTTAATTTTACCCTTTTTGTCATTCGAAAACAAAGGTTACAATCTTTTGCACCCATCTGTAACTAAGCCAGCTGGAGTCTGTGTCTGCTCCCTGTAGCTGTAATTGGCCCAGATTCTAATTGAGTCCATGAGAGTAAAACAGGAAGTCTTTCAGAGTGGGCATATTTATTAAATTCAATGAAGTCTCACTAAGATGCAGACATGCACTTTATTCCTTGCATGTTGTCACAGTACAGATTCATTTGTCTGTATGGAAAAACATAATCTGAGCTCGACCAAACTGTAACACGCATTGCATTAACGCATTGTATGCGTGAAGGTCGTGCTGACAGATGGTCTAATAAAAAAACTATGCCATGTTCTGAATATAGAATATAAGAATCTGCAGAGTTGAAAAGTAAAGCGGATTCTGAAGGCTTGACAACTGTTTGACATTTATTACTTTGTCTCACTAACAAAACTCGTCCTAGTTTTTCCTCTTGAAAATAACAGACCACAGTAAGCTGCATTTCTGTTTCTAGGCTGTTAACCTGTGGGACTGGATGCATCGACAATGGCACCTCCCGGTTGGCAGGGTTCCCAAAAGTCTGACACCGACGTAAATACAAACCAGCTGTGAACTTTCAAGCTGTTGTGGTGGAACAACTGTCCATTTTTAGAGGTAAGATCGTTTGTCTGAGTGTCACACACACATTTATTTCACATGGACAATCTGTTTCTAGTAGCAACCCCTACTGGCTTATTTCGACAGCAGCTGCACTTTAAATGACATTGTCACGTCCACTTTCGTCAGATCTGTAATAAGGCAAATATTGACAGACATCGTTTCTATCTGCTCCTTAAACATCCTTGTTCAAGCAGTGTCTATAATCACATAATAACATGTTGTCCTCGCTGATTGCTTAAAGTCCAGAAGGCAGGTTTTTCCGTCCAGTACGGGCCGTCCAAAGGACAAAAGACAAGAAGTGAGAAAGGGAAGAGTCTAATGGGCTGTGCTAAACACGAGGACTTTCTTTAATCAGATATTTGGTATTCAGCAGATTCAACAGAACTCTCACTTACGTCTTTAGTGTTTTTTTTTTGCAATATCTTTGAATTGAAACAACACTGAGATCAATTGACATGTACAGTCGGTGGCAGGAAAAGAGGTCAGCACGAGTGTGAGTGCAGGGGGAAACAAGTTGAAAACAAGGTTTCAGGTAAGTCCTCCATCTTTTCTTTTGTTGGCCATCAGAAATTATATGTGGCTTAGTGGTAATAAATCATCATGATGTGCATTCAACAGCAGCAAATTATGTTTTCAGTGCCTGGACAATTGAAATTAATTTTTAACAACTACATTTGTCAATCTATTTGCTGTTGCATGTGCATTAACAGACATTAAATGTTCACACAGTCATTCATTGCCGTCGGTCGAGCGTATCCTATGCAATGCGTTAAAGAGGAAAGCTAGAACATGATATGTGGGTGCCTCACAATATCCCAGATGATTTGAGGAAGGCTTTTTACCATGGGAACACTATGACCCCATTCGACCCATAATTGTGTCTCTTCAGCTCTGTCTTGAAATATGACAGAATTGTAAATTTCAGCTGGAACAGAAGTTCTGAATTTAGCCTTCCCCGATGATTTGGGGACCACATCTCGATTGTGGGAATACGGTGACCTTTGACAACCAGCGATTGTTCCTGTACATACGGCTCATACTGCAGACTGATGGTTGATCGTCAGAGCCAAAGTTCAGGACCTGTTCTCCGTACCTGAATCACCACTTTATCTATATCACAGAGGATTTGACATGAGTCTGGATTGTTTTTACTTTTCAGAACTGGCTTTCATTTATTAGGAAGTGTTGTCGGAGCAGGTCCTTGAGCCAAAACCTGCAGACGGGCAGGCTAACTTAAAGTTAGTTTGCATGTGGATTATTGAGACATCATCACAGTTACGTCATGATGTCATTAAACATATTCATACATGGTAATATTTAAAACACAATTTTTAATAACGCCTCAATAATGATTCTGTGAGGAAAAATCAACTAAACTGATGACAAATTGAGCCAGAACATGCAGCTTTGGAACAATAAAAACTCAAATGATAAATGCTAAAGTTAAAGTTTCTCACAATTAAAAGAAAATAAATTCAACACTAGTGTATCGCTTGAAAATGTTTAATATCGGGATCACACTTCTGGCGGTCCACACAGATTCAGTAGAAATATCTAATTTAACACTAGATAAAGTGACAACAGTGGAAACATGACAGATCAGTAAATTACATATCTAGAATTATCATCTCGCTGTTGGATGCCTCCACCAAACAGCGTCAGTTTACAGTCATGCTATGGCTCAAATGTACATGAAAACCCATGATCAACAATAAACCTGATCATAGTTACAACTCTCCCCTCGTCTTTAGTTTAAGCACACGCACAAGAAAGTTAAACAAATTCGCATTGATGGGATTTTATGTTTATGTTATGTGGGTTTAACATATGTTTTGGCGGCTCGCGGTTATTTTAGTCGTGCTGGGCTCTTGGGATTAACAATGGCCTGTGGGTCAGTCAGTCGACAAATTAGGTCCTGACTCAAATACCTCAGCTACTTCTTGATGGATTGATTTGAGTTGTTGCACATAAATAAATCATCGCTTCGAAGACGACCATCAGCTTTATAATTGTCGCTCAGAGTGAACAGAGCTACATAGATTAGGTTAAATCTGCTTTACATTTGTGTTCCGCTGTAGATTCCTTGTTAAGACAGTGACACGGTCACGTCAAATTTTTACTTTGTCTGGTGTTTTCATTTATTAATAGATGCCTATAGTAAATAAACAGCTTTGGATAATAAAATCAGCTGGTCATGGGTTGGATTTTCATTGTGAGTCATCTCCCGACACGTTAGGCTTAAATTTACATTAAGTCATTTGGCAGTTGCTTTTATGCAAATATAGAAGAAGGTGAGAAGAATTGACCCGGGTTCATGAGGTGTTAGTGCAAGATAGGAAATTTTTATGTAAACAGTCCAAGTGTGTAAAAAAAAGTTGCAAATGATTTCCCTCTTTACCAGCGATTTGAATATTGAGAAAAGCTGCTCAGCACGTTAAGTTTGGTCCCTTATTTCGCCATCACGGGACGCTGAGCTAAGGAGCTTGGCTTGGGATCGGCATCAGGATGTTTGCTGCTCGTCATACTGTAAAGTAAATGGCTGCTCTAGTCAAACATTAACACATACAGTTTTTTCTGTTTTCATTTAGTTCCAAAAAGCCATTAGTGATTTGTTAAAGCAGTTAAACAGTTAATATTGTGCAAAAAGAATGGTGGAGCAACCGAGAAAAAAAAAAAACTTTGTTGGCTAATTATTTCTATATACTGGAAGGATTAACGCTTGTCATTAGCCAATTCACACGGGTCGAGGTAGATGATGAAACTGAGCTGGAGCTGCACTGACTATAATTTCTTACCTACTAAAGGGTCAAACCTGGAAAATCACAGATAATGTTGCTGTGGACTAATACTACACAGTTTTTAAAAAATGAAGACATGCCATCTTTCATACAGTACAGAACACATACTTACACACACACACGAACTAAACTAAATTACCAACATTGAAAGATTTTTTATTAAGAACATTATTTTTTTATTTAAATGATCTTATTATCCTTTGACACAGGCTGTTTACCTCTGACTGAGATAAGACCCCCCCGGACGTGTTTGACATGGGAATGTAAATAGGTTAGCTGGAGTTGGATAAAAGGACATTTTGTGCAGCTCATGTAAAACTAGCAGCCGACAGCCTGTAGCACATGGAACAGTAATCTGTTGTCTTTAGTTGATTAGTCTGTTTCTTAAAACTAATATTTATATCCTAAATTTTAGATCTTTTTTAGTGTCAAATATACATTTTCATACTTTAGTGAGAAATAATCTTCTTACTTAAAAAAAGCCCTTACTGTTTTGTCTCCTATCTCATTCATTTTTCACTTTTTTCATTGTAGTAGTAGAGTGTAATATTCCTCTTGTGACACATGAAATAGCATATATCAAAGATGATTAAAGGGGAAAAGTAGGAAGCCAGAGTCATGTGTAATAACGTGTAGTTCCCGTTTATGTAACTGCTGTAAGAATATCACAATTACTTCAGTGACCAATCCTCATGCAGCTCCTGAGCAAACGGGAGTGAATTAGAGATCCACGCCCCGGAACACAAACACACCATAAAACTGTTCTTGCACTTGCGCATTCAGCATCTGGTTTTCAGGAAGAGGGTCTGACAGGACTGCAAAAAGGGAGCGGCCAGCAGTTACACATTCAACGGACACGAGACCGTCATAACTATTTAGGCTGCCTTCACAGAATGAGGTGAACGCCACCTGACAAAAAGCAAAGGGCTGTTTTCAAAAAAACTGGAAAATACCGGAAGTGGAAATTAATTAAGCATCTAACGAGCGCCAGATTGAACTGAGCACAGGATCACAGTCACCATGGCTACAGTGGAAGTCGGGACGCTGACTGTGCCTGTGGGCATCGTGCGAATGCTGGAGGTGGTCTTCACCTGTATCTCCTTCAGCCTGGTGGCATCGGTGGCCCACTTCTCGGAGTCCTTCTGGACGTGGTGCATGTTCACGTGGTGCTTCTGCTTCTGCGTCACCCTCCTCATACTCGTCCTGGAACTCATCGGCCTCAGCGCAAAGTTGCCCATCTCCTGGGACGACTTCACCACGTCTTATGCCATGTTGTCTACTCTAATGGTGCGTGTCATTTTTTACTTTGTTAGTTTTTTGTTTGTCAAGATATTAACAGAATAAACATGTGACAGGTTAAGTACATCACTGATAGTTAGTGAGTATATTTTGCAGAAGTCACTAAAGAACCAAAATATGCATTATTAAACTAATGCTGTGTACGAGCACTGAGGAACAGGACCACAACCCCTCAAAACAAACACGGCTCATGTCTGATGTATGTACCTGAATCATTAGGGTTATGCTTCCTTTACCTGTACAATTTGATTTTGATTTTTTTCAAATGAAGAATAACATCCCGGTTCCCATACAGGTGCTGGCAGCATCCATCATCTATCCCACCTTCTACACTTGCTCTACGTGTGGCCGGCAGATTGGTGCCACTGTGACCTCCATCTTTGCCTTCATCCTCTATGCCACCGAGGTCGGGCTAACCCGAGCCAGACCCGGTGAGATCAGTGGATTTCTGTCCACAGTTCCAGGCCTCCTCAAGGTCCTGGAGGCTTTCGTGGCCTGCATCATCTTCATCTGCTTGGGCAACTACAGCTTCAGTGGGATTCCAGGGCTCCAGTGGTGCATCGCCGTCTACTCCATCTGCTTCATTTTTGCCCTCCTTGTCATTGTCTTAACCATCGGACGTCTTCTGTCTCTCTTCCCCGCACCGTTTGACAAAGTTCTGACGGGCTGCAACGTGTTGGCAGTGCTGATGTACGCCACAGCTGTGGTCATCTGGCCATTGTACAGCCTTGGGAACCATCCCAGACCCAGCGCCTGTAACATGTTTCGATTTTGTACCTGGGATGTTTTTGTGGTTATCTCTTTCATGACCTGTTTCAACTTTGTTGCTTACATTGTAGACACAGTTTATTCATTTCGGCTCGTCTTCTTTACTAGCACAACATAGGCGGCAATGATGCCTCATGGAGTAATCCAGCAATCTCTGAAGATAATAGTCAAAACTTTTTTTGTTATTGTAACACGTTACCCGTACAACAAAATTTTCCGTTTGTCAAGGTGCAACAGTCATCCTCACATTCAGCATTCAGCAATTAAAAACTAACTTAAATATGTTGAAACAACCTGCTTGAAACGTATTTAAGAAGACCACTTGAACTCAAAGATTGTCAATAATGTATCAACATTCTATTTCAGACGTGTTTCCGTGATTATACCTTGTTTCTGTCATAATGATGAGGACACAACATTCGTTCTTCAGTCAGTCAGTTTTGACTTCAGAGAAATCTACTGTAATCCCATTTCTTCACTCTCCATCTTTCCTCTTTAGTGGTTTTCGTCACATCCTTTTTGATTCTTTCAATTTCGTTACAACATTAATATGGCAAACGTCAGTCTCACCGTTTGTCATCACCTGTCCCTGTTTGCTGTCGGTGTGACACATACAATAAAGCATGCAGCAGCTATAGATTCCATTCTCCCAACTCCGCTCCTATACTGGATGTCAAGGTTTCCTGTCTGTAACCAGTTCACAATCTGCTGTCAATAACTGGTGACTCAAGCAACAATCGACTTATATTAACATGATCAGCTAAAAATTTTTCTAAAGCAAAAAATGTGGCACAATTCAAAATATTGCCTGGTTTTAGAGATGTATTTCCTCCATTTGACACTGTAAAATGAATGCCTTTGTATTTCAGATTAATGATCAGCAAATTAAAAAAACGTATTATCGTCATAAAAAGTATTCATCCATGTACGTTGCTCATTTAATGTGAAAGTAACAATGGGCAGACAATGTGGTTCCCACGTTTCTGTGTTTCATTTTCTTCTAACAATGTAAAGAAAAAAAGGAGTATTTTATCAGAATGGCGCCAGGTTTCCTTATCTGAAATTATAACCTTCGGTCAGTGGATGTTTTACTGATCGTGTCAGCAAAACACAAACGGAATGAAAGTAATCGTACAGTAAGAAGCGATACAGGGGAGGACACATTTAGAGTGGAGTATTTCAGTTGAAACTCCGGTGGCAGTGATCTGTTTACCTTTGCCTGTGCTGTATCTGATTCATAATGCACACATTTTGCTTTTGGTTGCATGAAATGCAAAATAAAAATCATTATATTACTACAATGCTGAAATAAAAAATGCTAAAATGTGATTTTTCTTGTCTGTTTTCTGTTGGGCAAAAATTTGAAAAGTGGTTTGTTAAATAGACTTAGCACCTGAAACAGATCTCTCTTTATGCTATAAAATCTATGACAGACTCTCCTTCCAACTCCTATTTGCTCCACCCAGAAACATAAATCAAGTGAACTCAAGGGCAGCAGAGGAGCGATATCCCTTAAGGGTGTGACCTGCTCTCCATCCTTGTGTTAGAGATTAGCTTTGGAAGTGGGCTTGCACCTAGGACCAGAGTCCAGCGTGTCTGTCAGGCAGGTGAACATGGCAACACCCAACAGGCGTCCAATCACGGGAGAGAAACCGAGGCCATAAACTACACAGATAAGTCCAGGATGCTGCGTTTGAATATACACAACGACACTTTGAGTTTCAGTTTTAAAGCGTGCGCCTGCTCCTCTCACGCCTACATGGATTTCTTCCGCAGGACCTGGTTCGGACACCAAGGCCTTCGCTGCTCTGTGGGGTGTGATAGTTAGCGTGTGAACAATAACTGTAAATTCTCTTCAGGTCAGAGACACTCGTCTGGTGCAGCGATGATCGGTGTGGATGTGCGGTCACTCACTCAGCCTGTGGGCATCATGCGAATAATGGCAGCCATCCTCACCTGCATGGCCTTCAGTCTGGTGGCAGCCGTGGGGTATGTCTCATCGCCCTACTGGGCGTGGTGCATGTTCACCTGGTGCTTCTGCTGCTTCTTCACCCTTCTCATCCTCATCCTGGAGTTCACAACCTTCTCCACCAAGTTACCTTTCGCCTGGGATGACTTCACCGCTGCCTTCGCTATACTGGCGAGCCTCATGCACCTGGTTGCCTCCATCATCTACCCCACCTTTTTCACCTGCGGTAACTGCCACCGCCAGATCGGCGCCTCCGCGTCTCCTGGGTTGGTTTCGGGGTGTACGCGGGAGAGGTGGCCCTAACACGGCTCCGGCCAAGAGGGCAGACAAGTGGGTTCCTCTCCACGTTACCAGGAATCATGAAGATGCTGGAGATCTTCCTCGCCTGTCTCATCTTCACATCCTTGGAGAACGGCCAGTACGCTGGTTCCCCGGGACTGCAGTGGTGTGTAGCCGTGTTCTCCTTGTGTTTCATCTTCGGCATCGTCATAATCCTGCTCACTCTTGGACAGCTGACATCTTTCTTTCCGTTCCCCTTTGATAAGCTGACGATCGTCTATAACATTTTGGCAGCGCTGATGTATATGACAGCCATGGTGATCTGGCCCCTGTACAGTCTGACTAATAATAAGAGACCTAGTAACTGTGGCCACCACTGTTCCTGGGACAAACTAGTGGTGATCACCTTTATGACCATCCTCAACTTCATCGTTTACACCCTGGACACTCTGTACACTGTACATCTTGTGTTTTTTGTCAGTAACCAGTGAAGAAGCTACTTATCAAAACTAACATGAATTGAAAACAAAGTGTTTTTTGGGTTTGAATTATAGTTTACATTTTTGTAAATTTCAACTTTTACTTTGTGGTTGTTTTGACATGTTAGACATGAAAATAATTTGCAAAAACTTTTTATTAAATGTTTTTAAAAATGACTAATAAAATGTTAGGCGTCGACTGCCATGGGTACAAAGAGGTACTTACTGGTTAGAGTTAATGATTAAAACTGTAGTATCGATGTCATAAAAAGCAAAAAATTACATCCTGGAACTTTGGATCATGCAAAACAGAGCATGAACAAACAGTGCAGGTAATATTGCATGCTTACATTAGTTCATTACGCTGCGTAATAGTCAAACTACGCAGCAAATTAACCTTTGGAAGGAAGTGTGGGAAAAGTGGAAACGCAAATCCTTTAATCAACAAGCAGCAGCTGCAGACATGTTGTTGGATTTGTTGCAAGGTGTTATCTTTCTTTTTTCTTATTTAGTTCCTTTTCTTCCTTGGTTATGTGGCCGACAGAGCTGCAAAGCTTGAAGCTGTGACGTCAATTAATTATTTCCTTTTTTAAGGAATTGCTCGTTGAAAAGGACGTCATCCAGGTGTCGGTTGTAATCCTAGAGCCATTGTGTTACCTGGTACACCAATCTGTGTGAGTGAACCCAGGTCAAATGGACTAACTGAAGCATGGAAATTGAGCTTTTCTTCTCATGTCAGTCTGTCAGACAGACAGAGAACATGCTAGTCAACTGTCTGCATATGTCGGACGCTGCAGCACGGCTTTCATTTGTATTATCTGAGACAAAATTCAACAGTGCACTTGGTCCGAGCTTCGGAACAGTCCTTCCACATTATTAGACAGCAGCTCTAGCACTAATGAATGGGAAGTGCTCTCTAGACAAACAGCCGCACGTTAATCAAATCAATGGCCTTCCTCCGTTATCTGAAGGCCGACTGATAGAAAATCAGTGGTAGCACTGGTTGACAGTCATATTTATTAACATAATCATTAAAGGAGAAACAAACTGTAGTAAATAATGGTTATCAATGGTCCCAGATTGTTTTCGGGCAACACTTTTATGTTGCACGTCTAACGGTATACATTGATTAAAATGCAATATTAATACAATTGATTACATAAAAACATGACTGATGATAACTAATTTCTCCCAAGAAAATAAGCTTGACAGTATTGCAATATTTTTACATACATGCAGTAATTTGGGCATGTGAGGCTACAAGCAGAACAAGTGAAGTGAAAGGCTGAGCTAGAAGACATGATGTCACAGGAGGGATTCAAGTGCAATATCACAGACCAAAGACACTGCTGAGGAATATATATTTCTCCTTTGTTTATATTTTTCGCTGCTTTGTTATTGGTCTTATTATAATATAAAGATTTTGTATAATTGTGCTATTGTCATCTCAAAATTTACAACATTTTCGGAAAATTCTAAATTCTAAAATGTGTTATTATTATTGAACACTCACATTAACTTTTTTTACTTCTTACTTATTGCTGAATTCACATTATTTTACTTGTTTCTGCAAAGTGTATAAAACCAATAATTGATTTTCTTGTGTTTATTTATAAAAATTGTGCAATTACAATGAACTTTACAAAGCAGATTTTATCCAAATACTTGGTGGAAAGGATAAACTAGAATAAATTATATGAATTACGTTAATGTTCCCTGTTACTAAAAGGGCTCTGACTCATTGTCAGGGTTTCTAGTAGCACAAAAAGTGACAATTTCATCCCACCGCTTCTAAAAATAATGTCCATGCCTCTTGGGACAATCAGTGACAGTGATGCATCACGCCTCAGGTTCCAGCAAAACTGGGCTCGTGGTGTAATTAAGGTCTTTTAAAGCTACAAAATGTGGCCTTCAATTATAGCACCAGAGCACAGTTATGAAAGCAAATCCAATTCCAGGTCAAAGTTAGTTCTTCGATGTCGTCAAAGTACGGACGGCGAAGTCAGTCATAGAATCGCTTTGATTGATAATGCAGTTTAATGACACACACCTCCTCGAACATCGTCCCTGTCTGGCCGAACGCTGTGATCCCCTGATAACCGAAAGTTGTAACTGAATGAGTCACTGACACTCACGCCTATTTCGTTTTTTTTTCCTGGTCGTTATGTTTTATTAAACTTCTCCCTGATTAGTGGCCTTTGATTCCTCTGTGTGGAAATCTGAGAGTCATACCCCCTTCTGGGGTTGGAGGAGGTGAAAATGAATCATCACACATTAGCGGGTACTAAGTCCACAGGTGTTAGGAGGGAAAAATGTCACAGACCTCATATTTGAAAACGGGAGCCAGTATATTTCCACTGTACACCGTGTATGTTAGCTCAAATAATAAGATATTTACTCCTCAAAGCTACAGCCTTTTTTTAACGGTTAACTGCTTATTTAAGCTACGTTCACAACCATCTCGTACTGCTCGTTCCACGACGGTCAGTGTTCACTAGAATTCCCAGTAGTGCTGAACTACTATTGTGCAGTTCAAAAAATCCAAAAATCATCATTGCATTATAAGCACAGTAGAGATAAAGAGAGATGAAAGCAGTTTTTCCATGATCCGGTTACAAAACAGCAAAGATAATTTGTAAATTATTATTCACTTTTGAAACTATAATCTAACTTTTTCCAAACTTTTTCCAAATATTTTGTAGAAATATGCTCCGTAGCTTAATTCATAAACAATGAACAAAGGCAATGACTCACAACTTTCTCCACAGGTTTGTCATGAAGATTTTCTTTCCATGACAGCAGCCCTAGATCATTTTTCGTCCAGCTTCCATCGGGAAATAAAAACAGGCCCATGTCAAACTATCAACAATCAAATCAAACTAACCCAGTTACCCATGTACACAAAACATGACCCAGCTGCTGAATCGAATCATGCTAATATTGTGTGTGGGAGACGTGTGTCATGCATATGAGCTTCTGCCTGAACACATGCTCTGCCACACTGTCAGCAGTAGGTTCCCATCTAATACTGTCCATTATTTTTAGCCCTGTACTTTGACATCACCTTTTCACCAAATGTAGACAAGGAGCAGAAATCCCCCAAAATTCAAATCATCCAAATACTCAAACTCCAATAACTGGGTGGAACGTGTAAAGATGATGTTTTTAAATGACAACATACTGTACAGTATATTGTTTTATGCTAGAAGATTATGGCTGACTGTACACACTGATGGCTTTCTGAATGGGCCTAACGGGCTCAGTCCCGTGGGCCTGAGAGTTCAGCGGTCTAAAAGCCAGAGTGTCTGGCATTGATATTTCTGTTTTGAAATATGAGCAGACAAAAATGGTTGCAGAGACTGAATGTCTCAAAAAAAATTATAAACAATGACAACTATCCAAGAGAGGGCAATCCAGCGCCTGGTGCTGCAGGACAATCCTACAGTCTCTTTGTACAGTTCTGAACAAAGGATGTTCAAATAAATGTGTTCCTAAAATAAACTATATTAAATTTTATAAAATGTCTCTAAGAAGAAATTATTTGTTGACGGGGAAAATACTGAAATGCTGAAAATTTTGCAAAGTGAGTTTAAAGAACAGTACAAACAAAATAAAGAGCAGGAAATTTAGCAGCTATCTGAGCCATCTCACTCATTAGTAGATTCAGAGCGCTGCTTGCTAAAATAATTATGGATTAATAAGGGCTGATAACTGCACATTATATGACGTGACTCCTTTATGATCAGATGCTTTAGAGTCAAACCTGTTACAGCTGCAATGCTAATATTGCAAATTCTATGTTCAGGGTTTCGCAAATGGTCAGTTCCAGCCCCCCCGTAAAGACACGACTGATTTCCCATCCTCCCAGGTCCTCCAGACCTTACGGACCATGACTTTTGAGGAAAGATTTTCCTTTTCTTCAGCTTTGTAAGATGTTTGCTCACCTTGGATACGAGGGTTTGTGTATTTTCCTACTCAGGTTCCATCAGGCTGCCGCTCACTTTAACATTTCTCCCTCACGCACAAACACCTGCCTTCTGGAGTGGTTATTTTGGACTCCTTCCACTTTGTGTGATCTCCCTTTCTGCAGGAAGGGGCTTGATCCAAACGACACCGTCACTTACGTAAAAGCCAAATGTTGCCTGAACGCCCGATTATATGTCTTTTTTTGGAGAATTCTAACTTCATTCACTAACTAGCTATTTAAAACATAGTGTCCGGACAAGTTATAACTATAATTGTCAAATTGGTTTCTGTTGGTGAAAATATTCAGCCTGTCCGTATTCCCACATTAACAGTTTGGCCCGTCAGGGGGGAAGTACAAAGGAGCTTTGTACTTTGGAATTTTAAATTATATTAATATTACTTATGACACAACGAATAGAAACATGAATCTGCACTGAAATGCACAAAAACAGACACTTTTAATAACTACTAATAAAGGGTTTTATGTCATTTTTAACCGATCTATCAAGTCAGTTTTTCCTGGATTTGTAACACAGTATTTGTTTGCTTTCAAAAACTACTAAACTACTGTTCACTGGAACAAAATACAGTCTGTGTCCTGAAATTATTTGCTTTCAGTCGGATGTTAATACAAGCAAATTTGTATGCAAAACAGACAACATACAGAGATCATATCATGCCAGAGATGATTCCTATTGAGAGAAACCGAAAAAAGCGAAGGAATTTACTTTGAAAGCCTCATAACTTTGAAATGAAACCCCCCAAAGCCTCCAATGAATTCCAGATGTGAGAGTGAAACTGTGGGCCAATATCAAGTGAAATGAATTGCTCAATATAGTGTATTTACATAAAATTATTGGTTTCAAGGGTGCAGTAACACAGAGTGGAATTTATCTGTTTTGCTCCAGATTAGATCTGCAGGTTGTATTTAAAAAACAGCACAATTTCTTGGTGGAAATCTCTCTCTTTTGAGCAAAACCATATCCTCCCTAAATGTCCCCAGATATGATTTTGAACTTCTTTCAAAAAGCTAAAAAGTCCTGTCAAATCGTAAACAATCATATCGTGCTACTGTAACTCAGCCTTCACATAAGATCGCTGCAGGGATCCGTCGTAGCTTCACCTGACCATACAGGAAGCCACAAAAGGAGAATCCATGATGTTACAAGAATCGTTTAATCCAAACTCAATGTGCCGGGAGTCGACAATAACAGATGGATAAGAATCTGAACATTTCATTAAACTCACTGAAATGTGCAAATGCTTCTGTGAACATTTTGCACAGCTCTTCCACCACAGTCACAGTCGCATCGTTAAGTTGTAAGAGTTTTGTCTCTTTTAGCTTGTGGTGGCAGCGGCACAGAGTTGCTGCAAAGACCTTCACAGTCAACAGCTCCATCTGGAGTCTGTGTGACAATAAACTTTAGTGTCTCAAGCACAATTCTAACAAATATGAATCTACAGAACTTTTCTGGTGTCACTAAATGGGTTCTGAAGAACAAATGCGGACGTTGATTTAATTAAAACACGGACACCTCATGATCTACACAGACCACAGGAAGAACATAAACTTTCAAAGTGAACTCACAAGGGATGGACACACGGGCAACTGTGAGGTGAGGCCACATTTAGTCACGGAGACTGACTGATTGTTAGTACATTCTGTCCATAAATAATTTGAATTGTTTCATCTTTTAACCTCAACACACAGCTGCAGCCACAGAGTCGCCACTTTGGACATCATCTCATTAATTTCCCTTCTCCTTCTTTCCGTCAATACACACACACACACACACACACACTAATTCTTCTGCCTGGTAATCAGAGGTGGAGTATTGATTTAGCTCGGCTGAGAGCTCCTCATGAGCACCAATTAAATATCATACACATAAGTTGCACACCTGTTACCTTGAGAGTTCCCAATCGATCGCTGACAGTTTTTTGTCTCCAGTCTGAGCGGTGTCAGGTGTCTGATAAGATGTCAGCGCACAAGCCCAGGGAGAGGAAGCCTGATTTAAAAAGGCAGGAGGTTCATACCAGAGTGACTCATCAGAGGTGTAGAAACGACGGAGCTTCATCACTTAATTTTAATGTTGTTTTGTATAATAAATAAATATAAGAGTAAAATTATTTTAACAGCTGGCAGAAACACACCTAAAAGAATATGATTATGTTAGTTTAAAGTGAATGCAAATATTTAATAATAAAAAGTACGAAGTGATTAGAAGACTCAAGGCTACAAAGAATGTTCTGTAACGCAGCGTATTTTCTGCAGCACACGTGCAGGTGATCACGTCTCACTCAAGTCTCACAGGTCGAATAGTTACACAGCACAATAATTTATTACTAAGAATTTACTGCCAAGCCTACGGTAATCCCCCACGGATTTTAGCGCAAATGGAATTTTAGATTATTTCTATAATTTAAAGCAGCTCAATGTCCAAACATAATTTACAGCTGAAACTGCAGATAACTTTAAACAAACATAAATCCCCCACTCCATATTTGCTTGCACGTTGTAGTAAAGTGCTCGCTTATTCATTCATGGAGCAGGAGTCAGCATGTGGAGGACATTAGTATTCTTTAGATTGGTTTCAACGAAACTAATCTATACAGGGAAGTTAAATCACCAGAGGAAATGTAATAAGAATATGAACACACGTGTAGAATATAAATGAGCAATGCAAGTCAGGGGGATTCGAGGACTACCTGGAGACATAAAAATGAGGGGAACATTTCACCATCCTGGCGCAGTGAAAATCTATAGATCCACCAGTAAAATGTGCACTGAGACTGTGATTGTGCAACGGATCTGATACATATTTGAACAGTTTAAAAATGAGGCACTGAATAAAAGAAAACTCACATTATCCACATTTTATCTCCTCCTCAGAGTCCTCCTCAGTCCCTAAATCAGACTTTACACAGCTCCCCCTGGAGTCAAGGCCTTTTCACATACAGTATGTTGTCACCATGACCTGCAAACTTGACTTTGACGTGTCAAATTGGTGGAATTCCCCTTTAAACATATTTACAGCTGAGTGTAATTCAATAGCCTCCCTCTGCTCACTGCACTGTATCTCTCCATCCGGTTTGACGCCTTTACGTTTGGTGCGTGATCTGTGATGCCAGAGTCCTGGAGATTTGGTGCGGTTGGGAACTGTGTGTACTAGTCAGTGTAACCTTGAGAATGAGATCTGGCAGTGCCTGCACTGAAGAAAACACACTTAAATGAGCCATATCATTATCTTGGCATCCCGAGTGCCACAACACTCGTGCACCTGCAGAGCAAAGCCCCCATGACAGCTGTGTGCCAGTGTTTACGTACAAACTCACAAGTCTCGTAAATCTGCTCGTTGGGGGTGGTTAGGATCAGCCGAACGGGGCCCATAAAGTATGAGATGTCATCAACTTCCCACTGTCCCTGCAGGGCGCTGTAGACTGCAACTGCACAAATGGACACACACACACACACACACACACACACACAAAACCACACAAATATCTACACTCCTCAGCTGCTGACGGAAACAGACATTATGAGGGTTTTGTTTTGAATGTGAGAGTGCGTCTGTGTGCACAAACCTGGAGGACAACAGCATGAAGCAAACGTTATAAAAGCAGACAGCTTTCCCACGCAATTATGATCAAATATCTCGGCCAATGTGCAATCTCATCCACTAACCATTGTTTTTTTTTCCAGTTACTCCTAATTTCTGTCTCAGGTGAACCAGGTCACCAACAGGTCATTTATTCCCCAGGCTGGATCTGGGCACTGCTCATTTCATTCTGCTGGTTTCCCACACGAAAAATGTTATTGCACGTTATGATTGACTGGGAGACCATCTATAAAGTGCGCTGGACGAAGGGGTTGCTCCATTGTTCAACAGGAGCTGTGAGTGACTTATAAAACCCAGGGGTGGGACTTTCACACGCGAAAGGCGGGGTGACGTTTTCCATATAAATGCTCGCGGTGCGTCCACTCACTAAACGACCCTGTGAATAAATTCTCATCATCTTGGGAACGTTAACAGGATTTCCTTCACAGCTGAATTGGGAGAAAATTTCCGGACCATTAAACCAAATATATGCTTTTTAGATTATGGAGACTTGAGCGTCCGGACGTGAAGAGAATGCCCAGAGATGAGACGTCACGTTGGATGTGCTTCCTCCATCAAGCGACGACGGGAAAATGCACAAGAGATGATTCTGAGCTGAGAGGAAGCGCCCGTTCCCAAAACGCCATGAACACCCCTGGAGAGGAGCGTCACTCGTCCGGATAGTGGAGAGGCTAAAGGCGCACGGAGCGCACGGGAGCGCACGGAGCGCACGGAGCGCACGGGTAGGTGGAACCTCCGTCTGCAAATTTACAAGGAAATAATGTTTATGCAACGGAATTTACGGTCGTTTATTTCCCAGCAGAGGACGTGGTTATTATTAAAACTTTTATTTGGCTCGGGTGAGCCATGGGAACGCTGTAAACGCTTCCCTGGCTGCGGTGCGCGCTGGCTGCTGGACTCTGGTGGACTGGAATGTCCAGCCTGGCGCAGCCTGAAGGGGACCGGGGCTCGTCCTGCTTGTTTCCCCAACAGCGGGCTGCGGGCTGCGGGCTGCTCTGTTTGGGGCAGCGCTTCAGTGGAGCTGCTCACCAGTTTCTTTATTTGCGCAACAATTTTGTCAGCCTCAGGTTGCAACGTGTGACAGCAACGGATGAATATTATTGTTATCAGGCGAGGGCATGTAAAGGCCACTTGAACCATACATCTGTTATTGGATGGGCTATATTTTAATACGTTCTTTGATTTTTTATGTACTTCCACACAAAATATGAATTGATTTTGGAGCAAAGTTGACTATAACTGCTTTTGTTTTGGTATCCTTATTGTTATTTTAAATCATAAACTTATCATAAAATTAATCATTTAAAGTTAAGCTAAAATAAAGGGAAAAACATTCAGTTGACCCTGGCCATCAAACACAAAAATAAGTAATATTGCTATTTTCACATTATCATACAAGGCAGGAGTGAGAAATGATTCCAATGCACAAAGCACAGGATGGAGATCCAGCACAGAAGTCGGCTTTTCATTTCTTTGTTTGTCTGTTTGTTTGTTGCTGCTAAACTCTGCTGTAGTTATACAACGTGTTCGTGCACGACGCCCAAGAGCAAGGTCACTGCCGAAGCCAGTGCTGTTAGTCATTAAAGTTTCAACACACAATTAATATTCACTTGCACATATTCATTCATGTTTTAGGCCAGTGGCCCACTTACCATCATTTTCATCTGTCAGTGCAGCACTCTAATATTTGAAGGGGTTTGGGCTAATTGCCATGTGGCTGATGTCGTTCTGTCTCTGTCTAATGCAATAACGGTGAAACTACTTGAAACCTGCTTAACTAATGTTGTCTTCTTCTAAAGTGCAGTTCCCATTAAGAGAAATGGCGTGTTGGCCACTTGCCCAAACAATTCAGTGGAAAGTTTCTCTCCTGCGAAGCGTGGGCATCTTGCCCAGAGAGCACGACTTTGTTGTCATTAACGGTGTCACGAATTGTGTGAAGCAGAAATTCACGCACAAAGCTATGTTTCAGTGTCCACTATAATAATCCTGTATTTGTTTCTGTCTTTTCTGTCTTGAGCTGTTTGATACTGTAGCCAAGATGGACATCATCACTCCCTCCTTCAACACGGACGGCGACAATTGGACATTAGTCTCTGAGAGTGTCAACACGTCCTCTTCCCAGCCCCGCTACAACACAAACAACAACTCCGACCCGCACGCACCGATGCCCTTCAGTGTGGTCACCGCAGTCATCTACACCATCGTCTTCATTGTGGGTTTTCTGGGGAACACGTTAGTTATCTACGTGGTGGTCCGCTATGCCAAGATGAAGACGGTCACCAACTTGTACATCCTCAACTTAGCCTTGGCTGATGAACTTTACATCCTTGGAATTCCCTTCCTGGGCACAAATAGTGTGCTTTCCTATTGGCCATACGGGGAATTCTTCTGCAAGGTGTGCATGACCGCCGATGCCATGAGCCAGTTCACCTCCACCTTCTGCCTGACGGTGATGAGCATCGATCGCTTCCTCGCTGTGGTTTATCCAATTCGCAGTGCCAAATTCCGGAAGCCAAAGGTGGCAAAGATTTTCAATTGCATGGCATGGCTGGTGTCCTTTTTGATTGTCCTGCCGGTCACCATCTACTCCAATGTGCAGGAGTACTTCAACACTTGCAACATATCGTGGCCTGAACCACAGAATTTGTGGTCTGTTGTCTTCATCCTCTACACATCTATCCTGGGCTTCTTCGGACCTCTCATTGTCATCTGCATCTGCTACCTGCTCATTGTCATCAAGGTAATGGCACAGATACAATTGGCCTCTGGCTTTGAATGGTGTCTCAAAACTCAATTTATGAATTTTACTGTGAGGTTCCACTCTCATCATCCTTTTCTACCAACCGTCTGTTGCAGGTGAGGTCTGCAGGTGTGCGCGCAGGCCTGACTAAGCGGCGAAAGTCGGAGCGTAAGGTGACACACATGGTGGTGATCATCGTGTTGGTTTTTGTCATTTGTTGGATGCCTTTCTTCATTGCCAACATTGTCAACCTGGTTTATATCATCCCCGAGAACAAAACAACTGCTACAATCTACTTCTTCTTGGTCATTCTCACCTACGTCAACTCCTGCGCCAACCCGTTTCTCTACGGCTTCCTGTCTGACAACTTCAAGCAAAGCTTCCAGAAGGTGCTCTGCTTCCACAAACCAAATGGTGTTGGTACTACAGACAACATGGGAGCTAGACAGATGACACCCAAGGTAAACACGCAAGTCTATTTGTTCACCCCAGAAATCGTACATAGAATCAGGAAATACTCTTGTCACCTGTGTTTTCTGGAAAGAAACTGAAACATTGTTCATTGTGGCCAAAGTTGACACTAGGTGTTCTGGTTTACAAGATAATCTTAAAACTTAAAACAATGACTGAAGACTTTGGGGACATTCATTCAGACTGATGTGAATGTAGCACAGTAAATTTATGATGTTTTTACTTAGCAATATGTCGGGTTCACACCACTTGGTCCGTAACTAATTGTTTTTTTGTAAAAAGTGCAGCAGCTTCCATCGTCCAAATGATGAAGGTATTTCCTGCCTAATGTCCTCGTTTCTGTAACTTCCACTTTACCTAAGAATTACAGAATCCTCAGCAAAGCTTTTTCAGGGTTTGCTTCATCGAGAGCAGCAGCTTATGTCAAAGTTTTCTGTGATGATCATTAACGATACAGTTTCTAATTCTGTCTTTATTGTGTCCTCGTTTTCAGTCTCTCCAAATGGAAGTTATTGGGAACCTTGAGAGTGACCCTTTCACTTCAAAAGTAGGAAATAGCCAGTGATAACTGTGAGTTTTCGAGCACTGTATACTGGTGCACCACTACATGGAACATGGACAATTTACCCCTGGACCTATTATTGACTCATATTTGTATGCCATCGATCCTCCCTCACTGACTGGAACATTTTTATAGATGACTGCAGGAATAACAAAGGAGAGAATAGAACATCCAATGCAGAACGTTTTATATGTTTGTACTGTTACCAGATTGACTGCATTGTACAAAGCATTAGCTCATGTTGTGATGTAAGATACATTTCAATGTATGTTATCAAAAGCTCCAGAGCGATATAGGCTTTGATTGTCTAACAGATGTATAATACAGGCAGGCATTGTTGTTTCTTAATGGTATTTTATATTCATATTTTGGTAAAATCATTCTTTATTTTAGTAAAATCATTGTTTTCATATATGTATTTGTTTGTATTTGCTGCTATTGCTGTAAGAGATTACTCAGAATACTCAACAGCTCCTATACAGTTTATTTAACTGTTACCTGATAAATTCAGCACAAAGAAGGCCGACATTTTACGACAGTCACGGAAAGGCGTTCTGAATATATAGATGGGTTTCCCGTTTACAAAGAATCCAGGATGGGCACACGTCAAAGGGTTAGAAAACACGTTTCCACATCGACATTTGTGCTACGTCACACAACTGACACTTTTAACTGGACATCGCCTTTTTTACAGTCAACTCGATGTTAGTCCTGCAGTGAGAAAAACAACTGAAAGCAGTTTTCAGTTCAGTTTAAACTGAACATATCATGAAAAGCGAGTTATTGATGATTCCGACTCCTTAGAGATGAACACAGTGTAAAACAGGCAAAGTTTCACTTCTGACAAACGGTATTAGTATTTAATCAGTGTTAATAATTCAACACAAGTCATGAAAAGACACCGTGTTCACCGATTCATTGTTTTTCAGTTAATATCTTTTAAAGGGAACAACAAATGTTACATTTTTAATCCCGAAGCGCATTAGTTGCCCTGTTTTCTACCTCTGAGATGTGCACGTCCTGATGAAGTCACTCTGAAACCCGTCGATTTCAGCTTAAGTCCAAATCACTGAAGTGAACCAGTTAGTGAGAACATAGAACATATTAAAGTCATGCCTCAGTGTTTTGGGAAATATAATTATCGATGTTCTGCCAGAGATTTTGATGAGAAGATTTATTCAATTATTGTGTCTCTTCATTAAATAAAAGGCTAAAACCAACAGTTGTTTAGCTTAGCTTAGCATAAAGACTGGAAATGAGGAAATAGCTGACGTGCTCCTTTCGAACCCTAACTAAATTTGGCTACCAGCACCTCTAAATCTCAGGTACAAACATATTTTTAATAGATCAAGAAGAAACTGTTAAAGCCACGAATCCCAGATGTTTTATGTCGGCTTATGGAGCTGAATATTTGCTTGTGCTGTTTGCCTGGCACATGCTCCCAACCCCCAAAATTGTGGAATGGTTGTTTTCGTGCTCACGTTTTACGCTTCACTAAAACCCAAGAGGGCATCAGTCTTTATGTTAGGCTAAGCTAGCGGTGGCCATTATATGAAAGAGAAACAGTGACTTAAATACATTTTCAAAGCTATAATCTTGTGTCATTTCATTTATTATTCATCCATCTCATGTCACATGCTACAATTCTCTGTTTTTATATATATATAAATATTTTATCTATCCAAATTTGTCTTAGCCTTTAGCTCGCTAAGTTAGCTCTGGGCTGCATTTTGACCATGTGTTGCGTTAACAAAGCCTTTCGCCGTGATTTTACTGGACAAACGCGAGATGGTGAGCTCATCTAACATTCTGCTACAGAAAGAACAAATATATTTCCCCAAAAACGGAACCGTTCACCTAGAAGACAAACTGTTTCTGTGGAAAATTGTACAAAGTGAAGCCATGTGAGTCCTTATGGTTATACTGTAGGTCTCACAGACAGGCACACCAGCTATTACCGTCGCTAACACTTAAATTCAGCCGTGGTTGTTTTGTTTTTTTTCATAATTTACGGTATTTGGACTGCAGCAACATTTACAGATAACTGCGCTCTTGGTTGATGTCAGACTAGTTGAAATGTGTTTGATGGTCATGACTGTTATATTTTTTCATAGATTGTTGCTTGTTAGATCCAACAGTTTATTTGTGACCTTTTGACATCAATGTTATAAAGATGTGAAAAATACCTGCAAAAACAATAGCTGCCAGTGAATTTATCATTTCTCTCTGATGTTGCTAAAACCAAATCTTTTCGAATCACTGCCATCATAAAAGGTCAAATCAATCAATTTTGATATTTAACGCAACACTGTCGCATGTCCAACTTTGTAACTTGAGCCAAGCAATGATGTGATTGATGTTTATACTGAGTTTAAGCTCAGGAAAAATACACCCATCACAATGGGCATGGACACTGTGGAGACATGGATACCTTACATGAATTTATTTGTTATAAACACTGAATCGAGACGTGAGTTGAAGGATATAGTTACACATACAACAAAACGAAGTCTCAGAGACATTGAAGTACACGTATAAATAAGGCATTAAATCTGTTCTTCATGTTTTCCCTGCATTATTCTAACACAGCTGCTGTTGGGGTGTGCCGACATGTAACAAACTCCTTTGTGTGTACAGCTATGAACATGGAGTCCAGGTGATGTTTATGGTTGGCGTGATTTATCAATATTATGGCAGGTTTATGTTTCAGTCTGAAGCACTGGAGCTTTATGCTTCAATCTCAATGTCTCTCAACATAAACCAATTCATTTTTCAGATTTTTTAAAGGAAGTTGATCTATCTTTAGTGGTACGTAGAGGGAAGAACAGGAGAGGTATCTTAGTTTCCCAGGACTGACAATTGGAAGTGATTTTGACGTATTACGTGTCAATAAAAGTGCAGAACGAAGCCTGCTATGATAAAACATTTACCTAAAAACCCCAAAAGCCGGTGTCAGTAAAGTCAAACCTAGTTCCGAGTTTTTATTTGTGCTAACCCTTTTCTTTGTTGTTATTGGTGATGGGGTTTTGATTGGTTGGCTGTTTGTACCAAGAATAATGTACCAGCAACTGTTACTTTAATAAATGCAATCATATTAAAACGCAGTGTTGCTAGCAAAGTGCTTTGACAAAAAATTTGCATTATTTTCTTGTCTTTTTAAATAGATTGTCTTATGCATGGTGGAAGCGTGAACAGGTCTTTTATAATTAAATATGCTGTATTGCTGTATTCTGTCCAAAAAAATGCATTGTCAAGTTAAACCAAACCTAATATTGTGCCAGCACTCAAAGCGAGATAAATGAAATGTGTGTTTTCCACAGTCTGTTTAATTTAAAATCTTTGTGCATGCAAAGACAAGATCTTGCTGAGAAAGAGATCTCGGTAGTAGTTGCAAGGCCACATTAAGTACAGTAAACCTGCACGCCAGCCTGCCAGGACAAAAATACTCTGCAGCTTAATGTGAACTAATAAAGCATTTTTGGAACAAGGATTTCATTTCCAGCAGCAGTGAGGTCAGACTGGGAGACGATAAATTCTCAGCAAGTCGGTATATAAAAAAATTGGAAGTTAAAATAAACAGACAAAAATGATTCAAATGTTTTTGACTTTGAAGTTTTGCATACGTTGCGTCAATCTTGTTTTGAGAACTTCTGGTTCTACAGGGATAAAAGACACAGAGCCGCAAGGGGAAGCTGCAGTTCAGTCAGGCCAAAGGGTCAGTGGGTGGACTATGGAGGACACTTCAGCATGGAGCCAGGTTTGTATTTCAAAATTTCTTTGTATTTTTCTGTCATCATCGTGTCAGTGTGTGTATGAATGTGTGAATGAGAAACAACATTAGAAAATCTGTTCTGGACGGTGCTATCCATGACTGCCTTGTCTTTTTGGACCTGGGCTATCTCCTATCCTGTCTTCCTTCCTATCTCCCCTGTCACCTGAGTCTCCCCAGCCTGACTTTTTCTCCAAGGTGTCAAAAATGGCCACTTCGTCTAGTCTGTTGGCACCATGTATTGACAGTAAGAGTAAGAGTAGCGTCCATATCAGATGCCAAACGGCATAATAAATATTAATATTAATATTTGATGCTGTGAGAAACATCATTATCTGAGGCTGTGAGATGAGAATGTGTTGGTCCCTTTTTCTCGTTGTTGCTCCCTAGTATACAGAATAAATACCAGTTAAATTCAACTTTCACTAGCTCACCTTGTTGTTGTCTTTCGCGTCATTGTAACTGTAGCATTTAAGACTTTGTGTGTGTGTCTGTGGTGTGTGTGTGTGTGTGTGTGTGCTCGATTATCGTTTTTCAGCCATCTGCATGATTCTGGACTTTGCCTTTTGCCTTCTCCTTTGTGCTTGTTGACCTGGCTTTCTACTGTCCCTGTTATGAACCAGAGTATGTCTGATGAATTTGCTATTTATTCAAGCTTATCTGCATTAAATTTAAATAAAGGTTGATTACTTGAACTTTTCCTTTGAGGCCTTTGTTTCCGAGCTGTGCCAGAATATGTTGCAAGTCTTTGTCCGTAGACTTTGACATCTGAAACAAACCTCATTGCTTGTGAATTTCTCATTACCATTTTCTCCTGTATAAATCCAGTGTGAACTCAAGTGTGATATTTCCATGCAAAAATATTCATGCTACATTCGTGTTGGGTTTATCAATGAGCATGGTAAAAGATTTGGCTCAGAAACTGTTGTTTTTGTCGTTGCAAACTGAAGACCTGTAGAACATGCAACTACATTCACATTTAGAAGTGCATTATTTCAGTCCTTATGACTTTTTCTCCCACTCGTACAGTAACACACGTGAAATTTTGCAGTAAGGCATAATTTCCTGAGCGCTGAACCAACAGAGCAAACCAAATGCATCTTAAATAGGAATTCTGGGCTATATTTACCCTGACGTTCCTCATTATTCTGTGTGAGTCACTGCCACCTCTATAACAGAGACTGGGGAAAAAATACTAATTTGTGCAAAACAACATGGATCAGAGTGGATCGCCACACCTTCTGATTTTTATCTGAATTCCCTCAAACATGCCGAATAAGGATGATGCTCTACGTACAGGGCAACGGGCCAGCTTTTTCTCTTCAGCCAACATTACCGTTGTAATATCAGGCCACTGTGGGACAATTAGGAAACACATATAACCATACAGCTTGTTGCAGGTGGGTCACATATAAATTTTCACAGGGGTGAAATCACATTTTCTTACCACATGAGAAGCTTTTGAAGCTTCAGATGACTTGCATGCATTATTTACTATTTTGAGAGTTCCCGAGTGGCCATGGGGCCCTCGGCAGCTAAAGTAAATTTCCTGAATGCCTTGGGCCAACTACGCATTTTTGAGACACGTGCAAATGCAGTACAGTGAGCAAAGATGGTTGTTTTTGTATATCACACCATTTACTTTGTGTCTTGCTCGAGTTATTATTATATTAATATTTGCACCAACACGCCAAGCTTTAACATTGGATTTTTCTTGCCTTTACATGTTTCTTTATTCTTCTTTATTATAGTCCACCTCCATAACTGTAGTGTCTTTCTCGGCCCTTATTCCCGGCGTGTTTACAGACAACCCGTTTTAATGGCAGGCGGTGGGGGCAGAAACACGCTCTGTGCCTTCTGCAGCTTCTGGTTACCTTGTCGTTTGGGGTCATGCAGCCTTTGTTCTCTCGCCCTCAATGTCAAGTGAAAGAACCAGTACTATTATCAAACAGAGAAAAGTGCACATTACGCCAGAACTGTTTTTTGACTCTCAGGTGATTTCTGAGAAAAATCCGCCATGAAAGGCCAACATTTTTCTAAGTACTTGATCAAAGGGCATTTTAATGTTTTGTTACTAAAGAAAATACTGAATACTACGGTTATGTGCACGTGTACACCCACTGGCTCTACTTTCTCCTTGTCAGCTTGGATTGTAGTAATATGGTCGAATTGATCAACAAACCTCAGACATGTTTCTACTATCCACATAATTTGGCTGCAATACTAAAAGAATAAACAATAATGGCCCAATGTACAGTACTAAACATGTGCGTCAATGCTTTGGACAGTCTTTTACTTTGGTCTCAGAAGGCCTGAAGCTCTGCAGGAGTCCTATTTATTTTCACATAATCCCAAAGAGACTGAGTAAGTGAAATTCATGGGTCCAACTTTCCTTGCTGTAACCTGCAAGACAAGGGTCATGTGACAGACACAGGTCAGGTCAATAAGCTAACTTTGGGATCTTTCTATTTGTGGCAGAAGCTAAACAAAAAGGAAAAGCACAATACTACTATTTTGGAAAATTGGTAGCGAAAGCAAGAGGGAAAACACAGTGAGCTTGTCAAACAACCTGCCACACTTCTTCTGTCGTCTCACCTCCATTTAGTGCAGTGGAACAAAAGCTCATACAAGCAACTAAACCAACCACTCAGCGAACACAACTTCATTCTAAACATAATCAGTCATGCAAATGACACTACAGTATATCTGAGGAATATTATAAAATCACCTTTACATACAGTACATGTATTACATATTTATTTCTCACTCTGCACGGAAATGTCCAAATTATAACATGGAGATATTGATTATTACATAGTTTTGTCATTCTCAGTATAAAGTTCAAGTGAAATGTGCAAAAAGATTAATTAAAAATGATTAAGTCAATTTACCATGATCAGGAAACAAGTTGGCAAAGCAAACGTTAGGATATCACGTCGAGACACTTGAACAAGCACTAGGCCTTTGTGGGGAGGAAAAAATCCCTTTAACAAGACAAGAGAGAGAAAGGAAAAGAAGAGCAGCTAGAAGCAACAAACAAAAGTAGAATCATGGAGGGTGATAAGCAACTTTCAGGTGCCAGCACCAGATAATTCCTGGAATACACAACCTTCTGTGTGTCATAATACACAAATAATTGTGAGGGCTGTGCTTAGCCTGCTATGTTGCTTGTTTTGTTTAGGTAAAAATAAATTGGGGGGGTAAAGTTTGTCAGTTTTTATTTGATATTTTTAAATCAGCAATTTAAAAAAATGTCAAAGCACTATATATAATAAAGTTATGACTATACTGTACAGATTTGTATAGAAGCCCCAACAAATCCCCCTAGACTAACAAAGAGTGGGAGTGGTGGAGAGGAAAAGCTGCCTTGAACTTCTGAAAGCTCCCATCAAAAGCAGCAGGCTCAGGGTGAGCAGCCGTCTGCCTTGACCGGTTGGTCTGCACTTCTACTCCGTAAAACGCGTAAAACACTTCTAAAACACTGCTTCTTATTCACACGCACAAGGACACACACACTCCCACGTCAATGGGGGCCTGCACTCACCAGGAGAAACTAAGCTGGGGTTTGATGTCTTGCTCAAGGACACTTAGACATGTGACAGGAGGAGGAATGAAATCAACGAGCCGACTGCTCTGTCTCCTGAGCAAAGTCGCCAGTAAAAAAAGTGAAGACAGAAAAGAAAAGAAGAAAAGAATCATCTGCCAAACACCGGGCAGGTTGATTTGGACACAATTGCACATTGAAATCACACAGTGTCGAAGCTGCAGAGATGTACAGAGAGAGAGACAAAGAGGCAGTCTGTAATAAAGCTGTTTCAGAGTCACCTGATCCAGCTCTACTATAATATGTATGTAATAGGAAAGTTTAGAACCTAAAGGCTTAAAAACGACGTTCCACAGGAGCGGAGCTGGTGGGTTTCAGGTTGTGATTTACTCCCTGTTTCAGCAGCTCCTGCACCTGTGTCAGTGAAGGTCAGCTGTCATTTCTGTGGTGCGCAGGTTACATGAGGTGAAGGTTTCAAGCATTGAAACAGAATCCAGATTCGTGCAAAAGGGTTGAATATGTAGTTACATTAATTGGCTTAACTGAATATTGGTCCAATATCGTGATTGTACGATCACACATCATCAAGTCCTTCAACCTTAACGCTTGTTGAAGTGGTTTGTCCCTCCCCTCAACCTGCTGAGGGTATGTAATAGAAAGCATGGTTAGGTGCTTTTAAATTGTTGTCAGTTGTTCACTCTGGACCTCCAGTTTTCCATCATTGTCTGTGTGACTGTTTACAGTTATGTGAAATCAACTTATGAGAGAAATCCTGTTTTCCTGGGACAAAAGAGATTTATTGATGGGAAACGATTATTTTAAAGCCAGCTGAAAACATTCTGCCCTATTCTACAGACCTAACATGCTCATTAGGGATCCAACCACATATCAAGGGAGCTGGGGGAGAACGTTAGTTCTCATTTGTGGTGATCATGGTACATTTGGTGCTAAAGGAAAGGCTGTATCCCCAGTGCTCTCCCCCAACCCCAGATTTAGTTAAACAGCGGTTTGCACAGCCGCTGGACAAGTAGATGTTGGGAAAACAGCTTTTAAAGACACAGCTGGACACCAGCATGGACTGTAGTGTAGTTACTTCCTAATCAAGCACAATCTATGTACATCCAAACACATGGAAATACATCTTTCCCATTATTGAGTTTTTCAATCTGAATAAACTTTATTAGCTACCACCTGCACATACCCAATCCCACTGTCACTTTCGCCTTATTGAAAGAAAGATCTGTCGGCTTACAGGCACTCCTACTTTCCTGCCATAACTATCATTCAACTCTGTGACCCTTTAAAAAGAATTGTTAAAGCCGTGATTTATGATATATGATCCAGATTTAACAAGGTTTATTCTCACGAAATCAACAGTCAGGTAGTTGATGCGGCAATGAAAAGCTGCTCTTTGTTTTTTATGAGCTATGTACTTTTATTATATAGTTTTTTTGTCTTTTGTCTAAAGTGGAACTGGCTTTCAAAGTTCATGTAAGGACTAAACTAACTTGACTGAGGGATTGAAAATAAAAGCAGTTGATAGAAAAAATTTCTCAGTGCCTCATGAAGTTGCTTAACTTCAGATATATCACTTTATAAGACATTAGCAAATGCTGATTTGTTTGTTTTGGGCAGATTTAGCAGGTGTTCAAGTTCACGCAATGCAACATTTGTGTTTTGGCCTTAATATCACTTTCAGGAAATCAGTGTGATTCATTTTAAGTGGAAGATAATATTGAGCGTGGGACATATCATCAATACACCAGTGCTTTCTGTGAGGACATAAATCAGACATCAGGAACCGTGCCCGACTTTATTGACACGCAAGATGTGTTTGTTGACACTGTGAAGTCACTGAGATCTCACCGAAACACAAGGGAGGAGGAGGGCGAGTGTGTGGCTCACCAAATAAACGGCTTGACATTTTGTGTGAAAGGAATTTAAGCATTTATTTTAGCAGAGGTGAAACAAAGGTTATAAGTCACCGGCACCAAGGCGCCAAGGAAACAATAACAGTTGTAATTCTGTATTGAGAAATAGCAAAAGCTGCCGTGAGGGAAAGGAGTGATAAAATAGGAAATGACGCTCAAAGTACAGCACTGGGAAAGAAAGATGAAGTTCAGGGGAGGACGAAAATGAAAGTCCTCCAATGGCTAAGAGGTCATTTGATCCCTGGACTCCAACATTTACAGTGAGGGTGACAGTTTTGACTAAAAGGTTAGGTTTGAAATTTAGGTAATGAATAAAACTGACATGGGCACGACTGGATCTGAAAATAGCTGATAATATCATCACTATTATGCAGCAGGTAATTACTTATTGTACCTCAATAAGTCCCGGTTACCCCCTTAACTATTGGCAGGTCCTGGACCTTTATCTTTTACCCCAGGACCTCATAGTTACTGTATGACTCTTCTTCAGCCTTTAATAATATATATCTGAACAAAGACTTTGTTGTCCAGCAGTATAGACATTCACCGTTTACTGTGGAATCAAGGCAACAGGAGAAAGGGGTCACATGGAAAACAACTGGAACTGGCTGGGAACTGGTTCGCTTTTGATTGGTTTGGGGGTTAATTAGTGGCTGGGACCAAGTATTTCTGCATAATTTACATACATTGCTGCGATTGCACAGACTTTGTTTGTTTCCATGGATCACGACTCGATCATCTATGGCTGAATTCCTTCACAGCATATTTGCATATGGTTCAGCTTTTTTCAGCTTGTCCCACTAACGTTGCTGGTGTCCTTTTGTCTGTCTCACACAGCAGGACGTACTGAAGACAATCCCAGGTTTCCATTGACAGTGAGTTTTGTCTCTGTTTGTACAAATGCAGCATAATTTATACAATGGTTTTAAAATGTAAATAATGGTTTGTACTAAAAATTAGCACCATTTTTAGTTTATTTTCAAAGATTTTTACAAGGCTTGGCAAAAACAAGAATCCGAATTCCCATGGAAAAATTGGCTTGTTGCCATAACAGCTGTAGTGAGCCAGTGCTGATGCTACAGGGGTCAAGCTGAGAAACGGGCGAACTCATTTTCAGAAAAGCTCAAATAAACAGAAATCCAAACAAACCTGTAACATGTCATTTTCAGCCGTTCTTCTCAAACCCGACGTTGACCACAGTGTATCTTGTGGAAACACAAAAACATGTTGAAGCACAGTACAAAAGCTTAAGGTGACACTTGATGGGAAAATGTTTAAAATATGCTATTTAATGTCTGCAGCGGGTCCTAATAAGCAAAGAACCTTTATCAAACATTTACTAAAGGTTTCGTAAAACATTGCTAATTGTTGTGACAAACTCTTTGTCGTATTTCTCTGGCTATTCTCACCCGTCGGCCTCACACCATGACACACACAGAAATGTGTGTAACGAGGACAACAGCTGCAGCGAGGTTAATTATTGCGAAGGTTTTCAACATTCTTATTACAGTAGCTGCCGTGACGTGGGTGCACGAGCTTCACGTTCTTCCAGGAATCTATTTTTCTTTAACTGATGAAGGGCAAATACCAGAACGATGCAGTGTGTGTTTGTATGTGTGAGCCCACTATATTGTTTTAGAACTATAGGAGCTAAATATTTCATACCATAGATGTATTTTTACAATATAGACCATCTAACATGTTTGTTCAGCCAACAAGAAAATGTGAAAAACACCATTTTCACTGTGTTAATAACGTTGAACATGAGCTTGTGGACATGGAAAGGGATGTTTGCAAATTCAAAGTAAAACAAAATGTAGTAAAGTTCAAACTGCTGCAAGCTAAATATGGTACAGACTATTTTTGATCACAACATTGCATCAAATGAGTCATTAGTTGGCTCTGTAGCTCCACACCTACAAAACCGTGTACTAAAAATGGAAACCTATGAAAATAAACAAGGTTGATATTTGTGATATACTGCAACAAAATGAGTGCATCCCAACGGACACATTCATTATGAATGTGGCGATTACAGCTAAAGCACAAGGTAAATGTGAACTGCTCAGTATACACACAGATATGATTTCAGAAGGAGCTGCACCTGAATGAAGACCATGTAAGGTCAATAATCAATTCATCAGATATTAAAATGGTTTGTTAAAGGCTTTCTTCGAGCCTGAAGAAACCTGTGTATTGTTTCTGGAGTTCATGAACTCTTTCTCCTGCAGTGTTGCTGATATCAAGGAGCACTGAAGGGACCGTGGCGATGAGACGACTGGGTGGGTTGTTTTCTGCGGCTAATTAAAGCTGAGAGCTGTGCCCTTTCTCGGTCCCACCGCGTCCCCTTATTCCCTCTCTGCCAGTGGGAGAGGCAGGATTCTGCATGTATATAAGAAACCAAGTAAACCGAATTCAAAATGTGCCACATCTCAAATTAAAAGAACCTGCAAATGACGCGTTTTCCACCTCTTTGTGAGAATAAGATCTCTATCAATGTGTATGCAGCATCACAAGCATCAGGTAAAAATCGAAATGTAGTACTGTCACAGAAAACAATATATTTTAGACATTCCAAAGATGGTTTTAAGACAAAAAATGACAATACTCTATGCTTGTTTGAGATAGCATGCTGCTTGCTAAAGCGTTCCACAAAGCGGCCTGACATAGAATTCTTTCTCACCTATTAAACCTATTTGATATTTTGGTGAGTCTTTATTAAGCTCAGCGCAGCAACATTTCATCTGCTGCCTTGAAAATGCTATTTAAACTAAAGTTTATTAGTTTATTGTCAGTTTGTGAGTTTTGAAAATGTAAAACTAACTCAGTAAACTGAACAATGTTCACTTAACTCAAGATAATGAGTTGACTCAAGTGTTTGGTCACATGATTGTTTAAAGACATGTTTTCTTTTTTATTTGCCAGTTTAAAGAGCCAGTTCCTCATTTTGACACAAACAACAATGTCTAAAGCACATGACACTCACTCGGACATTACCCGCCAGTCTGTGGACTAGTTGGACTGCAAGAAGACGTCATGTCCACCTCACTCAGACATTTGCACTCTGACATGCAGATCATCATAGAGTCCAAATAACCTTCCATGCATGTCGTTAGGCTGTGAAACTAAACCCGTACACACATGCAACGTACAAACTTCAGGCAGAAAGGCCTCGGCCGCCACCGGTGACCTTCTAACTTTCAGACAGCACTGCTAACCACTCCACCGCTGTCTATTATCTGTAAAAGAAACAGTGTTGTATTATAGTTTCTATCAGGAATGCTTTCTTCAGACTACTATAAAAAGAGGCTCTGAAAAATGTTTATGCTCGAACAATGCATGCTGGGAAAACCTGGGTCTTTCAAACTTCATTTAATACGTTGAAGCTTGCAGAGTTTTATTTATTTAACCTCAACATTTCAATCTGAAACATCTGAAAAGTCAAACTAGATACGTCAATTGACTTGAAATTAAACGGAGCAGCTACAGGCTGCGGAGCTTTGAATTCAGTTTGTTTAGTCATCGGCCTAAAACACACGGAGCTTGAACATATAGTGTGTGTGTTGTGTGTTGTGTCCTGCGCATTTGTTGACTCATGGAGCCATTTAGGTGAATCTGTGACAGCTGTGACAAAAGCTAAACTTGGACTTTCCCCTGAGGACTCTCCCCTGATGGAAACCACTGTCTTCTTCAATCTAAACACAGGGCAACTGAGCCAAACAGCCAGCCGGAGCTGTTAAACAAGCCTGGTAATTTGTGAGTGTCTGTGAGGGTGGGATGCTGAAAGACGACTGACAGACGCGTCCATTACCTTCAGCAGGCAAAGGTCACAGTATAATCACAGTACATCAGTTTTTCTTTACATAGGCGGGCTGTCGCTTCGTCAAACTTACCTCTGAGCTCCAATCAGTGAATCCGTCTCTCTCACACCGCCATCGAACAATGTGAGGACAAGCATAATGATGAGAGCCAGCGTGTAAATCCAGGATGATAAATCTTACTGTATAATGTCTCCATCTGTCTCTCTGAGTAGAGGAATGCAAAAAAATTAAGAGCTCTTTCAACATAATAAGAGCTCGACAAACATGATTAATGTAAGGCTTATGGCAAGTGACATTTGATTATGCATGAGTGAGTGCATGTCTTGTAATTGATATAAACCTTGTGTGCTCAAAGCCAGGCTGCCACTTGTAATCTCCCTTTGTACTCTGACACAAACAGGCAGGCCACAGCAGCTTGTGCATCCTTGTACAGAAAAGGTTTTGCTGCTTATATTGGTCACACATTTGTTGTTTTTTTTGTCTTTGTGAGTGGTTGTCAGCCATTAAAATTAATATTTGTGAGGCTGAGAAAATTCTTGTACTGCTGGAAAACATTTGTCAGAATATTGGCATGTCTGAAACTTGGCAGGAAGGCACATTTGGGCAGAAAAATGCTTTTGCGAAACTGCAGAAAAGAATGTATAACATGGAAGGAGGAGGGGGCAACACATCTGTGGAGAAAAACATTACAACATCTGTCCTGTTGTGCCTCTTTATGCCTTAATCTGAACCACAGAGTTTGAGGTTCAGATGGAACCTGATCACGAGCCAATATGAGGTGCATATCTGTATTAAATCATACACTAGTTTTAAAACCAATCAATCATCCTATATTGAATATTCAAAAAAGTGAAAATATTATCCCAACTTAGCTGAGCCCAACAGCTTCAAATGTGTTAGTCTGTCCTATAAAAACCCAAAAATTAAAGCTGGCAGTTGAAAACTAGAAAATATCTGTCTTGTATGATTTCTTTTTACATTTGTTCTTTAAAAACTCTGGTTCATTTTGGCGGCTTTCACATTTTACAAAACACGTCAAAATGTATTTATCACATTTTTTAGCTGCAAATTTCAGGTGAGATCTGTTTGCTCCTCGGGACACGCTAACGTCAGTGTAAAAATAAAGTAAACCTCCGAGCGAGAACAATAACAACATGACAACATTGTGTCACTGCTGAAATTAAATTCACTAAAGTGACCATGACAAGAATAATCCTCCATCATCTCACTGACTGGAAACTGAAGCGTCGAATCAAACGGTCGTTGGGTTTAGGCCATCCATCAGTCAGTGGCCGTACAGGTGAAAAAATAGCACGAGTCGGTCCACAACAGCAGACAAACGCTGATCTGTTTTTGTGTGTCTCCCAGAGGGGACGATAGAGGAAATGATGCTCTGAGCAAATGGAGCCATCGCTGCGAGCAGGAGGATCAGCAGCACGGCACAACCATAATAAAGTGAGATATAATAAGTATCATGCAGCAGGGCTGTGGGAGCCCTAACTGGATGCACATTGGCACTTATGGTCCATCATGGATGAACAACAGGTGTTTACTTTTTCCAAACTGCATATTTACACCACCAATAAACTAATGAATGCTAATATGGCTGCAATAATCACATACAAATGTTTACCTCGAAATTCGATGTGTTTATATATAGCAGTTTTCCTCTGCAGAGACCAGTCGAACCAGGTAGAGTGGTTCATCCCAGCAACGACGTAGAAATGATAGCAAACAAACAGCTCCTGTGATGGTTGTAAATGAAGTCTGTTGTCTCATGTCGCTAGGGGAAACCTTTCTTGGGTTGCTCCTTTGTGCTGGTGAAGAATAATATGTCCAAGTGAAACTCTAGGGAAAATCGAAGTCTCAATATGGATTGTTTTTATTATAAACAGACGATTTTTAAAGGTATAAACGTTCATAGTACCTACATATGTTTTCTGATATGATTGCAAACAATAATCAACACAAATGCAGTATTAACATTAGGTGTTAATTCGTTTTTGTGTGGATGTGATCGTTGTCTATCTCTGGTCCGGAAACCAGGCCGACCTGTTGATCAGACATGGTGGCTCACTATCACTTCCCTGAATAGATCTTTGTGACAGGAATCAGAAACGAGAGACAACAACTCCATATTCTTTAGAGATTATAACTTAGATATTTGATTATGATTGTCTTGTCAACAATGATGGTACAAACAATATAGAAAGAAGACGAGAAGTACAATGCACTCTAGGTTGAGTGAGTTCATTCGTTGCTGTTGTCTTTCTGCGAGGACAGGCGAGTGCGTGCTTAGAATAGATGTTCACTGCCCTCCAGTGCACAACTGCAATACAGCATTGAAATAAAAGCTCGAATAAGTACATTGTTATTCATATCTACCTTTCTAAATAGATAGAAAGATAGAAAGATAGAAAAATAGAAGGATAGATAGATAGATCGCCCCAGATCCAGCTCCTGAGACTGGATATTTAGTGGCTGGAAGGAGGCCAAGGAGTGGGAGCGTTAAAGAATGAAACAACTAAGATCCATGAATCAGGAAGATGGCCCCAAGTGATGAAAGACAGCGCAGATGCACCGATCCTGGCAGCACAGGAGCAGGATGTAAGGTCAGGATCAGTAGAGACCAGGCAGGTCCAGATGCAGGCTGTGCAAACACGTCCCTGAGACGATCCAGCACATAACAGCGGGGTGCAAGAGGCTTGTAGGCATAAAAGACATGGAATAACTGACTCAAGAGGCTGGGGCAGCTGTACCGAACCATCTGTGCCGAGGACAGGCTGGAAGTCCCAAAGTCAAAATGAGACAGAGCTCTGACTGGTTGGGAATGATCCTGTGGGACTTTCCAGACACAGACTGACAAACTGGTGATGGCCAAACTGATGTGGTGGCGGTGGACAAACAGAAGAATAAGCCCGTAGTGGTAGATGGAAGAAGAAGAAGCAGATCAAGAAAGGGCCGAAGGAAGAGTTCAAAAACATGAAGGTGAAGTGGGAGCTATGACCCCAAACTGGGAGAGCGGCTCCAGCAGATTCCTGTTGGTTAAAAGTATAACTAATGTGACTAAAATCCAAGCAGAAAGTTGACCGATACTTTCCATTAATAATTTTTTCAAGCAGCTTGAGATCCACAGAGCCACGGGGACCATCAGCGAACATTCCACTGACACACGGTCCCGACCACGAGGGGGCGCTGTTGCATTGACTCCCAGCCCAGCGTCGGCGCCCTGAATATTTCAGCTCTCTCCCAGGAACCAGCAGGTAACTGGGCTGGACGCGGATCTGTTGTGACCGGAGGGACGGACCTACAAAACTGAATGCGCACTGTCCAAACCACTTGTTATGGACACGGACCGGGGGGACACACTCGACTCTGCACGTCTGCGGCAGCTTAAGTGATGCTCTGCCGGAGACTCTGAAGCCTGGACGCGCCGCGACGGATCAGCTTTTTTTGGGGGGGGTCGCCACAGTCTGGATCCACAACCGGATCCAGTGGATCGGTTGCGTCGTCGAAGTTTGCTGCCTCTTTGCATGTCTCTTCATAGCGGGACCTCGTCCGTTCATGTCCACCGGGGACAGTCGGTCTTTCGTGCCGTGCTGTGACGCGGGGGGAGAGCGCGCGCGTTTTGGGGGCAGATGTTCTCGCTCCGTGGAAGTTCCGCTCTCTGAGTGATCGTCCCTTAACGAACCCGGCAGGAGGTTTGAACCCAGCGGAGGACATGGCCACCGAGTGGAAGCCGAGGCTCTGTGTCATGACCAAAGGGGACAACGGCTACGGATTCCACTTGCACGGCGAGAAGGGGAAGAGCGGACAGTTTATCCGCAAAGTGGAGGCTGAGTCTCCCGCAGAAGCGTCGGGGCTGCGCGCCGGGGACCGGGTGGTCGCGGTGAATGGGGTCAACGTGGAGAAGGAGACGCACCACCAGGTAAAAACACTGTCCTCACTGTGGGACAGGGGACAGTCTGAGGACACCGCTGCACAACAACTTTTTACACACACTCACAGATTATGTGATTTCAGTGGAGTAAAGTCCAGACATTCACTTTTGTCTTTGGCCCATCAGGCTCCTGGTGAATGAAATCCAGGTTATTTCCTGTAAATCCTCAGGTGACATCACTGACCGAGTGTCTCCAGCTCTGCCTGCATGTGGCCTTGTTTCTCTGGTTGGAAAGCAACAGCAGGCTCAGACAGTCATTTTCCCACAGTCACCTCTGAAGACAATTCTCCTCACACACAAGTTCCCCTGTGACAAACACACCTTCATGCTTATAATGAATGTGGAAACACAATGTCTATGAAGATATTCTTTTGATTTAGAAACCTCGTTGTCAAGAAGGTTGAGAGATGCTTCTACAAACATATTTCTGTGTAAATGAATGTGAATTATTGGTTTGGAACATGTGTGTGACTCTTCCTTCACACAGTGGACCGTAAACAAAGTCCCAGCTGTTTCAGTCTTTCTTCTCCGTGCAGCATACACAGATATTTGAGGTGCAGCCAAACTGTGGAGTTGATTTATTGTTCAGTTTTACAAACACATGTCATCCTTACTATCCCATCAGGTGGTTCAGCGGATCAAAGCGGTGGATCACGAGACCAGGTTGCTGGTGGTGGACCAGGAGACGTATGAAAGACTGCGCAGCCTGCGTCTCACGGCCACAGAGGAGATGGCTGTTCTCGGGACGGGTCCTCACCCCTCTTCCTCCCCTCCGGCGTCTCCCTCCACTTCCCCGTCGCCCGTCCCGTCCTCGCCCAGCAAGAAGCGGGAGAACGGCTCCGTGTCCAAACAGCCGGCGAGCAGCCAGGTACAGAAGCCCACCCGGAGGTCACCGTCAAAGGCTGCGAAGAAGGTAAGCTGGCCCCCCCATCGAGGTGGGAGTACGAGTCGTACAAACATCAGCCTGGTTTCTGTCCTGATCATCTGATTTGTTTTCCACCCGTCATAAGAACTCGGCACTCTCTGATTTTTCTGTTGTTTCAAAATGTGGTATTTGTTATGTAAAGATATTGGAACTAAAGTGTTGGTCTTGGGAAAACTTTGGGAAACTTTGGAGGCTGCTATGGTTTAGGAAGTAGAACAAGTTGTCCATTGTTTGTAATGTTTGTTGATAGATCCACATCTTCAACTGTCCACATGTCCAACCATCTTTTAGCAAAACAACAAATAACGCCAGTATTATCGAGTGTGTATTTATATTACTCATGGTGTGGGGACATAAATCTGCTTCCACAGACACAGTGTGAACTGAATGAAACTGAACGTGTGTGGAAACAACCAGTCTTTGTGCTAAGCTAAGCTAAATGGCTGTTGGCTGTGGCTTCAAATTACATATGAAGAGATATTACAGTTTATTATACAAACGAGAGTGACCTCAGTCATCCACGTTACCTCTCAGCAAGAAGAAGAAATGGCAATAGCTCCATCAAACTGAGGTGTTTCACCTGAGGTCTGGCATGAACAGTTAAAATAAGCCAATATCTTTATTAGTGTAAAAAAGATTTCTTAAAGACATTTTATGATATTTGTCAATTCCCAAACCCGGGTTAAACAGAGTGAACAGGGTGCAGGTAGCGAGTCCCCTGAGCTCAGCTCAGTCTTGCTTTCGTCCCGTACTTGTTTTCCCTTTCTTGCTCTGCCAGTTTCACATCAGATTAGTAGATGTCATGCGAGTTTCCGTGCTCTTCTGGAGCCTTTCGTGCGTTCGTGCCGTGTGTCTGTATATGTGTCCTGAGGGAAGAACATGGCTGTAGCTGAAAGAGGACGAAGAGGACCGGAAAGACCAGAGGACAGGATCCAACACAAGTTAGGATAGTGAGTCTGCATTTGAATAAAGACATCTGGCTGTTTTCTGAATGCTGTTGTCTTACACATATATCGCTTTTGTTGCGAAATCATATGACAGAGGGAATGTTTTTCACAGGCCATTCACGTCCCATCATCCCGTGTTTGTTATTCATTCACAGAGTTGTTTGAATAATCCTCAGATTTTTTGTGTTCATTTTTTAATCCACTTTTTTATAATTTCGTGTTGACATGGAAAACAGGATGTGTTTCCTTCTGCTCCGTCTCTCCTGAAACACAAAGATCCGACCATCTTCGGTTTCACAGGCTCAATTTCTGCTTTCTGCATTTACACAACATGTGTTTTCACTTAGGTTCGCCTTGCCAATATGCAAGCGGCACTATTTCTGCAAGAGCAGTGACAGAGCCAATCAGTTAAATCTTAAATGTCAGAGTGTGTGTGTGTGTGTGTGTGTGTGTGTGTGTCTTTGTTCAGGCTCTGCTTCTGTGACCTGTGGGGAGAAATCCCAGAGCATGGAGGGCTTTGATTGGCTCAGCAAAGCCTCAGGAAATGCTTAGAGGTTTGTCTTTCTCTCCTGCTTTAATAAAAGGATGGAAAGAAAAGTTGAGCACAATGAGTCAACAAGGCATTAGCAAAGAAAACTGAAAAGAAGGCTGGTTGGAGCATAATGCACGAGCTTCTGTTGTAACATCGATTTTGAACAGCTTCCTTTATGTACAGTAATTAATGCAACAGCCTCCGGGCCTTTGAAAACTTCCTGTGTCACTTGATTGGTACCTTGTGAGTCAAAGAGAAGGTACGTCTCGGTTTCTTGTCCCATCTCAAAGGACGCCGCTCAACCACAGACACGCTGACTCAGTATTGACTCGGCACTGACACAGCGCATTATGTCATACATGTGTAGCAGTCATTGGTGAATGTGGCTGGAAGCAGCTTTGGTAAATAATGAGCAATTACTGCAACAAAAGCAACACGGAAAAGACTAAGTGAATAATTGCAGCTAAAGTGATTAAGTCGACTTTTCCTCATGCTTTATTTGTCTTTGAAATTGTCCTTCCCAGCTGAAAAAGTTGTGAGTTTCTCAGGTTTTTCTTATTCTGACCCGTAGGAAAGTGCTGAGAGCAGCACATTTCTTCACATATTTTCTTTTTTTTTAAAGAAAGAATAGGAGAAAGTGAATAAGAGGCAAAGAGAGCAGCGTTTGGACAGAGGGAACCCTAGACTGAGAGCAGCCAATAACAACCTTGAATGTTTGTTGGATGGAGTTTCAGGAAGTGGGCCCCCCTCAGTGGGGCACGGTGGGGGTGTGGAAGGAAAGATTTGCAGGGTGGCGGAGATACACCAGAGGGAGAGTTGTGGAAGATGAAGGCTTGGTAGAAGCCGTGCGTGTGCGAGTATGTCAAAGTGATGTAAACACAGGAAAATGCCTTTTGCAGCTGTACGATTTCAGCACCTCTGCTTCTGCTGAGGGATGTTAAATGGTCTAGAAACATCCCACATTCAGGCTGACAGAAACCTGGATTAATCAGGCTGCAGCACAGTTGGCATGGATTTGTTCTGTGGTATTTGTGTCGTGTTTTTGTGTCCTTTTCATTTCATTTTGGGCTGCTTAGACTTGAATATTGAAATTTTCAATAGAGCAGAGCTAGTGAAGCAGTTTAAGAGGCAGGTGCGTGGAGATGATTCGGCCCATTTACCAACAGCCAGCAGTCGCAGCTGTAGCTGTGGCTAACACACTGCTCTCTGAGGTACTGAAGGTACTTTAAACTCTAAGCAATCGTCTCACACAAAATCCTTCCCAGAATTCTTTCTCATAAGAATTACTAACATTACTAACACAGTGCAGATTCAGTTGCACTTCCTAAAGATGGGATCCAGCAGGTTCCTGCAAAATCATATGAATATAGGCCAGAAAACTGGTCTTCAGTTGAAGCCCACAGCTAACACATGGACTCTCAAACATCCCATTTACAGCCCCCCACTCAGCCTCTTTATGGGAACTGCACTTTCAAAACAAAGAGCAAGACCATCCCCTGAACTGAAGACTGTAGTGAGAGAAGGGTCAGACTCTGAAAACCGCTGCTTTAGAAACAGGATGAGCTCAGCGTCTTAATTATACAAATACAGAAGGTGGTTTAAAAAGGCAAAAGCTTGTTAGCACAATCCAAGAAAATATGGCATTTTTTCTTTGTCCTCCCCTCATCGTTCTGTCAAAGCAAGGTGAATCTTTTGCAGCAACGTTGCACAGTCTAAAGCCCTAAAGGACGCGCATATAAAGAAATGTACATGGACTCAGTAAAAGCGTGAGTAGACATGGACCATACGCAACTATATCAGGAATTATAATCACTTGCACATTTGCTCAATAACCATCCCATCTCTAGAGGTTTTGTGTGTGTGTGTCTGTGTGTTTATGCTCCCCAGGATACATGAGGCTGCCTATATATTTGTCTTCTGTTTTATGACCACTCAACCACCAGGTTTAGTTTTTTAATGCATTCCTCTCATGTTTGCTTCTTTGCTCTTGATTTGTGACGGAGACAGTCGAAGGGAAACTGCTGACCCACAGATTCAGTACTTGTGTTCCTGGGTGCGAGTGTGTGCTCATGTCTATGGAATACCCATGAATAAAAACATCATTTGTGTCTTTATCCTCTTGATGCATCATTCACTTACTTACTTACATTCAGTTCAATATCAAAAACTGTAAACCATGAACTAAAACGATTTTCTTTTCCACATTTATTGAACAAACCTCCTGACACAGCGGGATTACTCTTGAGTCATGTTGGGCTGTAAGAAGACCAGGGTCCAGCTCTTAATAGATAATTGCTATTGGCCACGACTAACTGAATTACACAAACTTTGTTAGTGTTGTAGTTGTGCTTGACTCAAGGGCCATTGTTTGCCAAAGTTTTGCCGTCACTGAGCATCTCACTTATTTTTAGCTACTTTCGACTCGTGTTGATCAGGCTTTTGTACCAAACTCTGACTTTAGTTTTGTATTAAGCTGTTGTTCTTTCCAGCCACAGTGGGTTGTTTAGGATTGTGTTCAGAAAGTTGTTGCTATGGCTACAGTCAGCATCAGAATCTGTGCAGTCGAAAAAGTAACATTTTGTGGGATAAAAAATGGAGATGAAAGGTGTGGGAAAAGTAAAGTGAGGGAAAAGGATAAACGCAAAGAAGGAATTGCTTTATCTAAATCTTTGATATGGCCTTGATGATTTCACACTTTAGTAAGTCTATAACCTAAACAGTATATCAATTGGCCATGTTAAGAGTGCTTTGAAATGTAATAAAATTTACTACCTCATGTTGGGGATTTACAGAGATCCGTTAGAGATCATCTGCTGCCCACAGAGCGAACACATCTGTTAAAAGAGTTGTAGAGACAGTTTGAGTCCTTGCATTGTTAAGAACGTAACAGCAATGATATAACATATTATGTTGTTATGTTTCCTCAATTATGCGTGTCATTGTTCACATTACTTTTTTGTATTTTTCTGTCCTATAAAAGCAACCCAATAGGTTGTCAGCAGTCAGTGTTTTTAGCAAAGTGATATCACATCGGTAGGTGATTACTGAGCATAAAATTCACTGTTGGATGGAGGTTGGCATCAGTTGATGGCTCATTATTGTTTATTGATGTAGTATAGTATAGATGCATAGTTTTTTAATGACAAAAATGACAACCTGGTTGTTTTTACCTTAAACTTAACTGAACTCTTAATATATTGATGCCACGGTACAAAATTGTTAAAAACGGAAAAAAAAACCCGTCAGTATGGATCGTATCATTGGACAGGGACAAACTATGCACTGCAGTTGACAAGATATGTTTGTCACAGATGGAGAAATCTCAACAAAATCTGATTTCCATCTAAACACAAGTTAAACAAGGCCAACATTGAGAAGTTGGCCCAACACTGACTGTCGCAAAAAGTTTTCACAAAAACCTCCTACAGAGAGGCTGTGGGCTGTGGTATTGGAACGAAACATATCTGCATGAGAAAACTGTGGAGAAAGCGGACATCTTACACGGGTCGGGGCTTGAGGTCAAGGGGTCAGGATTGAATAAACACAAACAGTAACATTCAAGCATCTCGGGGAAAGAGAGAGCAACAGAAGAGATAGTAACGCGGTGGGAATACTCAAGATAAATGTTGTGGTACTGTGACGATAATGTACAGTGATTTTACAGTGATTTAGCAATAATTTAACTGTGCACAGAACCACAGCAAACATCTGTTTTTCTGATGTATGTCCTGGTTTCTCTCCATCTCTTTGTACGTGTTGTAACACTGTCACGGCAAGGAAAACTACCCTTCTTTCGTGTTTAGCACCAAATCCTTTAAATACTCCCTTGGTATCTGTGTCTTAGTATCACTGCAGCCAAAACACCATCATCTCCAGCCATTAGTTTATAACAATACAAAACGAGATGATTATTCAGGTCAGGCTCCCCAGTTCTGGGAGAGTCACATCTCTTCCATGTCCCGCTCCCAGCTTCAGTTTCTCATTTTACCCCGGATAATAGGGAAAAGATGTTGCCTGTCAGTTCTAATGTAGCAGCAAAGAGCACAGGAGTTGTCTGGAGGTAGTCAGCACTTCAAGCTGACTGATTGTCGGTGCATGAGTTCTGCTTGCCACCCAGATGCACAGCAAGGGGCGGACAAATGTAAAGCTGTTTCTTGAGGCTCTTGTAAAACGAGGCGTTTGCAGCTGTGTGTTCAGCGCAGTTGGTGTGGGAGCATGGAAATGGTGTCAAGTAGGTCTTGAGATAAGACACATTTGTTTAAACTTTAGTCAACCTGTCATAGCAATTAACACAACTCCCACTCACCCGAAGTGACTATTTTTATTAGAATGAAATTATTAACGTAAAACCTCAGACGAAGTATAAATAGACATGAATTGCTTTTAAGTGACCTATGCTGGTGAGTGTGAGCGATTATTTTTACTAACATCTGGAGCTGGTGTTTAGGATCTCCTCCCCCATGTTTGAATACCAGCTGCGTGACGTCAAGATGCAGGGGTCCAGATTCAGTGTGTGTGTGTGTGTGTGTGTGTGTGAGAGAGAGAGAGAGAGAGAGAGAGAGAGAGAAAGAGAGAGATTAGAAACAATTCTGGAAAAACATGGCCTGTGGTTTGTTTAAGGGTCACCAGTAGGGTGAAAGTGTGTGTGTGTTGGGGGAATTGAAATATGGTGGAATTTAGTGAGGTGGGTGATGTTGGACAGCACAAGGACAACTGCTTTAAATATGTGTTGGTGTGCGAATGAATACAGCTGTGTGCCTACAGGTATTATCTTTCCATGCAGGGCTGATAATATAAACAAATGCTGCCTAAGTTCAGCCTGAATATTTTCACTTGTCTCTAACAGCAAGAAGTATTTTGAGAGGAAATGCTATTAGAATTTTTTTAAGTGCTTACATAACATCATATAAAATATTGAAGTCTCATGTGTGCATGGTCTCAAGCTGCCTGCTCAACAAACATGACCGGTAATTTTCTCATTGTTGTAATGGACAGGTTCAGATTTTATCTGAATTAATCTCTGCAATGATACAGTTGATCAAAGTATATGTCTAATATGTTTTTGTTGTTTTCAGTTGGTTTATCTCCTATTCTGAGTTTCCTTCACATCTGAACTATGGAGTGCCTCAAGGCTCACCTCTAGGGCCCCTACCATTTACTATTGGCATTCTTTCATTTGGCAGGACAATACATAATCATAACATCACATATGCTACTTATTACACACAACTTTATCTGCTTTTCTGTAAAAAAAATAGTTCAAATCATTAAACAAATAAAATGTAGTTGGAGATTCAATAACGTTGCTCTTTGCTCTTAACAATTTTTATCTAAATTTGATTAAGTAAAATAATTCAGACCAGTTTTTATTACCATGTATTGAAAACTTGATTGTTAATGTCATTCCCTGATGTGGAGATGGCTTTTCATGTATTCACATTTTCATGAATTAGTTACTTGTAACTCACTGCTTAAATTAGTGGAGTGGCAATAGCTACCTGTGCTGCAGACAAACTGTTAACAGTATCAGTATGCGTGCATTAACTCTCATTTTTGCAATGTCCTCCAATTAACTAAGTCACTTTGGATAAAAGCATCTGCGAAATGACTAAATGTAAATGTAATTAGATACATTTAGACTTAAAAGCTCTCTACTTTAGGTGGTTCTGGTCTACATTTGTCCGAGTATCTTGCTTAAGTTTATGCGCATTTGCTGTCATGGTCCCTGAAATCTGACTTGCCTACCATAAACCTTGATGTTATGATAGACAAGGAAAACAAAAACAAATTACATATTAATTTTTACCACCTCATAGGCATGTCTTGCATTGCAAACTGCTGCAAACATGAAGAACAAAATAAAATACTGTCTAAAATAAGCAAATAAGCAAGTCTCTGAAAACATTCAAATGGAATGATACAGATATTATTCTTTATAACTTCTGTCACGTTTTAATGTTTTGTGTTTTGTTCATAAGTTGCTTCTGTGTATTTGCGTGTCTTTTCTTAAGATGCGGTGTGCTGCCACCTCAAAAACCCTGAAATCCCATCCACAAATTGCATCTGTCACAATAACAGTAGGACGATTGACCCAAATTGTCAAATTTATTTATAGATTGCACTACTTTTGTATAGCTCTCACTGGGTCAGAATGTGGGAAAGCTGGTCTGTCCTGTCTTGAATAATTTCAGATCATTCTCTAAAATCGCTTTTATAAGTCATTAGCACATGTGTTTGATTAGTTTCTGGCAGTTACGGATGTTACTGTAGGCTCCATACCAATACGTTTTGTGCGTTTGGGGAAATATATATTCACACAGCTTCTTCAACTTAGTTTGTCTAATCTCATCTTTTAACTATCAGTTGTTAGATGTGGGAATATCACTGGAGCGTAGGTCGGTTTCATCTGGGCCAAGGATCGATCAGTGTGCTGCCCACACAACAGCATCACCAACAAATGCAAGAAAGGGAGAGAAACTGTAAGATCAGACTCCAAAGACAGACGGCAAAGAATTCGTCACTGCTGAAGCTTGTAAAAGCTGATCGAGAAGGCTTTGAAAGCGGCGGAGAGAGCTTTGCAAATTGTGTGTTGCTATTGTCTCTTCATGATTTAGCAACCACGCAGGCTCGCTGTCACAACTGCCCTGCTTCACAGCTCCATCCCTGCTCCTGACCACTCGCTATATTCAGCCGCTTCACATATTCACTTTGACACAGCTTCCCTGTTGAACTCACAGCTGTGAGCAGGCATACAATCCCCACACATCAATACATGCAGTTTTCACACACGCTTCCAAAAAACACACTCAGCCTTTTGTTCCTGTCGTCCCGTTGGACCTGCTCCGTTTCGTTCGGCTCGCACATCAGCTCCTTGGATCCAGCCGTCCTTTGCTTTGTCTGTGGGTGTCGAATAGATGTGATGCGAGACTTGTTTTTTATCCTTACGGATCGACTGGGAATTCTGTAGATTCTTGAGAAGCACTTGATTAACAATGAGGAGGAAGTTTAGTTGAGGTGTTGTTAGGATATGAACCCAGAGAAAGTGCGACAGAGGATGTGTGTGGGAGGGCAGCACTTAGCGGGAATCATCTCCTCTAATAAATGCATTAGGATTAGGAAAGAGGAAGAAGGAAAAATGTAAATGTGCAATGCACACATTCAAAATTATACAAACGTTTGGCCCTGTGTCATTTATGAAACCCTTCCGCCGCACGTTTATGACCAGTTGTTTCACAATTACAGCTCCTTTTCCTTTTTATAGCATTTTTATCATGACATTCACAACGATATCTCCATTAGACATTTTTGTGTATAAAAGGATAATAATTGCTAATAATTGCTGCTGCAAAGTTTCTCAAAGTGTTTAAGCTTTAATCACATGCACGTACACCGTAAACATTCATTTCTTGCATAGACAAATACAGTGAGAAAAACACATACTGTACATATACCCCAGAGGGATAAGGAATATCTGCCAGGCACAGATAACACGGGTGTGGACACACAAAACACACACACACTTTACATCAGCAACTGGCTGTAACACACACATGAAAAACAGGTGGACTGACAAGAATTTAATGGAAAAAAGCATATGACACTCACACAAACACAGCAGCAGCGGCGATTATCTGCTAAATATATCGACATCCAGACAGCAGCCCACACAAATGAAATTGACATTTAAATGCTAATCGGTAGATAATGTTGTATTCTGCAGCCACTGCACTTCTTCTGCTGAAAACTGCGAATGTGTCGTAACACAAGGGAAAAGATAAGAGAGAAGGAGCGAACGTCGAACAGAGTGAAGGAGGGGAAGAATTCGGTCCAGAGGAGGTCAAGAAATGCCATCACATGGAGGGTGGAAGTACAAATCAAACGCAAGATTAAGGAAGAATGAATGTGAGAGGCAGGTGGAGAAAATGTAAGCAAGGGGTTGTGTAATATGACAACAACAAATGTAACAAAAGAAATAAAAATCTGTTGCTTTTCATTTTTTAGTCAAGAATATATTAATAACACACAACAATTTTTTCTTCACGTTCCAGGTTTGTAACATGCCATAAAAAGCATGTGTACAGTTCATAGGGGGGTAGCATGTCAAAATGTCTTTTTACTTTATTTGTTTTTTTAATTATTATTAAATGACTTTTATCGTACTATCTAGAGACAGATAAGACGTGACATTTTAATGTTTGGAATGAGAGTTGTATTTTTTGGCATCAGTAAGGTTTGTTGTTTTACAATTGATTTTAAGGTTTACTGGCATTTTTGTGCTAAGGCAATGAACTGCGAGTCCTCCAGACTAATTATTCATAAGTTGAGTGCCCTCACGTCCATCACGCTCACGCCTGGCCTCAGACTGACAGTTCATTAATGAACTATGACAATCTTTGCAGCTTCAACCCTGCAGCGTTTCAGGCAGCTTGAGAGTTTTGCCCCAGGCATCTTTAGCAACAGATGTCAGCATCCACACCAGATATCAGAGCCAGAATAAACATTTTACAAGCAAAGTTTAGAACATTACAATACTATATAATGGCAGTCAATAAATGTCTTTTTTGCTCACATCTACTGTAACGATGGCGACATACAGTAGCGTCTCTATCATTGCTTGCCTTCTCTGAAATGCTGCCTTTTCGAAAAAAAAGTCCCCGCAGCACATTCCTGAAGGTTGTGACAGTGAAATCAGGACATGACACTGCCCTTTATAAGCATAACAAACAGTCTAATTAGGACGGTTACGAAGAGCTGTCAACAGTGGACATTACCGCGCTCTCTCAGGAGAAGGAAGAGATCTGAGGCTGATTTTTTAAATTCTAGCTCACTGTGGTTCAGCTGCATTAGTGCTAATACAGTAACTGTTACAGGCCACGTGTTTGTGCTCTGGATACTTAAATTAATATTTGACATTTTAAGATGAAATACTTGATGAGATAATACATTTACTGACATTTATACCATTACCCCACACTCTGTTGGGAAATATTACTGATTTATTGATTATGGATTCAACAGCGTAGTTACTTGTTACTTTTTCAGATAAAAATCACACGTCAGATTCCGCTGATGACTCTCTGCTGCCAAACAGCCGCAGTCAAATGAGTCTGGGACAAAGGAGACACAGCAGCACATGGACTAGAAGGACGTCAGCAGAAAGTCGCTGCGTCTGACTCTTGTCGCTGTATGTGTAACACCCAATTGGATTTAAATGCTTGGCAGCAGCGAATCATGAGACTGAACTTGACGTCTGATTTTTGTCTGAAAATTAAATAGTAAATGGTTGAACAAATGTAGTGAAATACTTGCCAAAAGAGGAAAAATATAAAACAGCACATGTTTGAAGTATTTAATTTTTGAAAAGTTCCTCAATAACAAGGAATAATATCAACTTTTTTAGCTAACGACCAACTTAATGTGCACGTAAATCTTTATATTGCACATTAAGAAGTGTTTGTCTTTATAAATGATCATACATATACATAGTCACTCGTTACTTTACTTTTATAGATCAGTTCGTGGAATTTTTCTATCTTAAGTATTTCATTTAATCCTGAGACAGCGACTTGCTGCCGGTGTGGTTTCCAGGAACACCACTTAAATTAGTGTCCGTTTTCGCATTAAACTCTCTGAATTATGTCGTTTAGAGCTTGCAATAATGGATCTGATCGGTTTTGTGATCATGTCATCATTTTACTCCTGACTTCTTTTTGGTCTTAACTTTATCCTCTAAAGGTTTTTCTCTCTGTCTCCCTCTCTCTCTCTCTCTCTCTCTCTCTCTCTCTCTCTCCCTCTGTCTCTCTCTCTCTGTCTCTCTCTCTGTGTCTCTCCCTTTCTCTATCTCTCTCTCTCCCTTTCTCTCTCTCTCTCTCTCCCTTTCTCTCTCTCTCTCTCTCTCTCTCTCTGTCTCTCGCCCCTGTGTTGTACAGCAGTTACCACATGCAATAAGCTCACACGCTGCAGCCGAGCAGGGACAGATCTCAGCAGGTCTGTCCTGGTTGCACTGAACACATGAACACACACACACACACACACTCATCTAGCCTCCATATCAAAGCTCTGTTGTGCAATACAGCACAGTTGGAAAAAAGCATTGGTTATGAGGGTATCAGTCCTCGTGTGCTCATGTTGTCTCTGCTTTCCTTCCTGTCCTCCTCATGCTGTGCATCACCTCCTCCTCTGACTGTCCTGTTTCACCCTCTCTCACAGAGTCCGTCTCTCTTCCGCAGCTCACTCCTGTCACTCGTTTTCTATCCCACTTTCCTTAATTCTTGTTTTTACTCGCTCCAGATCCCTCTCCGCTTTTCTCCAGCTGCCTGTCATTTCCTTTCCCTCTTGCTTCCCTTCCCACTCCTCTCCCTTTCTAGCCCACTGTGAACTGCACTGATCTGCTCTTGTCCTCTGATTGAGCAACAGTTGAAGCAGCTGCATGTGGGACAGACACACACAAGCAAACGCACACATGCACATTAACCAAAACGTGTGAGAGACGGCAATTTTCTTAATTTGGTAAACCCATTTTAAGTTATCCTCATATGGCCTTTGCTTGCGCTTCTGAAAAGCTCCAGTGTTTGCATTCTGATGTCACGTAGACTCAAAACCATGGGACCGCACATGTGATTTTCTCAGCTTGTTTTGAAAAGTTACCCCACATGTTTAAGTAGACCTCTTCTCCCTGACAGATGGAACTGGTTGTACTGGTCCAACTGCTGTCTCCATGGCAACTGGTTGTCAACCATAATCCCTTCAGTGCGTATGCCAAGATGCTGATATGTTTGATCTGCAGTCAGAACTAAAAGAGAGACAATGAGGGCTCAACATTCCTGGAAATACCTCATTTCAATGCACATATAACATGGTCACTGTAAGTTCAAAGTTCACAACGATAAAATTAAAGAACTTTACATTGTATATCTCCTTCAAGTTAATTAAAGACCAGCTGCAGCAAAACACACACACACACAAATCATAAGAATGCAAACGCAAAACGGTCTAATTAGAAAATAGGCTGTTTCAAAGGCCGCAGTGTGAACTGCGTAAAGACGAACGGAAATGACGTCGGGTCTACAGACGATCTCCTGTTCACGCTGCCAGCTGTTCTTGGTTAGACACAAGCAGTTGAGCAGCTTTTACCTCTTTGTTGTAAATAAAGATTTGTCAGTTAAACAAAGCGGCTTAGCTAGCCGTTACATAATTCAACCCATTTCATGAAAACGTGCCCCTTTGTCTCATTAGTGTCGTGGCAAGTTAGCTTGCTGCTAGCTAGCCATCCAACAACATGACCTTAATTTAGCAAATGCTGCATTCACGGCACAATGGCCACAGTTGCCTCACAGATATCTCAGGAGCGTTCATGGGATGTTCCAGGACAGCCTGTCGTTACGTGGCTTAGGTGTAAGTTAAGATTAGCTAAATACTTTAGCTAACCAGCTAGCAAAACAATTGCGTTAGCGGTTTGTTTATAAATGTAGTATACATACGCATTTGAATAGGTGTAAACACAGTATTTTATGTAAGTACTAATACATGTTATTACTTATGATTAATAACAGCTTAAAATACTAGCATCAGCCTAAGTTTGATGGTTTATTTCACATGGAATTAAATGAGCTGTAGCTATTGTAGCATAAGCTAAAGCTAATGCTACAACTTTAAGTTGGATCCAAACTTGACGTTATAGTCGTCAGTGTTTCTAGCCACTTTTCAGCCAAGGTTCGAAATTCGTCTATAAATTGTGTTGATGGCTACATGTAGAACATCAGAAATAATCAGGCTAAAACTTAAAAATAAACTAGTTGATGTATAAAACATATAATTTGCATAGGGGCAGTAGTGCAGTATAATTTACATAAATGTAAAAGTTAAAAATCTATTGCAAGGGTTGACCCGAATCACACAAAAACGTACTTGCTTAGGTTGTTTGTCAAAATAAGTTTTGAGTTATTTTGTTACGTTATTTGTCAAAATAACTTAACAACCCAACCCAAAATAACTTGACCTTTCATTAAAGGTCAAGTTATTTTGACGAGCGGGAATCCATCCTCCAACGTGATTCCATTTTATTCCATTAGAAGTCAGTGGTTTCAGTTGTTCCGAGCAAGTTTATGGCCATTTCTCTCATTGCAAACCCAGCTGCAAGACAGGCTGTCAACTCTAGCAGATTTTTCCCCAAGCAGAGAAAAAAATTCAACAAACTTGGACACCGTTTTTATTTCATGAAAGAACTCTGGTCGAGTTATGGAAAGTCATTAAATTTTACGTACACCAGGGCTATGGAAGAAAAACCTATGAATGCATTTTTAGTTTAACTGCAGATTAGATTTCCCTGATAGGGTTTTTAAACTGCCCATGAGTAAAGTACATTTCTATGCTTGTTATAAGGTTTTCTTTTACTGCACCTATTACTTGGATTTAGTATAAATAATAACAGTAATTGTTGTGCATGTTTTTTGCAGTAATTAAACTGAATATTGTTCATAGAATATTATAGGCTGGCACAGGATACTTTTGACGTATTCAAAGGAAACTTGCCCTCTTGATTTGATCATGTGGGTATATTATATTTACAATAATCCCCTATTGGAAGAAGGCAAGTGAGAGCCTTGTTGACAAACTGCTTTACATGCATACACATTCACCCTGGATTTAAGGTTTCTTTGTGTCACAGCACACACACACACACACACACACACACACACGCATAACCTACACACACTGCATTGTAGTGTGGGCCAACAGTGAGTCAATGATCCTTGGCTGTGAAAGGGTTAACAGCAGTCATGATCCATCCATTGCAGTAGGACGCTGCTCAATTATTCAACAAACTGAGATCTAGTTTCATCGTCCGCTAACATCAGTGCCAGTGGCCATACAGAGAGAAATATACTGTACTCGTGAGTGTGTGCACAGCTGTACATACACAAGTTAAATGGGACTTCATTCCCATAATGCTCAGACTAGTCGTATTAATAGTCATAGGTAGAACAAACACAATATTTCAGGAGAAAGTATAGAAAATTATCATACATTTCAAATTTGAATGTAATCAAAATTGCATAACCCAACCACAGAGTCAAACACAAGTCTTGTGTGTACACAGTTCGCTCCCCCACATGGACTCGCAGGCTGACAGAAACAAAAGCCGATTGTGGAAACTAAAAGAATTCTCAGGATGGCACTTGTACGTGTGTGTGTGTGTGTGTGTGTCAGGGCACCCAAATCTATAATGTTCTGCAATAGGCGTGAAAAATACCTGCGTGTTATCTTTACAGAAAACCGGCTTATTATTGATGAACTTTCCACGTGAACTTGTTTTCAGCGGTGCTGTGGTTAAATACATGCTCCTGGAACAAAACTGTGCTGTTTTTTTTTCCTGCCGCCTCTCCTCCCTTCTGGGACGTTGAAAAAATGCCCATTGCTGATAACCACTGTCCTGATGACAAACTAGTTTGCTGACAAAGGGGGAAAACACCACATCTCATGTTCTCTCTCTCTCTCTCTCTTATCAAAATCCACGAGGTTTTCAACACCCGCAGTCCAAACAAACAAGGTGACCATGTTTCATTTCGTGTCCTCTCAGTTTGGAGAGGTTTGTGGGGTAACTTTCGTGCCCCTGCACTCCCCTTTGGCAAGCTTAAAGGTTTTACTTACACTTTTACCTTCAATACTGGTCGATGTGCTTTGATTCAGAGACAAAGACACAACAGGGTCAAGTTTCACGCTCCATGCTGCCCATAACAGCAGCGAGCGTACACGCTTGAGCTCATGGTACAAAAACACCAAAAACACCAAATGAAACTGCCCCAACACTGAAAACAAAGTGTAAGGGATGGCACGGGCCCCGAGGGGTGATTGCTGTGGTGTGTACAGGCAGTCGGAGGTTAGATTGGCAGACACTTGAGTCTCCGCCACATAATGACTTCCAGCTGTGCTGCTCTTACTGTTTATGTTAGAGACGTTCCACTGCAAACTCTTTTCCTCACCATCATGTCTTTCTGGAAACTTCTGTCATCCTGATTTCTCTGCACTCCTCGGTGTGTCTGTGCATCTGTTCACGGTATTTCTCTGAGTAACTATTAACTCGCGCTGTTTCTTTTCTTGAACTCTCGTTCTCAGTCCAATCCCTGCATCTAATTTTCTATCCCTCCCACGCACTCTCTCCCTCCTCGCTTATTCCTCCTCTCCCTCTTTTTAGCCATTTTTTCTCATTATCCCAAGATCCCAGGATGCTAATACATTTCGATTTTATATTTGTCATTCTTCTCTCCCTTGAAAGATCCACCCTTGCTGCCCAACCCAGGCACTTCCTCTCCAGCTTGGAAAAGGAGAATCGTATGGGATTCACGGGAGTTAAAACGCACTGAATTAATCCCTTTCTTTTACTCCTTCTCAGGGCAAGCTGCCCAGATCACTGCTACCCTAAAGAATTCAGCGCCTGAAATAAAATTATATGTTGCCATCTGTGTTATTTTGTACGGGCGAGGGGTGGAGTGGGAGGCGCTGTTGTGATGATCCAGTCTTGGCCATGATTTCTAAGATGCATTTACAGTGAGTTGACGGAAACGATAGAGTTTGTGGGAAATGAATGATACCTTTTAAAAAATAGACCTCTTTTCAATCAGAATAAATCATCAAACATCTCTAAACACAACAGTACCTTTGTCTCCTTCGCTCACTCTCTTTCACACTGCCCACATACTCCATATGTATTTTTAGCAGGCACATGCTGGACCATGGTGCTAGCTTCACATATGCAGTGGAAACAATAGACCTCTCACGTTGCATAATATGATTGCAGATCTGTCTTATGCACACAACATGTGTACCATATTTTCTTTTCACCTGTAGGTCACCCAACGCCCACTTTAGCGTGTGTGTGACCTCATGGATAATATCAGCTGAGGTTACAGAGCTGGCCACCATCTGTCATCCCTCTCACATCTCTCTCACATTTTTTTCCAGGGTGTGTAGGTGGTAAATCAGCGTGATCACACTGTAGCGCTCAAGGCACAATTATACAGGTTCTATAAATGTCTTTATGCACCCCATTAGAGCTGTCAGTGATTTGCTGCAAATTGAGCTCCAGGATGAAATATTCTCTATGATAAAGTCTTTTGTACAGCTAAATGGCAGGACAATATGACAAACATAGAAAAGGAGGAAAAATCTATACCTAACCAGAATATTTTAGTAAATATAATGAGCATTTCTCAAAACAAATTTTTGTCTCATTTTGGTGAATCTGTATTGACGATTCTCTCCACGGAGCTTTTGTGGTTTATTCATACCACGACCTACTCGTGTGACTTTTAAATGACAAGTCCATGCCTGTCTCACTCTCTTCCAGGAGACTGTGACTGAGCCTGAAGCCCACACTCAGGCCCAGGTCCAGCCCAAGTCACAGCCCCAGGTCGAGCCTTCCGAGCTAGTCCCACGTCTGTGTCACCTGGTGCGGTCTGAGACGGGCTACGGCTTCAACCTCCACAGTGATCGGTCACGGCCCGGACAGTACATCCGCTCCCTGGACCCAGGATCACCTGCAGACCACGCCGGTCTAAGACCACAAGACAGACTCGTTGAGGTAGGACAGAGGTGTGTGGATGATGGTGGATGTTAAAGAGACGACATTAAAAGGAAAACCAACACAGTAATCCTGCAGAAAATAAACTACTACTACTGGTTCAACTTTTAGTGAATCTGGCAGCAAGATGTAATTTAGATTTTCTCTTTCAGCTTGTGCCGGTCTTATTGCTTTGGTCTCCTTTAAATTCTTATTCACATTGTACCTATTATTTTGTCCACCCTCTGAATGTGCTCTATGTACCAAATCATTATTCATAGTGTATATGATCCGATTTTCAGCAACGTCTTTTTATGTGCCTTATTGAGCGGCTGTCTCAGAAGTACAAACAAACTAGCCAAGAAAGTTTAGATTTTGTCAACAGCCTTTCAGATTTTTAGTACATTGACACTTTACGCCAACTTTTTTTTAAATAGATGTTATTACATTCATAACAATTTCTTTAAATAATTTATATCTTAGTGAGCCATTGTGACTAAAATTTTTGCAATTTGTTTTGCAGTGTTTTTATATCCAATTCTTAGTTTTGAAGGCATGAAGCAAAATTAAATGAAAAACACAAAAAAAGATTTTTAGCAACTTCCATTGTAGCTTGTCCACTGTTTGGCATAAAGGTAAATACAGATATTAATACAGAGTTCTTTATGAGTTAGTTGTGTGTGTGCTTAATGAGCTAAGGGGGTGAGTGGGAACCTCTACAAAAAATGTAAGAAGTAGAAAATCTGACATCACAAAATGAGTGTTTGCTCGCAGCCATGTAGTTATGGACACAGCAAACAGGCGATTATTGATAAATGTGTTTTCAGAAATTCCAGAAAATGCTTCAAAAGGCCTTTAGGTTTTACTTGTGGTTCAGTATTTTTACTTTATTAGTGACACTAGTTTAAAAAGATGCCCATTGCTACCACCAAAGCTACTGTACCATGATAGAAATATTAAAGGTTTACAACAGTTAATGCTCTGATCAGATACAGATGTGACCCGCTCTGTTTTATCAACGTCACAACTGTAAATAAAGGGGGAGGAGGCTCACTTGTCTCTGTTGTCATGCCCCTGCTTCCAAGGATAACAGGACCTGGAGCCTGGACTCCATCTTTACTGTGTGTCAGATCGAAGAGAGATGAGAGGACGGTCAGATGGAAAAGGAGAGCCGGTCATAAATCAGCGTGATCAGAGGGACAGATAAAAGATGAGAGACCAAAGAGTGCGCTGGATAGGAGAGAGAGAAAGCAGCAGAGAGTGAAGAAGAGGGGGCAGAGGAGCTAAACAGGCAGACGGTACAACAAAGTGTCAGGTTTCACGTTAAAGACGTAGCAATGTCAGCATTTTACAAGGAAGACTTCATCTTCTGAGTGTACACACACAAAACGTGTCGTTCCCGTGACCTTTGCCCTCACTGGCTATACATCAGGGTCCGCACCAGGCTACAGAGATCGCCAAACCTGAGGGTCTGGTTGTAAGGTTAAACAGAGTTCATTTAAGAGCTCCCACATGTGTAAAGAAGCATTCTGGGAGCTTGTGTGTTACAGTCTATTTCCCCATTCAGATATTGAGAGATTTCCAACCTTTTACTTTCAGTCATTTCCAAACTTCCATAGCATATTACCAAAAATATTGTACTGTCTATCAACTGGATATGTGATGAAATGATCACTGTGATCAAGTATTTGTAAACGATTGTCAAATTGTAGTGAACTAAATAGATGCTACAGCAGTTAATGACATTCTAAAAATAAAAAGTGTAACACGTTGTTAATGCAGCAAATGGAAAACTATGATCGTCCTCAAATAACTGTGATCAAGGAGCTTCATGTTGTAAATCACCCTACAGTGCAAGACTTGGCATTAGAGAATATTTATGTTCTGATTCTGCACTGGAACATTAGATGGATGGTGAGAGTGTGTGGGAACATCACCGATGGCAGTGACAGTCCGCCAGACATAAGTTGAGTAGCATTCACTCATACATTCACGCACACACGCAGTTAAGTCGGTGAAGTTGGAAGGTGTTTACATGTGCAAACATTGCCATAAACAAAAATCTGAAAATAAGTTACAAAGAAAATAATCTCAAGTAAATATAATTATTTTTTAATTGCAGATTCTCCATTTGCTGCTTTTATGTTTCTAATGTCATAATGTAAACAGACATTGTCCTGAACTTTGTGCTGTTATGAATTGTAATTGATTCCGGTGGAATTCTATAGGAGATGTTTTATGACATTTGAAGTGTTCAAGTAAATCTGTAGTTTAATACCAGCTTAATTACTGTATCTCAATGTGTTAGTTTAGTTTGGGCTGAAAATCGGAGCCCCCGTCCGGACCGTTGGCTCCGTGTGTGTGTGTGTGTGTGTGTGTGTGTGTGTGTGTGTGTGTGTGTGTGTGTGTGCGAGATAATGGCAACTATCTCTGACCATGCGTCAAGACGGCACTTGTGTTATCTGTCAGCAGCTTGTTAGAGAGGTGAACAACCATGACAGATCTCTCGCTCTCTCTCCCTTCATCTCTCGTCGTTTGTTTCTCTCACCACGCCCCATTACACTGGAGGTGTATCAGCGGCTGGCGTTGTGAAGGCCTTGATGAGGGCTCGGCTTTCTGCTGATGTTTGGCACAAGTACTGACACCAGTGAACGCCTCATCAGCTTCTCTGTCGGAGCTCAACAGTGCGTACTTTGAACCATCACAATAGTGTAACCTTACAAACATGCATCACTATTACTTTTACAATTGTACACGGAGGGTTAATTTCACGACAGACAACAAATCATCTCCATAGTGATTTGACACCTGTGTGATTAGTTCACTCACTGCCGCGTAAACACGCTTGGTCCTGTGTTGCAGCCCAGCGTGGGGCTTTTCATGTCATGTCGTTTAGACACGAGGCACCGGAAACTGCGTAACAAAGTAACCCAGAAATTAGGTGATAGCCTGACTGTTCTTTGGCAACACGAGGCTGATATATTTGGCATTTGCTAAAAATGCCTTCTCGATCTATTGGTTGGATCTCCATATAACTTGATACACTCACTCACACCAGGCCTTTAACGTTCCAATAACTTTTCCTCTTGTGCAACCATCTGGTCACTATTTCAGTTTGACCAATACTTGGACATGAGAAACTAAGATGGTAAAAATTGTCACGTGAGCTTGTTAACACACTAAAATGACCTTTAGCTCAGGGCTCGAATTGCGGCAAACTCAGAGTTGTTCATTCAGAAAGGGATCAATATGCCTTTTTAGGGACACTGATGATAAGCAAACACCATGATTTCATCTGTAAAATTGTTGAGCTTTTCTCACTTGATTTTGCAAACGGGCCATTTGACAACTGACCTATATATTATATTAATATATCCACAAAGATCAGTGTCAACAAATAGGCCACACATTAACAAGCCTGTCACCTATTTAGACCCTAAAACATTATGCAAACAGGACTATTGTCAGAGGATTATGCAAATCACATTTCGCTCTATGGCCTTTGCATGTCAGATGAAAATCAAAATTAAACTCGAAATGAAAATCACAAGATTTGGTTTAGCTTTATGCAGAACCGGGCGGCAAACATTTAAAACGTCGTGGTCTTCACATGCGTCACATTCACAGGTGTGAAGCTGCATTTGATTGTTTTTTATAATCAGTCAAAGGTTAGTGTGTCGCTGCTTCCTTCCACGTGCACACACATCAGAAATGTGGACCCTCATGACTTTAATAAAACATTCACTCAAACACACACACACACACCAGTATCACAGGGTCCTCTGAGGAATAGTCCCATGAGAATTAACCTTCTGTGCCGTTCCTGCAGCGTGTATTAATTAACCTGGTGGGTAGAGAACAGAACGTATTGTCTTGTGTGGGCTGGGCTGTTAAGGAAAGACTGTGAAACATGACACAACACCTGTTGTTTGGTCGAATACAAAGATGCTTGTTCTTGCTGTATCAAAGTGTGTGTCTGTCTCCTTGGCTGACTGATAATCTGATGTTTGTCATGAGAGGAGAGGACCGAGGAGTTCACATTTTCCATCTGCTGATCCCACTCTTAATAATTCTTCCATCTAATTTACATTAATGTCATCCTTTCACTCTCTTATCTTGTTTTCCTTTTATTTCTTGTCTGGAAGACATGTGAAGTCCCCAATTACCCTGCCTACAGTCCTACCATCTGTCCATTGCTTTACCCCATGTTATTCACTTAAGCGAGAGCAATGGCAAACTTGTCAGAGTTTGCACTTGTTTTGTTTTACTACATTCCTAGTGCTCATAAGCAGTGAATTTTAAACATATTCCCCTTAGGACAGTGACATCTGAGACCTGCACCACAGCCGGAGCCCAGGAGACCCATCAATAATTGATTGTGTACCAAGACTAACTTGGCACAATGCAAAGCTGCCGGCCTCAGAGGAGTCCAGGTCTAGACAAAGCTGCAGCAACACGGGCCTCTAAATGCATCCAGATTGGTTTGTTTTGCTACAACTACTTGTAGAGGCAAAAGCAATATACCTCTTAGACAAATTCTCACAGCATACCTGTTATGTCCCTTTGAATAGCTGCTTTTTGTCCTGTAACTAATGTGGAAAGTACTTAGGAGGAGTCCTCTCTCAGTGTGAGGCATTGTAACATAAAGGAGCACATGCAGTTGTTCGAAACACTTTCCTGAATCACTTTTTGCAAGAATTCACAAGAGTTCGACGCCTGTTGTGTAGAGTGGCTGAGGCACTTTGAAATACATATTCAACAGAGCTCAGTATATTGTTGCATGGCGCCCCCTACTGGGTGAATGAGTGCAGTCTCACAGTGTCATTCATCAATGTCATCAATGAAGATGGATGGGGGAAAAAAGCTGGGTCATAATGAAGTTATATCCAAAAGAAAAGCGGTTGTTACTCTACAAATTCAACAGCTTGACGAGATTGTTGAAACATCTTGTTTAACTGTGAAAAAGTCTTCCTGTAACACTGTGGTGGGGGTCATCCACGTCCATATTTTCAGCCTTTTTGGGACACGGTGAGATATTTATGTTGTTGTTATTCATCTTTTTATCTCTTTCTAAATTGTGAAGTCATAAAAAAGCTAATGGCTGCTAAAAAATCAAATATATAGAGAAATTATCTATAACTATCTGTCTGCCATGGTAATAATGATCACCTTTCATCCCCAGGAAGACAGTGATGCAAAACAAAATTATTACTGTCAGGAATTAGAAACTAATTTATGTTCCTTGCCTTTTTTTTTTTTTATTTCTTCTTTTTGCTATATTACTAAAAGCAGACAGCATTGAATTCCCTACATAATTAACTTTTCCTGTGTATCTTCTTGGGTTTGATTGATGGCCTCAATCTGATCTTTCTCTTCATAATTCCTATTACAACGTTAAACGTTTTTTGTTAAAAGAAACATTGTAGGTGAATAATGGGATATGGTTGAATTCAGATTAAACCTGTTGCTGTCTTGCGTCTTTGTCTGCATCAGGTTAATGGTGTGAACGTTGAAGGCATGCGGCACGCAGAGGTGGTGGCCTTCATAAAGAAAGGGGGAGATGAGACCTGGTTGTTGGTGGTGGATCCAGACACAGACGAACACTTCAAAAGGAGAGGCGTCATCCCCTCAGTCAGTCATATCAAAGGTAGGGCCGCACAATCCCGAACGGCTGTGAACTTCAAGGATGGAATGTGCATAAGTGATTTGTGTTTATAAGCAACTTTTGATTTCCACGTGAACTAAAAAGCCACTTTTCCACTGCTATGTAAACTGAGTAAAGACTCAGGATCTATCCCTGTAGAGGTTACACAACCATTTAATTATAACTAATACTGAGACAGTTAAAGATTGTGAACAAATCTACTGTAAAAGTACCAATTTATTGTCTTGGCACTGACTTTTTTTCTTCTTTGTGCTTTGCATGATTGTTGTCACAGACTATGATGGTCCGTCCATATCCAATGGCTCCCCCAGTCCCCACATCAACGGCAGCTCCACCACACAGTCCATTAGGTCCACGCGGTCCGACAACAGCACACAGGTGGGTTTGGCTTTCATTGTATGATGTTTGGTATTTGCTCCTCCACATGAAAAGACAGCGCTCACACCTTGCTTGCGCATTTCCATCTTGGATAATGTCTCCTCTGTAGCTGGTGGACAACGAGGGCGGTCAGCTGCCGGACCCTTTCGCTGAGATGGGCCTGAGTCTGAGTGCTACAGCAGCAGAGGAAAAGCTAAAGGTCCATGCCAAAGAAAAGAAGAAGGCGCCGCAGATGGACTGGATGAAAAAATACGAACTCTTCAGTAACTTCTGAGACGTTCCCTTCTGAGGACACTTCATGGACTAAAGGACAGAGCTCCCTGCAGCCCTCTGCGTGGACAAGCTTGTGTTGTGGGAGAATGACATTCCTACTCAGCAGATCATGTTTTTCTTAGAGAAAAAAAAACCAAATGGCCCAATAAAATAGTACACCACTTGTTCCTGGAAATAATTGTGACAAAAGGCATTTCTGAGACTTTTTTTCTCATAAAAACCAACGTAAAGAGGGAGGATCGTGTTACAAGGCTTCACAAAGTACTGCAAGTTTTCATAAATTTCCCTAAATTGAATCAATGTCCCTGCTTCTAGAGACTTGTTTGAAGAGACAGTTATTTTTATATTTAAAAGTATAAACACCAATAAATAAACAATATCTCATCATTTAGTTTTATGGACACTATGACATTAATGAATGTGGACATTGTGGGAGTTTGTCAGTACGAGGAAGTTGACAGAAGATCACTGTGAAAGAGTTGAGACCCTCCACCTCCAGCCTACGTAGATGTTTGATTATAACCACTTACAAAGAAACTGGTTGTGTTTAACGTATTCTACATGTATTTGTACTTTTACATTGACTTCATTAAGCGGATGGGAGTGTAGGAGAACCGCTTCAGATCAGCCCTGCTTTCTTTGTTATCACCTCTAACACTTTTACCCAAACTACTCCCGTGTGTGTGTGTGTGTGTGTGCGGGAAGCAGTTCTGACATTAAGTGTGTTATGATGGAAAGTAGGACAGAGGAATAATTCAGATCTTCAGGGCAAGTCACACATTGAATGAGTTTTCATTGTACAGCAGATGGCAAACTTACACCACAAATAGCAGAACAGATGTTTATCCATCTGTCAGTCATCGTCTAAAAATAAATCAGGTGAAAGTGACAGATATAAAATCCAAAAAGGTTGAAGATTTGTGCTCTCAGTGGTTCTGTACCGAAGGTGGATCTGAATACAAAACAATACAATGTGAAGGACTTCTACTTTTATGTGGTTATTATGTCATATTTACGCTTTTAACTATTATTTGAAAGCACATTGATAAATGTCACGGCAGTTGTTATGATTTTTCAACCAGCTGTGGAATGAATATTGAATGGCTGACACGGCCGTCAGCTATTGATAAGTCAGTATTAATTGTCCTCCAAAACCTTATGTTAAGTTCATGAAGGAGCTGACCGTCTTGTAGCAACCACAGCTAACTCTTTATGAATGAATATAAACCTACGAATGAAACAGAGGGAATATAAAGGGCATGTTTTCAGAATATAGCCAAGTAGCAAACTGGGCCGCCATGATTTGAAGGTTTTAGATAAAGGTTACGGAAAAAAAGGAAAACAAACGTTCTTTGGTGGGTGAGGCTGTTCTGGAAAAATGCTTCCGTTCAGCTAAATAGTTTTAAGATTCTTTTTATTCCCTCGGATACCATGAAGCTAATCTTACAGCCAACAGGTGGCTAGCATAGCTTAGCCAAAAGACTGGAAACAGTGTGCGAGAGCTGACTAAATTCATCTACAGGACATTCTCAAGATGTCATATGTCATTTGTATAAAGAACTAATTGCCATTTAAGGAGGATTATTTGTCAAAAAGGTTTCTTAGCTAGGAGCTAACTTTCTGGAGTCCTATTCCAATAGCAACAGCTAAGAAATAACCTCTGTGAAATGACAAATTGGTATTTAGACTAAATTTTGAGCTTATATTTTAAAAAAATGAACATGAATGAATATTGTCTTGGTTACTTACAGAAGCTGTAGCAGTAGGAGTAGCTGGATTATGATGATTAATATTAGACCACACCAGGCTAGCTGTCTTCCCACGATTCAAGTCTTTGTGCTAAGCTAAGCTAACCTGAGCTCATGGTACTTACAGTTCAGTGCTATCGATGTTCTTACGGAATGTTGGAACTGTTTGGGGCAAATTTAAGAACCCCGGAGACAGAACCTTCCAGATGATAACACGAGTGTTGCGTTAGCAGGCTGTCGGGGTGGAGGAGGGCCCCGCCGTGCGGTCGGAGGTGCTCTGGAGGATCTTGTGAAAGGGGCTGTGGATTATTACACTTACAGGGACAGCTGTCGCACACTCAGGACACACTGCACCTGTGCGGACAAGCTGCGGTCCAAGCAAAGTGGACTTAAAGTATTAGCGAGTCGGCCATCTTCATGGACAACTTGCCTGTCGTGTTCCCGTTCGCTGTTAGCTAAAGGTTCGCCCATTCACAACCCATTGTTCCGTGTGTGTCACACTTTCAGAAAATCTCCCACAAAAGAAGGGACGTTATTGGACCTTCAGGGCTACAAAGGCTCGTTCCTGGGGCTGCAGCCTCTAGAAGGCCACGTTTATACGCTGGGTACTTATTTGGACCCATGCAAGTACTATGTAATTGCTTTTCACTTTGAATTGTAATATCAAATATTCCATATCCACTTAAGATGTAAACATGTCTCGTAAAAACTCTCTGAATGTAAACATCGTTACCTTGAGGGGGGGACATTAGTGTAGACTGTATTTTTGGGGGACACAAATGAACTACTTTCCTCTATTTTCTCAAAGTGTATGTTCTAACAGCAAAAATATGTTTCCAAAGCGGATGTACATGTATATCAAGTAAAAGCATACAGCATATATGGCAGGTTGCATTTGTTTTTTCAATAAAATGTGACAACGGCATTTTTGAATATATCAAATCGTCATCATCTCTCGTGCCTTCGCTGTGACCTCTGTGTTTTTCCCATCGCTCGTCTCTCTCAGATCGAGTTTAGCACTTTGTTTTGATTGTCTGCGTGCAACTGAAACTGCTATTGATCTTCCCCCACACACACATTCCTCCTTTTTATTAGCACAGCCTCTCTCATTCGCTCCTGTCGTCCTGTCTTTCTCTGTCTCTCCCTCCCTCCCTCTGGTTGTGGATTAGGATGGCGTACAGTTTCAGTTTCAGCCTGTTCTCACAACTCTCCTCCAACCAGCTGCTGTGAGCGTTCAGGCCGCACAAAGGTCAAACAAAGGTCAAAAGTGGTGCGTGTGTGTTTGTGTTTGTGTGTGTGTGTCTGTGTGTGTCTGTGAGTGCAATGTTGGTTAGTAAAGTGAGGGTCTATATGTTTTAAGCGTGTTCCTCTCATGCCTTGCGTTCCTTCCTGCTTTAAAGTTTGTGGTTGTTTTTCATCGTCATCTTTTGCCTTTGTGCGCTCATACTGAAACAGATAGTGGTGCAAGATGTTCTCTGATCCTTTACTGAACTGAGAGTATGGATGGGGCATTGTAAAAAATCTTTAAAGTTCACATCTTCTTTCAACAAAAAGTACTTTCTGTAAAAGGTAAAATTCCCCCTTTATTGACATATGATGATTGATTGTTGGTCATGCTGAAACTGAATTTTGCTGTTATTGAGGGTTGAGGTGGCATTACTTTTAACTTCTTTACACAGTAGTTTAGGTTATTGGCTCCCAACCTAGAGCAAAGAACCCCCTCTAACGGTTAATAGGATATTTATGTGAGGGGCCTTAAAATGATCAGTAAAATATGTAATAACATTTAACTTTTACCTTTTTGGGGCTTTGACCAAAATAACTGTGCTGTAGGTTGTAGGTGGACGAGCAGTAATTCAGATTTAGTATTTTTATACTGTGTTAGTTAAGCACTTTCTTGATAACACGAGTTTATTGTTACTATGCAGATTTGGGATAAAAACATAAGATTGGATCCATACATAATATTTAGTCTGTAAATTAACATATGTACACATGTACCAGTTATGATATGTGGATTATTTTGAAAGTAAATCTTAACTTGTATACTTTAGTGTGCTTTTACTTTGTGTAGTGATTTGTATGCATTCCTATACTGCGTTTCTTGCTGCTTTCCCTTGTCCACTAGGTGCCGCACAACCAGCATTTAGCATCCAGGAAGTAGGCCAGACCTTGGCAGCGTGAAGCGGTGGGTACACCCTGTGCCCTACCTGATCTTTGTCGAAATGCAATGCCACACGTGTGCACATTATCAAGCTGCCTGGAGGTTATGGCAAGGCCGAGTAGTGACGGCAGCACATCAAAGGACGGGCCCAGTTCAAAGCCGTCTGCAATTTCAGAGCAGTAAAAGCAAGAGAACAGAAGCAGAGAATAGAGCCACAGGTGGGCACTTTCTGTTTAGCCTGTCCCCGCCAATGCAGGGATGTCTACTTACTATTGATGATAGATGATTGCTTGTCTCGCACCCTAGGTTTCTGTTCTCCTGTAGCCTCCCGGACTTTAATTTAAGCCTTCAGTATAAACAATTTTTCACCATTTTCCCTTTCCTACTTTTCTCTTATTGTGTTTTTGTGTCTCTTTCTGCATCTGTCCTCCGCTCAGTGTCCCACATCTCCGCCGCTATCCCACCCGAGTTAGAGCGCCACCCATTTCACCGTGCCAGGGCTGCCTGGGATGCAGTGGTGCCCACAAGGAGAGGGAGACGCCAGAGACTGACAGAGAGGGGGAGGGGAAGAGTGGGGGGGGAGTGCATCCCCATGGCAACTGTGTGTTTTTGTTAGCGCTCGTGAGTCAGACAAGCGGTGAGTCACAGTCAGGAGGAAACACACACATACACACACACAGTCACATTCATGCTCACACTCCCACTCACTCAAAGGGAAGCCAAATAAGGACAGCTACACCAACAAGCACAGCGAGGGAGAGCGCAAGGGCAGAAAAAAGGAAAGAGAGGGGAATGAGTTCGAGAATTTGTGCAAACCCAAAAAAAACAAGACAGAAACAAACAAAAGGAAAGTTGCAGATAAGAGAAAATGAAAGGCACAAAGACCTAGAGCTGGGATAGACGTGTGGATGCACCAAAATGGAGGGAAAGCGAGTAGGTAGAGGGCACGAGTGCGGGCACAAGCCCTCTCCCAGGAGCACACTTCACATGGGTGGGGGTAGCGGAAACACACACTGACACACCCAGTTTGTGCACACCTTGGCTTAACTTGCTAAACCACCCATTTATTGTCTGACGCATGCACATTTAGTGCGGCCACCTGGTTGTGCACAACAAACTTTACATTTTTGGGTGGCAAAACGGAAAAAGTAGCCAATTTCAGAAGGCCAAGCAGAGGTGTGTGTCTTCTAAAGAAAGCCATGTCCTGTTTTTCTGTTAGGAAAATACGTAGTTTGATTATTGACCCCGTCGACCCCTCTGGCTGGTTTATGTACCACGACCTGCTGCCCGTTGGAGGAGCAGTGTATTTGCACTGAAAAATCTGCCGTTTTAAGTGTGTGTAGGCTGTGATTTGTATACAGTTGACTGAGTCGTCCCACCCTAAATGTGTGTTTTGGCTACCGTTGACCCTGACAGAAAATAGACCTCCATGCAAACCCCACATCCTCCCTGCAAAGATGTATCTGTGTTTTTACAGTATCATAAAAGCTGATATACTGCACTGGTCCTTACAAAATGGACTTTTACTCTCTTCATGTTTCTCTCACTTTTTTCACTTTACCTCAGTAGGTTTTAATAGTCCGTCAAATGTTTGGTACTATAAAGTCAATAACAATTATTTTCCAAATGTATTTGCAAATGCAGGATAAATGTACCTTAAAATATGCTTATACCTTGAGTGAATATCTACTTCCGTTGTCTTTCTGTACATCCCCAATGGCTCACATTCAGCTCAGCCAATCAGAGCTTGGAGTTGCTGATCTTTCTTGTCAGGCTTATCTCTGCGAAGATAAGACACTAGAAACGTCACCTATCCTGCACAGGCTGAGAGCTGCTTCGTGTGTATAGTATATACATTTTTTTGAGATTCACAGCAGAAATGCACCGAGGGAAAAGTGCACAACTAGACTTTGAACAAAGCCGCGGTGAAAAACAAGATGCCTTTCTTGATAGGAATCTGTGTTTAAAGACACGTCCACCTTTGTCTGTTTAATCTGCACTCCAGCCGTGCAGCAGGTGAGCAGCAGGTGGAGAAGAAAGCATGGCATGGAGGTTGTAGGTTTTTATGGGGGTGAACTAGTAGCGTCAAAGGTCACCCCTGAGTGTGTGTGTGCGTGCGTGTGTGTGGGGGGGGGCAACAGATGGGAATGAGGGCTACAGGCTGATGTCCGAGCAGGCAGGCGAACTGCAGAGCTGTAACGGGTACAAAAGTTTTGTTTTGTGCGCCTGTTACCCACAAGTGATTAATGGGACAGAGGAAGTCACTCGGCTGTGTGTCAATCCAGATGATGTCAGCGGTTGAATGGAGGAACAGAAACACCATGTGGCCACCGATAGGCTTCCTCTCTCACTGACCACCACAAACAACCAAAAAATTACTATCTTACATGTACAGTACACTCCTTTTCACCATTTCCTCAAACGGAAAAAGAACTACATATCCATATCCGACTTTATTTCATTCTAAATAAACATTTCTGATTGTTCACTTCTGTTTTCTCTTCCTTTTTTTCTACAGCCATGGTGCCACTAACAAGACCACTATCAGCATTTGATTCACAATCTCTTGTTAGAGTGGCTGCCACTGCAAAACAGGGTTTTCTATACAAATAGCCCTTGATTTCCGCTGGTACTTTTATTTAACATTCATAAAAATCTGATTTTTTTCCCCCTCACATTTGAAGCCTCTGTGAACGCTGACGTCTACACATATCCTACATGAATCTAAGTGTAAAAGAGCAGCAGCAGCGACGGCCCTGCCCAGGTTTGGCCTCTCGAGCTGCAGTATTTTATTTAGGAAGGTTGATGGGCTCTATGCTTCGGAAAACCCGCTCAAGGATGGAAACTCTTACAGCTAACAGACTTTCAAGTTAATATTCTCCTAAAAATATCTCTAGTTGAAGGTCAAAGATAAGATGGAGTTGGTGAAATAAAAATATACAATTATCCATAGGTTTCAGGTGTTTCTAAAGACATCTGAAGGTAATGGGTGGAGTTCAATAGCTGCATCAATAATACTGTACAGCAAATATCACATTATTCGTTTACCATAGAAACGAGCATAGAAAGAAGTTGTTACTTCCTGGTGTGACTTAAATGTACATGCAGGAAGCGCCATGTACTTATATTACTTCATAGCATCTTCCCCAACTTCTGAAACCAAGCCCATACCTACTATAATAGTTTCACACCTGATAAAAACTTTATTACCACAATGACACACAGGGATGATCAGTTGAGGACAATGTGAGCGTGTCTGTTTCTAATCTTTACTTCCCTGTCCTTTACTTGCTCTTTCGCTTGCCTCCGTGCTATGAGCTCACGTCAGGAAAATCCCGTTCGTTCTCTGTTTTTTTTCCCCATGTTTTTGTGCTCCTGAGTCTGTTCACCAGGTTTCCCCAGCAGTCAGACCCCGATGGCTGGGCTGCTCTTGATGTGGCCATCTGGGTGGTCAGAGGGAAGGTCATAGGAGTGGCAGGCCTCATGGATGGATGAAGGAACGGATGTCTATGCCAAGCATCCTTAGGGTGTGGAAGGAGGTGTCGCTATCAGAACGTGGGAGTAAAGAGGCAGCAACAGAAGTAGTAAAAGGCTTTTTAGAAAGGAGACACATCGCACATGAGCTTGGCATTTTGTAGGTTCACGAACTGGCGACGAGCGCAACAAGTGAAGGAGCGAGAGGGGCGGCGGTGGAGCGAATGAGGGGAGTGAGGAGAGAAAGGAAAGCGAGCAAGGAGAGGGGCTGTAAAGGTGGTCTTGGCTGGATATTTTTAGCATGTGGAGTGGGAGAGGGCGGTATCTTCTCAAGGGGTTTTTCCAGACGAGTATATTTAGAGCCAGGATGTGTAAAAAAGACAGAGGGAGAACAGGAGGGATGTGCACTGTACACTAATGCCCGTCTGATGTAAGAGTCTGCAACGGGACCACACACACGGCTTTTATTTGCTCTGTAGCATGGCGACCCTTCCTATAGCTGCTGGTTACTCATTCACCTGTTGAGTCACTCGATCATAACCAAAGTATAAATACACATACAGCATGCGCATGTAATTCAACACTTTATTTTTTTTTTTTTTACTTTATTTTTTTTACACCAAGCCCATATTTTTACAGTGACATTTCTCACCCTGCAACTCCCACTCGCAGGCCTCTTACAAACTCCAAAACACAGAGTGCACGCACGCATTCTTGACCCAGTTTTGAAACAGGGGAGTAGCTTCTCGAAAGTGAACGCCCTGCAGACAGGTCGGACATTTAAAACGGTCGATGCCCAACAGCTTTTCAGCACATCAACTAACACCAGGCATTCCAGACACCACAAATCAGACAGCGATTTTCCAAATACTAAAGCAGCTAATGTGGTCTAAAGCTGAAGAGCGAGAGAGAGAGAGAAAGACAGCTGAGAAAGCAATGCTAATAATAATGAGAGAAATGAGAGAGAACAGAGAGAAGGAGAGAGCGGTGCGGTCTCCATACAGCTTGCTAAGGATAATAGCATGCACGCTGGCTGAAGCAGAGAGAGAGGGAGCCGAGAGAGCGAGCGCAGAGCCGCAGTGACGCCATTGTGGTTCCACAGCACTTCCTGTCTACCGCCACAGTGTTTGTGTGTCTTGTCTCCATGGAAACTGCCAACACATAAATACCAGAGAGGTACGAGAGAGAGAGAGAGAGAGAGAGAGAGAGAGCGAGCACAGAAAGAGCGAAAATAAGGACAAAGTCAAGTGGATCCAGTCGGAGCCTCCTAAAAGACGTGCCGGTCTTTTTGTGGACTTTATGACCAAGTTCTGGACTGGTTGCCAGTGACACAGTCCAGCGTGAATGAGGTGCAGAAAAGTTATGACCTCAAATGTCCCAGCCTTGGGTCAGGGGTGGATGGGTAAGAAGAGGCCCGGGGAAGTTGCAGAGAAAGTGCCTGCGAACGAGCCGGCGCTGCTAAATCAGGGTCGGAGCTGAGGAGGAGCAGAGTGATGAAGGGTTGACAGGGTGATTAGGGAGGCCACCTATAAGCTGACAGGCTGCTGGATCACGGCAGTCCTACAGGAGATTCACCTTTAGCAACAATATTTTATATTTAAAGAAAATGTGATTTCCCACTGGTATTTTTAACAAGATTGAGCCTGACAGCTGAGCCTTTGTCAACAGTGTGTTTATCGCTTTATGACCAGAGCTATTTGTATTTATTCAGATAAAGGTTGCAGTCATATTAAAAATCTAATATCATTGTTTAACCAGTGTTAAAGTTATTGCTGTTTGCTCAGGCGTGTGTATCACAGCAGAGGAAACAGTGCAAACGTTTTCAGAGAGAAGTGTGAAGTTTATGGACATGGATGAACCAGTGGTGTAGAATATGTGGCAAATGATCCGAAGACTTGTGGCTTTTATTTACTGACATATTAATTGTTGTTTTTAAACTCATAAACAATGTTCTCGCCTGCTGTTTAGCGGATGCCATGTGGTCTTAGAATGTGGGACACTAACCTCAGGAACACGCTTCATTTACTTCGCACAAGCCAGTGAAATAAATGCTAAATGAGAGATTGTATTAAGTCAGCAAAGCTGGTGGAACGGAGGAGAGAGAAAAACCTACGATCTCTGTCCAACCAGCAGAGAGCCTGTCACTGGCGCTCATGTGGGACACGACACTCTCGTTGCTCGTGGGGACTTTTTGTTCATGTGCCCTCGTGCAAGTACAAGAGTTACAGTCAAGCTTTCATGTGTGAACGTGTACGAGAGTGAGCGCGGCTCACTGTGGAATCATTACGAAGAACGTGTCCTCAGCCAGCGTGTCCTTTTAAATTACGTTACCACTGAGACCCCTCTGATCAGCTGGCACCACCTTAGCTCTTTGTCTCCTTCTCCTGCCTTTCCTTCTCTCTCCAAAACCATTTTCCACTGCTTATTGCATAATTGGATCTGACTCACCATGGCAACCAAATGGAAGTTGATTTTTTCCCAGACCCTGTGGCCCAGATTAGATCTAGTTGCTGTCGTCTGACTCACTGTCTCAGATGGTCACTCAGTCGAATGTCCGGTGTGACCAGTTGACACACACAAGTACAAACGCACAAACTACACACCACTACGTCAAAATAAAAAAATGTAAAACATTTGAAAAAACTTGAAAACATTATTTTTCCACAGTGTAAAAACACATAAAGCAGGATGTCGAATATCCATACAATACATACACACACCTATAAACCGTACTGTGAGACCAGAGAGAAACAACTATGGAGCATATTTGTCAACTAAAGATGACACAACTTTACTATTACTTCACAAATTTCCCCACAAGCCTCTGTGGAGCTCATGATCTGCAGCTCGCCCTGACCTTAAAGGCCTGTGATGTGTGACTTCCTTACTGTCTTATACACATGCACACATACTGTAAAGGTTATGCAACGTGTACGGGCTCCCCTGCCATAGTATGAGCTCGAAGGCACGAACACACAAAGGGGAAAGGTTTACAACCATACTTGCATATCACTTCTCTGATAATAATATTTCAAAGAACCATAAAGAACATATTACGGCGCAGTCTAACCGGGGAAGGAAAAAACCTCTGCCCTCATGTCCTGGAGGAATGACTGCACCCTAGAGCACATACACGGGCATCAGCAATTGCAATCTCATAACACCTTTTTAATATATTTATTTAACTTTGGATCATATTTCAGCCAGAATGAAAGAGCTGGTATTAGCCTTGAACTGAAAGTTTCTCTCTGGTGATGACTAGGTTTTGAGAGCATCTCTGTTTCATGTCTCACTCATTGCTGTACTGCTGTTGCGTGTGGCCATATGCTAATTGTCGAGTCTGTGAGGCAAAATAAGAGAGAGTTTACGCAGCGTGCATTGAGGTTCAGACCACAGAATGAAGATGGAAACATCTGGGTGGGAGGGGAGACGCACAGATACGCATATGTGCACAATCACATGCTAAGAGAAAGAAAGACAAATGTGTGAAGCCAGGCGACGGGTTCACTTTCTTTGCTAACCGATAATCAAAATGTAGAAAGAAAAGCTGAGGCACTACACTTCATTCAACTCCAGCTGTTATGCAAAGTTGTAAAAACCCCCGTGAAGATGACATAGAAACTGGGGTCCATAAACAAAACATTCAGCCATCTGAAGATAAACGATGTGTCGCAGTCATGTGTCTTACTGGCAAACTCATTTCACTAGGCTTGAGTGTATGTGTTGCTAAGAGACGTGTGAGTGTGTATGTGTGTGTGTATGCGTGTGTGGAATGTGTGACGTCCGCGCTCTCACAGGGGCGTGGTTGTCTGTGCAGGACTTCACCGTTGACATACATACACACACACACACACACACCCAAAGGCTTTAGGGGAAGAAGGGGAAGTCGTAAAGCTTCTAATAGCCCCTCTCAGAAGCCTGTGTGTGTGACTGTCTCTGTCTGTGAGGTGGGGGGGTGGGGGGGTTGTGGGGGGGGGGTCCTATGCATGACAGGTGCAGATCAAACATAGCTTGGACACAAACACCTCACGCATATGAAATGACAAAATGACGAAAGTTGCAAAAACGTGACGTGTCTAAAACCACAATAGCTACTACATAAGCAAACATCTATATTCTGCGTTAATATGAAATAAAAAGCAAGAGGAGTTCTCTGTGGGGACGCCGATGTCAACTCGCACTGAAATAAGTTCAATGTTGAATGTCAGTGTCAAACGATCTGGAAAAAATCTGCTTTGCTTTGTCTCTTTTTGCTGGGTTTGCTGTAACCCTGCACTGCTGCCCCAGATAAAGTCTGTCTCAGCATAAAAAAAGTAGCTCAAAGTTTCACTATAATAAGAGAGGAGACCAATTTTACCACTTCTGAGTTAATATATCTCCATCAACTATTTTGGCATGGAGCATTTCCCGTGTGTTGTTCTTGGCTTTCTATCAATGACTCTGTTCTGTTAATGACTTTGTGTCAGTTATATGAAGACACAAACAAATCTACATTCCGTGATGAATAAAAATTGTGTCTCCCAAAACACGTCTGCAAATTGGAAATGAAAGCATACTTCTAATATCTTATAAACTTGCTGTTAAAAGTTGTATTTAGTTTGTTTCTCTGGTGAAAATGTAATAAGTCTGATCCTTGTCAAATAACCAAATTATGACTATCTGATAGGAGGAGCTATTAGGAGCAACAGAAGCAACTTTGTGTGACTTTCATCTCTCCATAGAACTTCTCCACAACAAACTATTTCGGTGTGTTTGTCCACCGAAACCCCGAACATTCAGTGCTTCCTGCCTGCTATTGACTCAAACAGCCTTTGCTCATTTATTAGCAGCTGTGTGGCCAATTATCTCCCTGCCCCCTTTCCTGTGTTCCAGCAGCAGCTTTGGAAATGCACAGGGGAGGAGAAGGAGGAGAAGGAGGGAGCCAGAGAGGAGAGAAGGGGAGGGCCCGTCTGCTCTGACATCGTCATAAAGGAATCCCCTGCACTGGGCTGGGGCCGCCCACTTGCTTACTCTCACCCTGTCTGGCTCCCAGACACATTCGCGTTCACACACGCTCCCGTCTTTACGGCCGGCGAAGACACAGACTGACAAGAGGCTGACGAATGGTGGGGGGACGCAGACAAACACGGAGGCAACGAGGAGGGATGACAAGTGTGAAGTTCAACTTGAGAGGGTGACACTGGGGAGCATGAGGAGAGTGAGCATGAGACACTGGAAAGGAGTAAAAAAATATGTTCTTCAGGTAAGTGCAGTTTATCAGAACTTTTACAGTTTCATGACTTTATGACCCGGCAAATCTATAAGCTTTTCTTTGACTTTTTTAGTTTTTTGTCTGGGGGGTTTTTTCTTCTTTTCACAAAGAGGCACTTCACACTCACTTTCACAGCAATTCCTGCAACCTGTTGATCAGGACACACGTTCAGACGGAGCGAGAGTAACGTGCCCCTGCTGTTCTGATGTACTGTAATAATGCTAGTGGAATATTACCCTGACCTGAGGTCTGCCACTGTGGACCGGCTCCATTACAAAGGTCAGACGTACAGAGCTGCCTTGACTGGGATGGCTTCATTTCTGTGTGTCTGTTTGATTTAAGGGTTATATCTCCACCACTGTGAATGACCTAATGCGTAACTGCCTCGCTTCTACCTGTCGTCTGCAGCTGTTTGCTCACAGTGCGTGTGTCGTCTGTCTACCCAAGCGTGTCGCCTATCTGTCTATACGTCCATTAGTGCGTGTTTGGCTTTCCGTGAGGTGTTGCTGCTCGCTGGCAGCAGAGAGCGGTGATAGAGGTCATAAAAAGTTCTAGAAAAGCAGCCGAGAGACGTAATAGTAGTGGTGAGGCAAGGCTGGAGCCGCTCAAACATTCCTCTCATTGTTCAGAGGCCCTGTAAGTCTGTGAGCTCCCAAACCTCCATGAAAGGAAGGGAATCCAGCGGCTACTGTAGCTAACCCACTTTCAGCTGCAGTGGGGAATGGCCGTCTCTGTCCACCGTCGTGTCTGGTCGTCCACAGGGAGTGCTGGCGTGGAGCAAAGTGGGCAGCTGAAGGTGAAAATGGAGCGGTAGGAGGCAAACATGAGGCCGAAGTGCAGAGGAAAGACAAGATAATAATCTCTTAATGTAGCCCCACAGGGGGAGACGGGAATGGAGCAGGGGGGCTACTTTGCCTTCTAGTGTGACTGACTGTGACTTTAGATAAACTCTTGGCTGAAGGACATGGGAAAGAGGAGGGACAGGGTGGAGGTATTGTTATTCTCGTCTTCACGTAGATGAATTACTATGTGGGACGGGAGAGGGCCAGATGGATTGAAGGATGGATGGATGGATGGACGGATGGAGAAGTGGATGAAGGAAAGCACAGGGATAGAAGGAACAGACGGACGAGAGAAGGTGGGGACCTGGCACTCAAGCCTCGGCTTTGGTGGGGAGGCTGGGTGGGTGGGTGTGCCCGGCAGCAATCCGTAGGAATGGGCCCGGGCTCAGGAAACGGTGGCGTAGTGGAATAAAAGTGTGCGCGCGGAGTTTCTGCATCCATTTGTACATGTGTGCTTCATTGGCAGCAGGGCGGCTGTACACTAAGTACAGGGCTGGTGGTGGTAAGGGTGTTTGGCAATGAATCAAGCTGTGGATAGGGTTACACGCATTGGGCTACAGGGAGCGGACCACGGGCTTGGGCTGGGCTCCTCACTGCTGAGGCTAGCTTTACAGCCCCAAGCTTTTCTGTGTGTTTTTTTTTTTTTTTTTAAACTGGAGCTGGAAATACTTTTATTCTCAGATTAATGTCCCACATGTGGCGTTCCATTGATTCCAGGCCAGCCAATGAACATTCCCCTATGATTGAGGGAAACTGCAACAGAGCAGAAGGCCCATAGTAGAGCTCGAGTCCTTGTTTGAATGTCACTGAATGTCACGGCCTCAGCAATAATTACGCCCTCACACGCAACACGAAACAAATACAATATTACACACATGCGCATACCCAGACATGCGCTCCATCTAGTAGAGAGGCCCAGGGTGTGGTGCTGCATAAGGTGTGAGGGTTCAAAGATCTGGCTTTAAGGCTGGAGGGCCGTGTTCAGCATTTTCACTGCTGGTTTTTTTTTTTGAAGAGTGCTTAGAGCTGAATAAGCCGCCATGTAATTGATTTTATAGTTTCACTGTCTGGAGTTTAGAACAGCTCAGACTGAAAACGCTGTTCAGGAAGGTGCCGAGGAAACACATTGTGCTGCGTCAGGTGCCTTTCTTCACCTTCACACAGGTGATCTAGTTAATACTGAACCTTTTCCCGGTTTTCTCCCTCTGCCAGCAACGCTCGCTCCACTTATCGGAGAAAGTGTGTTTGGGAGGTGTAATGGATACAACGGCAATTACGAAAAGCAAACGTGGCGTATTTACACTTGTGAACGTGTGAAGGGTACCGAGACGTTACTGTAACCTTCGGGCTCCAACACTGCCTTGACGTTTTGAAGCACTTAGATCCATTTCACATGAAGCTGGGAGTGGAAACACACCGCCTCATGTGAAATTCTCTGCAACGGAAATATTCAAAAACGACATATGTTTTAGTTTGATTCATGCTTATTGATGAAGTGCACACAGCCTGTGGGCCTGCCTACTCGCTGTTTGCTCTGTGAAGCATTTCACAGCCTGGAGGTGTGAATGATGTCAGATTGATATGCATTTGAATTATTTCTGACTTATGACACACAGTGAGAAAGCAGCTAAAGCACATGCCGCATTTGCCCGGCAGCCCACTGACATAACTGCGTTTGATTATTGATAGAGAGCCCACTGTGTGCCGGGAGACAGATTGTGTCTGGCCTGTGAGCATGTGTGAGTCTGGGCATAAGGAGAGCGAAGATACGTGTTGAAACAACGTGGGGCTGAGATCCAGCTGTCTCAACAGAGGCTTTTCCACTTAACTGTGTGCCCTTGTGTAAATGGCAATGTCAATGCTGAACTCGTGAGGAGGAGACGGAGAAAACAGCCAGTGGCCACGTCTACATTTGGACCTCCATACGTCATGTGCACAAATATAAACACAGAAGAACACACACATTGTGTAAACTGTACACCCTAAAACCATCAAAGCACCCACACACCAGGCCATGAGCCATGAGACTCTCGCTAAAAGCATCTCGACATTACTAGGGTGCATCCGCTGACGATCCTCTCTCAGTGATTCTAATTTTCCAATGCTATTCCTCCTTCAGGACGCAACACGTTGGCACAATTACGAGCTGCCGGTGAGTTGCAGCCCACATGGCACAAACCGTATGATTATGCCTAACTACAATAAACATCCAATTTGAGATGAGTGCAACAAGAGAATTGCCCGATTCCTCCGAATCCAAGAGAGAATAACTGCAGAAGTGAGGCATGCTGAGATCCTCACAGGGAGAGTTTGAGGTGAGGTGTTGGACAGTGTGTGTCAACCAGAATGGCGTCATTACAGGGGAAGGGAAGGAATGAGCTCATAGACATTAACGGCTGTGGGTTCGACGGGGGGAACGCAAAGGGGAAGAGGGAAACCGATGGAAAAGATGAAAAGGCAGAGAAAATAACACACAAGATGAGCCACTGCCAGATGAAAGGATGGCGGGATAGAGGGTTTTAGGTTGATGGAGGAGAGGAGTTAAAGAGGAGTTAGCACGTTGTCTTTGATGGGTGCTGGGACCTGAAGCAGCCTTCTTTTGTGAGACTGTTCGCCTTATTGTGGCTGTGTGGCAGCAGGGAGGGAGTGTAGGTTTAATGAGGCTCGGCGGAATTCGCGGAGACGGTGCGATTCGAGACAAAATGTGAACGAACATGAACTAAATGGTACCGTGCCACAGCATTAACGTAATACCCGAAGTCAACAACGCTTTTCGCAGACAGGGAGACTCACAAAGCTCATAAAGACTAAGAGTAGACAGAAGACGAAGCGATGGTTTTCTAATTTCTTCCCAGTAGCACCAAATCACAGTGGGTACTCTGCGGTTATAATTTGGTGTTACTGGTCGATTGAACCGCAGGCTGAGTGAGAGAACGTTGGCCCGTAGGAAACTAAATGGCATCAGCACATGAGTTTTTATTCAGCGTGAGGTTCGGCACCGAATTAAAGGCTTGGAAACACAAATTCACTGGCGAGGCTCTGCAGCAGCCTCACAGTGACAACAGGCAGCCAGCTACAACTTATTTAGAGCCCGGAGTTCCCCAAAAGTGTCCCACTGACTCATACCTTGTACATGCTGCTGAAAATAAAGAGGCTGGCAAAATGGCATCCAACGTGGATCTAGGTCTCGAGCTCGCAGTGACTTTCAATTATATAAATGTGTCCTGTCCAGACAAGTAAAATTCAACAAAAAGGAATTCAGACTAATATGCTCGGCTCCAGGAATGATGAGTGTGTGTGTGCTTGTCCTTTTTTTTTTTTCCTTCAAGGCTCTGGATGTTATTACGTGTCATTTAACAGGCAGTAATAAGAAGCAATAACACAGAAAGTCAGTATTAATTTCTTAAGACGTTTAGCAGAAGCTTAGCGGCCGAGGAAACGAGGCCCGATGCTCTGAAGCCTATTTGTCCGCACACGGGAGACAGATAAAAGGGCAGAAAAGGCCGTTCTCTTCTTCTCTTTGGTCATAGTTAAAGGGAGTGCCACTTCCCTCTAACCTAATTCTCTATTCTGTCATTGAAAAGCTATTTTTATAAGAGGCCACAGGAAGTCTGGGAGATGACGAAAACCGTGCACATACAGCACACACCGGCCTGAGAATGTGCAGCGGCTGTGACCTGCGAATGATGTGGGGAATCGGGTCACTTTTTCACACAGATGTGCAAACGCGGGACGAAGTAATCAAGCGTCAGAGGAGACAATGCTGCCCGTTGCTGTGTTTGTTGTTTGTATTTGTGTATCCGGCCTCGATGTCTGTTGACCAGGGGAATTCCTGGCAGAGTGATTTTTGAGACTACAGGACTGAATCACATTGCCAGGGATTTCCAATGGCTGACATGAAGAGTGCAACTCCTTTCTCGCGCAGGCAGAGATGCACACTAATCTGCTAACTCACACGCAGTCACACCCATGTTCCTTCGTTTGCATACTCGCACACAAACACACCCATCCCGCTCTCTCGTCGCGAACAGAAGCTCGCGCAACCTGGGCTGTGCGGCAGCAGGACTTAACCCACATGTGAACAGTGAGTGTCTGCCATGTTCACAGTGGTTAAGTTCTGCCGCCACAGGGCTGCAGCCTGCAGGGATGACGGTAAAGGTCAGGGAGGGGCCGTACTGCATCAAACCACCGCACTTTGCACCAATGGCGGTTTTCCGACAAGCAGGACAGCACCTGCTCCATTGGCTCACTGGGCCGTCCTAAAGAGTCTCCACACCCAATTAATGGCACCCAACGTGAGAATGAGCACTGCACTGTATTTTTAATGTGTCCAAGTCACAGTGGTGTGTTTTATTTTTAAGGAAAATTGGATAAAATTGGTGCTAAATTTGGATAAAAAAAACTGGAGCCAGTGCCAGACATCACGTCAAAAAGTTCTTTCTCTTTTACAACAGTGTGAGGTCAACCAGGAGCCAAACGTACTGTTTCTCTGACTGATTCTTGACGACACGCAACGAAGGTCGACATCGCTTGTAGCTGAGCGTGTTTGCGGTTCACAGACGACTCACTACTACGGCTAAGATGAGTGTATCAGAGCAGTTATCGCCGTCTACGAGCTTCTGGTAATAACTGGTAATCTGTTAAATATGTAGAAAGTGTGCAGCCTTCAGTGTGTCCGCGTCTGCTAAATGTCAGCTGTCTCATTAGTGCTGAAGACTGCTCCTGTTCCTGTAGGGCGAGTAATAATGTCATCTTAGGTCATCATTTGTATCAGTGGCTGCTGGGGTCTCTCAGGGGCAGTGTGTGTGTGTGTGTGTGTGTGTACGTCTGACACTTTGTGTTTGCGTGTATTTTTTGCTTATGCTTCTACCTGTTGATTTGCACGAGCATCCGTGTCGGTTTGTTTGACTCATGTCTTTGTGCGAGTGTGTGTGTGTGTGTGTGTGTGTGTATAATAAACCTCTGTCTGCCCCCCACCCCACCCCCTGCTGGGTCGGTCTCCTGTGCCTGCTGTGCTGATAATCAGTGTGTGACGTCGGCTGGCTCAGTTCAGCAGGAACAGGGGACTGGTCTCATTTCCCCCCACACACACACTCACACGCACGCACACACAGAACTCCTCACCTAAAACCACTAAAGCAAATGTAATTTATCAATATAAAGTCTGAATGTGTGTGTGTGAATGATTGAAAACTTTTATATTAATAAACATTATTTCATGTGTCTTAAACTGTGAATTGTCTCACTGAATTCCTATCTGACACGTTTGGCAAAACAGATGTTCACACTCACGTCTTATAATGAAATGCTTTACTTGGATTTAGGGCTATTCTATTATTGTGTTTACAGAGCAATAAAATATATTTAATAAGGTATTGTGCAACATTTATGCCACTGTTTTTGTCTGTGTTGATTTTATTGTGAAAACCAAACACTACTGTATAAAAATGAGCAGCTTTTGCGGCTTTATTGTGAATATTTTTGCTTTTTATAACCAACTGTATAAATGAAAAATAATGATTATTCTGCCTTTAAAAAATTGATCATTAAATTAATAAAAAATAAATAAATGCATTTTAAAAAGCAGTGTGTGTTGTGTTTTGTTCATTGTGTCGTCATTTTTTTTTATTACCCTTTGTTGGTAGGATTTGTTAAATTCAGGAACAGGAAATTAAAGGTGCCACAGATCTGAGAAGCTGCAGCTTTTCCAAACAAAACTTCCTCCCGGAGATCACGCTGAATAACAGAAGTTCCACCTCTCCACTCGTGTCCATCAGTAAAAACGAGACTGGTTTTTGGCTGGAATCAGAGTCATGCCTACTAACAGAAATTTTTGTGTTTTGATTGAAAATGTGTTTTTTTTTTTTGTGGGGGGGGCATTAAAGTTGTAATTTAAAAAAGAACTTAAGAGTTTTGTATCACTAGCCTTTAGCTTCGTATGTACAGTCCAACACCGTTTCCACACATTTGCATAACTGAAAGAGAAGAAAACTGGTAGGCAACACTAATCAAATACGGCGCCGTGTTACTGTTAATAAATAACAGAAGGAAAACACATTCCTGTTTGACTGAGGTGATGGCTCACAGGCAAATATCCAAAAAGCTTCTGTCTCTGAGGCATTTCTTTTAATAAATGAAGATTGACATTTTCGCTTTACTGCCATTTATATTAAGTTGGACAGGTCGTATAAATGAAGCCCATCAATTTGAGGCCAATTTAATGTCAAACACAACAGACCTGAGAGAAACATTCAATTCATAGAAAATATTTGCCAACAGATGCTTCTCAGACTGAATCATGCCTCAATTAAATATAAAAGACATGACAAATGTAAAACTAACTCAAAATCTTTTTGATCGTTATTGTTGAAAATGCTGCATCATAAATGTGTGTGTGCTGAGTCCATACTGCCGACACAGTGCCGCTATTTCCTACTGTCCAACCTGTAAGTCGTGAAAAAGCTGCTGTTGCTCCCTCACCTCCTCTTCACATCTGAGCTGAACTGTAAAATTATGCAGCTGTTTATACTGTATGTTTATGGACGTGTACACAGCCTCTGGGGTCCAGGTTTGAGTTTTGCATTTACCACCTGATATAAAGTCTGACTTTTCATTTCCTCATAAAGCTGATGCAGATAACTAAATATTTATACATATTAGCAGTAATTCCTCAAAAAAGAGTTATTATAATATTTATGTTTGCTAACACAACAGGAAAATGTAAGAAACACAACTATGACAACTGTTTATTTTGTGAGTTTATACCAACTCATCCCTGAGCCATCATCCAAAGTCTGGGCACGCCTGTAAATCACTGAAAACATTCATCATTCAGTTTCTAAAATTCCTTTTAAAAAGCAGCTCTTTAATTTCATGGGAGGTGACTTTCCAATGAAGTGTTTCACTGCTTATTTTCCGTAAAAGACTCAAATTGCATTGATGCAAAACATATGAACATATATAACTACAGGCTTAACATTATATAACCACTTTCAACTAGAAAATAAACACAGAGTTTGAAAAGCTGCTCATATGGGTGAAAAATGCATAAAGTGTACAGAGACCAGTACAGTCAAAATTAACTGCTGATGGCAAAGTGTGTTTTAATGACATTTTAAATTGTCTGAATAAAGACTCGTTTATATTAGTGAGTCTCGCAAAAATCTAACGTGTTGGTAATAACATTTTTGAGTTATATTCCGTTATGAATGATGGTGATCATTAACTTGCACTCATGCTACTTGTGATTTATCAGATCTAAATTTTTAAACACTAGTTTGACATTAATACTTAATTAATTTTAATGTTTACGATTTAATGATTATTATCAATAGTCAGTCCGGAACCTGCAGTTATGGGCTCTGTAATGCTTCTGCTGTTGTCAACACTAATGAGTTATAAATATATAAATGGCTTTAAGTTCATAAATTGGTTTTATCACTGTAAATTTAAAAAGAAATATTTAAAGGTGCTCACTTTATTCACCAGACAACTAAACAATTCTGAGAATCGCAAACGTTTTGTTTTTAAATAGTCCGAAACCTGTGATCCTCTTTATTTTTCAGTCACCCTGGTGATCAGCAATAATGCACAGAGTTTAAGCCACAATTATAAAAAAAAATGATGAAAAATGGTGACGGGGCAGTAAGCTGTAATCCGGATGTTTGCCCTTGTCGGCTGGTTACTAAGGCAACAACGAGACAAGGCTGTCATCAACCTCAGCCAGCTGCGTCAGAAGAGGAGACGGCGGTTCAACTGACGACTTCCTGTTTCTGAGAAAGCAGCATGAGGTAGAGGCGAAAGCAAATCCCCTCTCTATCTCTATCTATCAACGCCCCACTGTTCTCCTTTCCATTTATAAGTCTTTATCTTCTTTCTATACATTTACTGCTCTGCTGTTTACCTTCTATATCTCAGTGTTTGTCTTCGTGTCTCAGGCGACCGCACCTCTCTGGAAATCTTTTTCTTCCTCCCTCCTCAGCCCACACATCTGCACGCCCTCACCTGCTGCTACCTATTCAGCCTGGCCAATAGGCTTCCATGTGGGAGTTCCTATGGCAACATAACAGGTAAACAGAGGTGGAGATAAGGAGGCAGGGCACACAGCAGGACAGAGTACGGAACTCCTGCTGGGGTAATGGCACATGCTGGTGGCATGTAGGAACTCTGTTATCTGGAATACGGTTGCTCCATAGCATGAGGGCACTGCTAAGTGGAAAACCACGAATTACAAGCAGAGAATCACACAAACATTAACTTACAAAAGTGACATGAATATGCAAATGTGCACAAATCTAACTACTGGTCCCTCCGCTTCTCACAGATCCACCCCACCCTGCAGCTGTGCAGTGGGTCAGCGCTCCCTCTGTCCTTTCTTCTTCCTCCCTCCCTGTCTGGCTCACTATCTCTCGCTAACCCCCCCCAGAAAGACTGGCCAATCTGGCCGGGAGAAGACATAATTGCCATTATGATTGCTAGGGCCCTTCACATCAGACAGTGTGCCGATTGTTCTGCAGAGGAGGAAGGGGCAAGCACACAGTCGCCACACAATATTTTCATAGCAAGACTGGAGCTCATCGACACAACATTCAGGGTCTCTGTCTCTTCTCAGCCTTCCGCTCAGACTGTAAACTTTTGATCAAGCAGAAAGCAAACATAAGTTTCTGTGGAGCTCAAAATTCATACACCACTGACTTTTAAGAAAAAAATCTTTCAACTGTCAAGCTCTGGGTAAACACACGCTCGCGCGGTGCCCCTGCCAAAAGGAAATTATAGAAAGACTCAATGGAAAAGCAGTTTGCACTAAGACAGGAACACATATGCGTGTGTGTGCGAGACACATGGGGCTCGAGGTTTTGGGAAAATTGACCTTATCCCAGTTCCAATTTCAGTTCTCCATTTTTGTTTCCAAAAAGAAAAGGTCACCGTTCTCACTAAAATAAGAGGACACGCTGACACTTGAAACAACGCTATAAAAAGAAGATCAGGCTGCAGTCAATACCCACACTTCCATTTCCAATCCTGCAAATACAACGGGGCTGTGACTAAAAGAGTGACTCTGTGTAAAAGGACATGCGAGCAGTGATTAGCCACAGGAAATATCCTTTCCCACAATAGCAGACTGATGGATTGTGATGGGAAATGTCTTTATCATTGTTACAAGATTATGTGGTTGATTCTGCTGGCAGCAGAGGAGGAAAGAGCAGAGTCCCACCTACATTAGTGGGTAAAAACTGTGTGTCTGTGTACGAGCAAACACTGAACACACACACACACACGAGTTATGACGCTCCTGTAAGCACCTTAAGGGATTAGAGGGAAGAATCAAAGCGAGCAGCGCCTCATCAGACATTATTTGAGCTCTGGATCTGATTTTAATTACAGACGTGCACATTTGTTGTCGCTCGCACATGCGAATGAGATGATTCTGAACTTTTTTAAATAAAGCTGGACACAGTTTAATACCCATTTATCCATCTGTCCATGTGTGTGTGTGTATCACAAACTCTACATTTGTGATGCCCAGTGTTTTTGGTAATAATGCCATAGGAATGTTAATAAAGCTATGCTTTACCTTCAAAGGAGACTACATTAGAGTGAAATATGTTTCTAATATTCTGCACTGCTTGTGTGTGTGTAAACGGGTAAAACATGTGTGTCTGGGTTTAATGTGTGTAATTTAATTTGCACACTTTCCAAAATGTCATGAAAACTAAACATTTAAAAGTAGAATTCACTGCAGAACTGCACAAAGGTCCAACAACGTGATCATTACGTTCTGTCTCTCAGTGGTTGAACAACAGCACACACTCTCTGCAGCCGGTCCTTCATTATTTAATATTCTACAAATAATTTTTCCATCATGTGCCATGTAATGCAAACTTTTTGCATTTTTTTTATACCGCAAAGATCCTGATCATAGTCATAAGATGGACACCACGTGGCCTCACACAAACCTGATTCACAAAGGCTGTTTGTAATATTCTGTGAAAACACGTGAAGTGCATGAATGAAGTGTTACTGAGTAATTTATTGACTTTTACAGGCACATTCTTTATCCTGCAATAACAATGACAATAAGGTAATGACAATATAGAGTATTAGTTATTCTGACTAATATGAATATGAGTGCTAATATGAGGTAATATAAAAACTGAGAGGCAATCCAGAAATATATATATATATATTTTTGTGTCATGTCACACACAAACTGAAATAAATTAAAAGCCTTAAAACCTGTGAGTTTGCATCTATTCTCTCCCTCTCTCTCTCCCACACTCACACACACAAACACACAAATCCTTGATGCGTTCTAGACAGTCTCTTTAGGACATGCAATAGCATGCTACCCATGCCATTTCATTTGTGTGCATAAGAGAGAAAACGACTGTACTTGTTTCAACAAGTAAATATTGGTATGGAAGGCATTCAGACAGGAAACCCTCACTATCATTTCCTCTTTGTTAAAGTAGGTAATCACAGCACTTTCTGGACTTTACAACAACGTAGTACTGCTGACTCTTGAGGTTGCCAAGCCGCAAACATGTATTTCTAAATCAAAGGTTCAATAGATCAAACTCATATGCTCCAGTAGACAAACAAACAGAGAAGCAGAGGAACGAATCTGATTGTCGTTTCTTACAGAGCTTTTAAGGAAGAAAGCGTTTAATCTGTTTTCTTGCCGGCAGTCAGCTTGTCAGCGTGGAGAGCAAAGGTCTCGGCCACAATCAGAGGAAAAACTAAGGAGGCATCTGCATACACCTGGGAACAAACAATGAGAGCCATAGATTACGTTTCTGTAAGATTGTTATGTTGATGTTCTTTTACACGCTAACTTCAGCTAACTGAATCCAGACTCTCGTATTCCTATCTGTGCTGTGGAGCTCTGCTGCCACAGTGCATCTCTGGATAAAATGCTGAGAAGACACTGCCACCATCAGACTAAACTGGGTATTACAATCACAGAATATTCATGCGTACCATTTGTAGCTTGCATATTAAATGGAGGTAAGCCCCATCTGTTAGTTTGTACAGACCAAGGACGTCTAAAATACAGAAAACAACCTATCAAGTAGACACAGCAGTGACAACATGAGTGTCACAGCAGTAGTTGTAAAGTCTTGACGTAATAGATTTCCACCTAATTTGCTGTTTGTTTTGAAAAAAACATATCTGAAGTCAGCCAATATCAATTAAAAGGCAAGTAGAAATCCAAATCTGAAAACAGCGGAATGAAGACATTTTTAAATAACTTCTAATAAGAAGGTATCTGAAGACACAGGTGGAATAAATCATCTTAGTCTGGGATGAACATTTGTACCTTGACAGGTTTGGCATCTGTTCTGATCTTGCCCCAGGATACAGCTTCATCAGGTCTGGCCCCAGAGTCAGAACCATCAAACTCCTGACCCGTGTTCACGAACACGGCATAATCAGCACCGTTCCTCTGGAAGGAGACAGAGGAGCCAGTGATTCACAGGAATAAAGCATTTTGTGTGACATTTTGCAATGACCTACTAGGAAATGTGGGTTTATCCGGACAAAAATGTTTTTTTTTTTAATTCCACATAGTTTTCATATAAAAACCCCATGGCCAGTACTAATACCAGTGGCAAGTTACCATGAGATTAGCATTAGCTATGTGATGTTTAACCAGCCCTCCTCCCAGGATGATCATTCCTGTCCTTTTGGCAAACACCGCCTGGCTGTTCAACCTGCGGATATCTAAAAAAACAATTACAAAATTAAATATCACAGATGATATCTCCAGCTAAGACAGTTGTGACCTTGTTCTGCATCAATAATGTTGCATTTACCTTCCACAATGTCCAAAACCAACCCAGGGTTCCTGAATGAGTGGAAGTAGATCATGTCACCCAGAGAGCCATCTGTCAGAGCAGGACTGAACACTGGAATGTTATTCTGAAAAAGAAAATAATATCATCTTTACTCAGAAATACACTGCTTTGTACGTATGGCACAATAATCACCAACATACCGTAAACAGGGGCTCACCTGGTATGCCCAGTAGTAGACAGAGTCAGTATTATTGATCTCTTTTCCAAGTCGATGGATCATTTTGGAGGGAGTCCAATGGGTGCCCTGAAGAAAAAATATTAACAACATTTAACTCTTCAAACATGCCAACTGCAATACTTAAGAAAATGTGGACTGGACATCAGACTCAGGACTGCTAGTGCAATAAAAGAGCTGTAAGCACACAGAAAGGCCCACCTCTGTGTTCTGCTCCAGCAACATCTGGTCCAGGATGGGCATCAGCCAGTCTTCAAACTTACAGTAGTTGTCATTGGGCACCAACAGGTTCCCTATTCTTTACCCAGATAAGACAGAGGAGAAGGGGAGTAGGAAAGATGACAACAAGCTAAAAGAACAAGCTAAACACACAGGCTCAGGCCTCTCGAAATCCTGCAACATAAGTGGTTGGTAAGGCAATCGTCCACAGAGTCAATGGTTTATTTCCTGTCCCTACATGTCAAAGTGTTGTTGTGCAAGACACTGACCCAAAGTTGCTTTCCACCTGTAAATGAGAAGCAATATCGTAAAGCACTTTGCATAAAAGCCTATAAGCAGAAATTTAATTTTTTTTTCTAGGTTTAGTACCTTCAACTTTGAGGACAATATAATTGAGATTGGCTACTTCACTACAAAGCATTTTTGATGCTAGTAGGTGGACACTTGTAGCCGGGTAGCTGCTTTCCATAATTATTGTTTTTGGTGATAATAATTTCTAGCTCCAGTAGTATTTTTACTGCACAGACACAAGAGTGGTATTAATCTTCTCGTATAATGTTTGGCAAAAAAGCAAAAAAAAAACTGTTTCCTAAAATGTCAAACAATGTGTTAGTGTTAAATGCCATAGAGCTGAGTTTTATCCGAGGTTCCCAACCTGTTAATTCCTCTCAGGCGGAGCTCCTTGCCAGGCAAGCTAAAGTCTCCCAAATATGTGTGGGACAGACACTTGATCAAATCCTCCTCGATGCCCCCAGCTGTGGTAACAATCACATCCACCTATTACAGAGTAACAAAACACATTCTGAGACACAGCAATCTCGAAGCTGAAATTCTTTTAGTTGTTATGTGAGAGGTAACTATGACCTGAAAACAGTGTAAACATTTTTACCATCTTGTGCTCGGCCAAGTAGCGGATTGTCTCCCTGACTCCAGAGCTGATGAGGTTAGAGGTGTAACCCAAGAAGATTGTGCAGCCGGAGTTGCCTGAGGAGTCTTTATACTCATCTCCTTCCCCTTTCTCCACGGGCTCAAGACGTTTCTCTATCTGAGAGTGTGGGGTCGTTAGACAATGGCCGTAAAATACACAGAAAACATCTAAATCTGTCTCATCTAAAAGCGTCAGGAAAATGAAAAAAAAAAAGAGGAAAGGTTTATGATCACAGGGATTCTGTTCCTACACTGCTGTAAGCTCCAAAGGTAAAACTGTGTTTACCTCCTCTTACCATATTGTTGATCTCCTGGACAGCCAGGCTGAAGCTGCTGGCCTGGAAGCCTGTGGTGAGGTAGGATTTCAACACTCCTTGGAGATCCACTCCCTGGTTAAAGTCGTAGCCTCGGATCTTTGGCATGTCCTCAGGGAGGTCACAGCTGGGCTTGAGGACAGCCTCCATGGCAACAGAGGGAGCCTGGTCAGCCATCCCTGCTACAAAACACAGAGTCAGTTAGTGGTTAATGTCAGACAGATCATCACTAATGAAGACCAGACGGTAACGTTTAAAGAACTGCATAGCAGGGGTGAGATCTTCATGTTGGCAAATATGCTTTTAGATTGGGGGGGTTAGCTAGCTAGATATCCTTCTGGTGACTGCTGTCTTCTCCATTAGGACAAATTGGCTACGACTACTCAGAACATTAAGGACAGGTTCACCACCGGAACTAAAACCACAGCTGATGGTAAATCACATAACATTATCCATGTGCTCTGGTGTTAGCATAACGTAAGTGACGAGCTAACTGCGCCGGTGTTTCCTGTCCACTGACTTTAGTGGCGACTAAACGATTTAAGACAGAGATGAAGAGATACCTGCTGTTAGAAAGACGTCAGGTGAAGAATGAAGTTAAACAGTTGATGGCTGTCACCAGAAACGAGACGAGCAACGCAGACCTGTAAACACGGCATGAGTTAGCTACGGCAAGCGAGAGGCCGCTACGGAACGAGCGAAGGGACAAACTTGTGTTTCTTCGCCAAAATTATTTTACCTTCACGAATCGTTACAAGATGTTCACTCTACAAAATCACTCATAACCAGAAATGCCAGCTCAGTGTGGATATGGAAATAAGAAACGGTTATTAATTAGATGTAAACTGTAACACATTTTTGTATTCACAAATTAACCGTTTCTTTTATGGGGAGACAAATCAGCCACAGCTTTTGGAAAATGTAAAGATGCAGGACAGCTTTCAGCTGACATCACACCCAAAGCACGACATCATGCTTTGGCCAATGATCGATTCATCAGCAGCGACTGTGAACTGCTGTGTGAAGTTTGTGACATTTCCAACTCTGCGCCGTGTGACCTTTTATATCACAGGGCCTTTGAACTGGCCGAGCACAGAATAAAAAGGTGGTGTGGGTCAAAAAGGAAAGTCAGGAACTAGTCAGATCAGATTCTCCGGCACGACTTGAGCTGACTTATTGGATCAACTAAAAGACTGCAGATACTAGACCACTTTCCTGCTGTGTTTTTGGTGTCAAAGGAAGATTTAAGAGTCCAGATAGCAGGTCCTGTACTAAGGTCTTTGGCTGAAGGCAATGTCTGCAAATATGTGCAGCAGCAACAGTGTTGTTCAGGCACAAAAACTTGTGGATCAACTTCGTCTGGAAGCAAGCATGGAAAGAATCAAGGTATGTAATAACCTTACTCCATGCACGACAGCCTCCCATCATCTTCAAATTCAACCGCTCCATTTAAGAATAGTTTAAAGATTTTCCCGTATTAGAATAAATGACGTGCTCTTTCTGTTATTTAACTGCTAATGTCTGCTGATTATTTTAAACACAAAAACACAATGCTGCCAATAGCTGTGATGTTCTCTTGTGACCCAGCAGATCTCCCTGACAGCAGCAGACTTGGTTCAGTACTGCCAGGACCACAGACGCAGTGACCCTCTGCTCACCGGCATTTCTGCCTCCTCCAATCCTTTTAAAGACAAGAAGACCTGTGTGCTGCTTTGATGCTTCAGACCCAAGGCGACCAGAAAATGACCGACTGTTCCATGAACAGCTTCTTGTGCAAATTTTATTCTGTCAAAGGTTTATTTGTGTATTTACGTCACAATATGACATTTCTAATTTCTGCTAAAGACTCTTCTCTGACAGAATATCCTTTTGTAACAGTCCACAGACTGGTAAATGGATTTAATGCTTCAATTTTATGCCATAGTTCAGTTAATCCATGTGTCCATGTTCTCTGGAGCCTAAACGATGAACTAATTCAAGACAGTTTTTATTAGCAGAGAATTGTCAAATTAATTTCTACAGCTGTTTTGTTCTAATCATTTAACACCAAGATGTTTCATCACAGCAGTGAACAAATCCCACCAATAATTCACACTAGATTTTCAGGCTTCCTCAATAGAAATAGTTTTTCTAATATGTTTAACACAGGAATCTGTCCAATATTGTTCAAATGATTTATAGTTTGATTTAGCCAAACAAGTTATACATTATTCAAACACACACACACACACACAATAATAGGCATATGCATACATATGTATGTACTAAAAAGCTAATACCAGTGTTCAAATCAATTGCTTTTTAAATAGAATTAGTGTCAGAGAAGTATTTAACAAAATATGACAAGTAGCTACAACTTTTTGTACAAGGTTGATTCGTGTAATGGATTAAGTCAATTTCTAAGCTTGTCCATAGTACAAAAGAGTGAAATGTGTTATTTCTCCTCTTTAAATTACTGCAGCCTGTACTTACTCCTCATATATGTTAAAATCTTAGACTGTAAATAAAGACAATCTATGGTTTAAACATACACAGAGTCAAAAATGTCAACTGTAGTGTCTTTGAAAGCTTTGATACTGGCACCGAATGTATGTGACAAACATTAAAAATACACTCACTGGCCACTTCCTTATACTCATACGTACTCTGCCATGAATTCCATTTTTACAAACTTATAACTTCTCAGTTTATATTAAAGATGGTTCTAATGTTGTGGCTCCCCAATTTGTTGTAAACACAGGCCAAACACTGGAAACATGTCTCAACATAAGGAACTCCAGTACACTGTAATATTATCGTTGTGCTCTGATGCCAACATGGATAATATTAATTCTACTGCGTGTTTAATAATAAACATGTGGCCAACTTTCTGACAGTTTCATCATAAAAAATGAAAAAGGATAGCCTTGCAGAAGTAGAATTTATGGCAGAACTGCTGTATTGGATTGCATTAGATTGTGCAAGTGTAGCCAATGAGGGGGCCAGTGAGTGTAAAGGATTTACACACGTGTGCACTTGTTTGTAAAATCTTTCTCAAAAAGATCAAACAAGATTCATATATTAAAAAAGGTTAAGGAACTGTGAACTGAACTAGCCATTTTGTCATTTAACAATGTAAACAGAATAATAATTAGCATACATTATTCTTTTACACCTTTTTAACAAAAGCATTTTGGCATTGAAGCAAAATAAAACTATTTGCTTGGGCCCATGTAAAAAGAGGGATTAAAACTGTCTCAATTTCCAATCTTGCCTTTTTATCTTCATTACAACACAACTTTTTTGACATTGCCAGCCAGCCTACAAGACAAGAAGGGTGTTTTTAACATTATATGCTTTATGTTGTTTACTCTGCGTATGCCAAATGCTAATATGTTGAAATGCTGGGTTTGCAGGGTTTCAGTGTTTGTCCTCTTCATCGTTTAAGTCTTCTCATAATTTGCAGGTGGTGCCTTTTCATTTTCTAGGCCTCCAGATTTCCACACACAAATCCCCAGAGGCTACAGCAAGGACTCCAGCGTCCACACTCAGCTGACAGTTGAAGACAGAGGAGAGGTACAGGTTAGACGGTGACAGAAGCCAGTACAAATGAACTTATTACAATCAAAAACAGAAACCTGTTAAGCACTGCAAATGTTGATTAATTAAACTATTTTTGTTCATTGCTTTTTTATTAGTACATTTAATGTCAAAAAGATCCCCAATCCCCCAGCAAAGCGGTAATGTGCTCTGAAGATACATGTCTGATTACCGTATTTTCCGGACCATAAGCAGCTACTTTTTTCCGACGTTTTGAACCATGCGGCTTTAACAGAGATGCGGCTTTTCTATGAATTTTTCTGCAGCCCTCAGATGGGCGCTGTAGATGGAAGTCAAGGCAAACAAAAAGCGCCACACTCAGCTGACAGTTGAAGAATTTGAAGCAGAGGCTATCTGAGGTACAGGTTTCAATGTTGAATAGCGATTTGTGGTTTCAGTGCGGGAGAATGAAGCGACAGAAGCCAGTACAGATGAACTTATTTAATAAAACCAAATCAGCACTTTTACTGCCGTGTTACAGGCACCATTCAGGTTCAGGTGTATGAAAGGTTTTGGTGTATGAATAAACTGTTACAAAATCTTTTGTTGACTGCAAATGTTGATTTATTAAACTATTTTTGTTTTTGTTGCTTTTTATTACTACATTTAAAACGCGCAAAAAGATCCCCAATCCCCCAGCAAAGTGGTAATGTGAAGATACAAGTCTGATTAAACACTGACTTATAAAGTTACAAAAAAATAATAAAGTTACAACATTATATTCAAAAAGATTCTACATTTTCATTATTGGTAAAATGTGGTAAAAAGCACTGACCCCATTCACACCAGCATTGTACTGCAGCGTGCATAAAGTCCTCGGAGGTGCACATGGAATATGTACCTGCAGTGCAAACAAGAAGTGACAACACTGTTTATGAGCAGAGTTTAAACACAAGAAGAACCACGAATTCGCCTCTTCCTACCTTGACTGTTTGATCGGATGAACACGTATAGAGGCTTCCAGGTGTCCTGTGGATGCCTGTGACCAGAGCGGTGTGTCCTACATCAAACTGGGACAGGAGTTGTAATGTTCCCGTCTGCATGGAAAAGGAGTGGACCATGCCTCTGTTGTCCCCTGCCCAAACCTCATTGCCAATGTAGCTCATGGACAGCAGGTAAGAGTTCAGCTTGAAAGAGACAGGTTGGTGAAAATTAGTCTTGGGATACACGTGTACTCAAACTTAAAGTTAGTGTGATTATAATCTACCTGAATGTTCTTTAAGCTTTTGCCGGCCCTGCGGTCATAGACAGCTACAGTGCAGTCTTTGCCCCCAGAGATGACGTACTTGTCATCTGCAGCCAGGCACATTACAGCATTGCCATGGAGGCGAAGGCGTTTCACCAGAGGTTCAGCAACTGTACACAAACGTAGGACGTGTTTTCAGAAACCAACTTATCTGGCTTTAGAATGTCTTTGTTAGCTGCTAAAACCAAACAATGTTAACTGAAGTTGGTTTGGTTATAATAATGCTTGTCCAGCATCTTAACAAAAATGCTAGTTAAGACTTGCAAGAAAAATGCAGTTTGCAATTTACTAGTTTTTGACATTAATGTGATCCAATCTTCACCAAAAGCAATAATATAAACAAATACAACATTTCTAAAATGCCAAAACACAAACATTTATGATCTGATCTCCCATGTCTTTATTGAACACACCCATCCAACAATGTGATGGTGGAAAAACAAGTGGCATCTGACTAAATGTCAAGTGGAGTAATAAATAAATGTATTTTGAAAAATTAAATTTTATCAGCTTAGGAATGTTGTTTTGGTGAAAATCGGATCATATTTCATGACCCATTTATGCAGAAAAACAGACTTTAGTTTTTCATGTGACTGGACACGATCGAACCCCTTACCTCTGGTGTCGTACATGCTGACCCGCTTGTCAAACGTACCAGCCAGCAACACATCTGTCTGACAGGACAAGCACAGCACAGCAGCCCCGGCCTTGATGAGGCCCCTTTTTACGCCATTTGCCTGCAGGTCCCAGAGCCTGACTGTGCTGTCGAATCCCCCTGATGCCAGCAGAGGCCCCTGAGATGCAAGGCACCAGACCCAGCCCCGATGTGTACTGAAGTCACCCTGGCCTCCTAATGTATGCAGCAGCTTGCCACCAGCACCTGCCTGCAGGTCCCACAGTTTAACATTCCAGTCTCTGGAACCTGTGGCACAAACCGCTCCCTCTCCTCCAACGAGGAGGACCGAGTTGACCTGGGCAATGTGGTCTGATGGTACGGTTATGCATTCCAGTGCTGGGGGAGGGCTTGGGCTTCTTTGGGATTGATGTTGCAACATGTCTATTTGCCTTCCAATACCCAAGTTCTTGGGATCTGCCAAGTCCTCTTGTTGATAAGGACCCCCATCTAGCCCCTCAGCACCAAACACCATCCTGTGAGCCCCTTCTTCTTCCATTATTGGTGGTGCATCATCTTCCAGCCTCTCTTCAAACTCCTCTCTCAATCTTACTAGTTGGTCTCCACCAACAACAGGCTGTATTTCACCATCCTCTCCTTCCATCGCCACCTCCCTCCCTTCATCATCACCATATGCAACCTCCTGTGCTGCAACCCCCACCCATTCTACCTCATCCTCTCTACCATCCTCCTGCGCTTCATCAACTAGTTCCCCATCTGGCTCTGCCCTTTGCCGCTGCCTCACTTGTTCCCTTTGCTCCACCTCCTCCTGGGTCCGTCTGGCCACAAGGTGTGCTTGGTCGGTCCAGTATGTTATGAGCTGCTCCATCTCCAGACAAGCAGTAGGCCAATCAAAGTCTTCCCTTGGCCCCACTGGAAAGCCAGCTCTGGATCCTGTTAATCTGCGTGCTCGGAGCTGCCAAGCAGTGCTGTCCTTACCCACATTACCTAATGCATGACAGACCTGAACAGTGGAGAGAGAGAGAAAAGACTCTTGTAAAATTAAAACATCTGATTATAACTAATGGTTCTATGATAGTCCAAAAGATCCACAAGCTGGGTAATGCACAAAGAAATACAGATATGTGCCAACAAAGTTAAAGGAGACTGCTCGCGAAAATAAATGTATTCTAGAATGCAGATTTGAAATACATAAAAAATGGCTTTGTACGTTTTATTGGAAGGAAATGCAGTCAAACAAAACTTTGGATTAGTAACATGGTTGGAGTCTTTGGTGAAACAAAGACCATTGATTTTGGTGAACAAAAGCAAGCGAGAGCCAAGTGTTAAAGTCTAACCTTTGGCAGCACGGTAATGACACACTGAGCAGGAAGGTGGAGGGCGATGTTGGTTACCATCTCCCACGGCAATGACAGCAAGCCACTGGTCTCAGCCGAAGGTGAGGGACTCACATCTGCAGAGGCTGGCGGACCAGCAGGCGCAAGGCTGGAAGGAAAGTGCAGACAGTCGGAACTTGCTTATGAATTCCACGATCAGCCGGTGAACGGAGGGTGAAGGGAAGTCTTACCACTGCAGCTCGGGCCTGGAAGCTTCACTGCAGGTGGATTTCACAGGATCGGGGGCTGGACCGTCCTGCTCATCGTGCGTTTCTGCCTCCGGTGCACACAGCTCAGCATTAACCTCAGACATCAGCTCGCCTCCTCTTGCTTTCAGCCGCCTCTTATCGGAACTGTTGCCTCCAAGCACGTAGTTAACGGACACATACAAACGCAAACGCGGCGACAAAAGTGGAAAAAAGAAACGATCGCGTGTCCTTCATGCTCTACAATTCACACACCTGCTAATTTCCATGATCGCCGGTTGTCCTTTGCCATCACACTGTGTGTCTGTAACCGAAAACGAATGAGTGTTACACTAGTTAGTTAGTTAGCTAAGCTGCGGCAGGTTCACGTACCGCTGTAACGCGTCGTTACTAACAACAAGCGCAGCAGGTAACGCCGGTCACCGGACAACAGCCTCCGATTCACTTTAACTAAACACTGAACAATGTCAAGAAATGTATTTCAAATTAGTACGGAGATTTCACGTGGTGCTGTAATATCCATTGTCATTTGTCAGCTGTTATCTAGGCGAACTACAAACATTTCAAAGAAGACTAACGCTTCCGGGCTGGGAAGAGGAAGATCGTCATCAAACCGCGTCACAACATAGCAGCGTTAGCATGTTAGCAATAAAAGGCTGGGATGTCAAAAATAATTTTAAACCTCAGATTTTTGTACTGCAAATCATTTTAAAGAAACTTTAGGGGAAGAATGTCCTATTTTATTTAAAATGTTTTTTTATTTTTATTATGTAAAATATTAAATCTTTATGTATACTATTGAATTTGAATTTGCAAATGTAGATGCAAGTGTAATGCAGTGATGAAATTCTTAATTACATAGAGAAACCTTTATTTCTTTATTTCTGAGTTGTCCTTATTCAATTTCATTTTTTCCATACTGTTCGTTTCAGCTCACCCAGAAGCAAAGTTGTTTTCAGCCGAATTCAAAATCAAATCACAGATTCAAGTTTTAAATTACTATTTCTTAAAACACACAAATGACATGGGATACAAAAATCAGCAAACTCCAAGCTTAATAGAAAAGGTTTTATTTTCCCCTATTCACAAAAATTAAATAAAAAGGGATACATCAGATAACATCCCACCTGCACCACAGTTCAGCAAAAAAAAGTACTACATCAAATTCATTTGCCAGCCTTGATATCGATTGAAACAAAGTTATGAATTTGTTGTCCACTTTCTCCCCTAAGGTATGCACCAAGCACTGACTCTCCTTCAGTCCAACCGCAACATCAAATTTGACGTAATCCAATGGTCCGCTATAAAACAACGAAAACAAATTATTCTTTAAATAAAAAGAATAAAAACAAAAAAAAACTTTTAAAGTCCAAAACAAATTTGTGCATGGGAGCACAAAAAAAAACAACTATAAAACAAAACAAAACAAAACTTTCACATGTGCATTAAAAAATAAAAAATAAAAACGTGTGGACAACTTACATTTGTATGTACTTCTGTATATAGCTTAGTGTATCACGACATGCGAGAAGAGGTAATGCCTCTGCGTTTTACAAATTCTTTGTGGCATGACATCGGCATCCCTTTGATGAATGTAGATGATCCGAGCACATTCGTCCTTGCCTGTAATCAATGATTTGCCACCTCATCTCAACACTCCTGCAGAAGATACAATCGGGCTTCGGAAGCCAGAAAAGTGTCCAACACTGGCAAAAATTGTGCTCAGGCATAAATCTACGTCACATTTGTTGAGGAAATATTACATATTATTGCTTATTGTGTAAGACACGTAATCCACAGATATGAGCCAATATTTAGCAAATGCCTCTTTATTTTTTTTTAAACCAGGCAGGAATAGATTTTCTGTTTTAGTATTTGCGAACCTCGTCTTGGGGGTTTGAAAACTCTGGACATCGCTTTAGAGTAGGGCTGGTGCAAAATTACATCTGAACAGTACTCGCCGACACACCTTTATTGTAGAATACCAATAGCCACATATACTTCCATTACAACTGTCCACTATGGATAATATCTAAAAGATAAGGCTGGATCAAGACCACAACGCTCACACAAGCTAACCAGTGTTAAGGGAGAAATAATAATTAGGGGTCTGACTCCGCGTATTCCCAGGCATATCCTACACAGTATCGACGGGTGAATATATGGCAACAACAATCACTAGTTTGATCAGAAGCTGGAGGAGTACCTTATTAGTCCAGCAGTCAGTTACGTTGCCATTGACAAAGCTCTTATAAAGGTGGATCCTCCAAAGGGACCACTTATAACATGACTTTATATTTAAAAATAATAAAAATAAAAAGAGCAGGACTAATTGAAAAGCATGCAATATTCACGAGAAGGAGAAGCCTTAATGTCTCAAACAGCCATCATTTAACAAAAATGGTGAGAAAGACAGACATCCTTCAAGACAGATATGGGTTGACATGGTGCACTGGGACATGGATCCAACATACTTGTAATTAAGATTTCTTTCCTCAAAAAGCCTACTCAACTTATTGTAAAAGGAGCTACATAATAAAACTATGTTAAGAGGCCTCAAGTCTTATGTAGCTATTTTTCCATTACTTAACATTATCATTACGCTTACTTTAGGAAGCCATTATTACAATCCTAAAACCACTTATTAAAAAAAAACTACCTCAAGATTACTGTCTTTGCCTTACAAGTGAGACTGTAAATTTCTTACAAAAGAAAGTGCATTTATTATCAGTATGATCCAATTCATTCTCATCTCCCTCATCAAGTCTGTGTTGTAGGTAATCTAAAGACGAAGCAGCAGCAAAAACGATTCTCAACTTTGCCTACAGTATTTGAACTTTGTTGCAGTGAATGATTCTCCAAACATGAGCCGATTCCTGTATCAATCTGCCTATAGCTGGCTCTCTCGCGCTCACACTCACTCTCTCATACACACACAAACTATAAGGACATTAATTAAATGATATGAATGGAAGAAAAAAAAAAAAAACACTTGACAGCTTCAAATTATGGCAGCCTCCAAACTGACAATTAACGCAACACATCAAGTAAGCAACAAGACAAGACGTTCACTCAAACATGCGTCACATAAGAGGTGATCATATGCCATGCAATAACTTGCTACTGCGGTGGAAAAAACCTTGGATGACAGAACTACTGCATCTCTTTTTTTGCCTCAAATGAGGGAGGAAAAAAAGAAACCTATGATTTAAGAGCAACTGAACAACCAAGAGAAGAGGAAGGAAATTAAATTCATCTAAATATACATGTGAAAAGAGAATAAGACCCATGTATATATGCACACCAAAATGGTTTATGCAATTTTGCTGCAAAGGTGCAAAAACTTGTGCACATTTCCTGCATTGTTACATAGTAAAAGCATGTTTTTATGTTTAGCCTCTGGCACAAGCTGGTTTTTACACATCTATGTGTGTGAGTCTTACAACCACAACGTGCATTTTGGTATTTAGGACTGTGATACCCTATGCTGGTTCAGATAATTCCGTATTTTGTACCTATCTGCCTCCCCCCTCCCCTCCCAGCCGTCATCTATTTTAACAGAATAATCAAATTAAGGAGGGGGAGGCCAAAGCCAGCCCCTGTTTTGCCCTCACCTACCTAGGATCCCTGCGGTGCTGTTGGCGAAAGTCACTTTTGAGTGTGTTGGATTTAGTGAGGCGTTTAATCTGAGAGGTATATGTAAATCCCCAGTTTACCCTCCCACACCCACCACCCTCCTCCCACCCTCCCTCACAGAGACACACAGGGCGCGTGGGGAAAGGGCCCCATCTGCTGAATGGAAGGTCAAGGCCTCCCTCCAGCTCTTGTTTCCTCCCATGTGATCTGGGCAGTGCAATAAGTTCCCCAGTAATCCTCCCCTACTTTAACCTGGGGAAAAGACAAACACAAGAATGGAGAGAGGATTCAGAAAATAATATGAACAAGCAGCAACGTAAAGCTAATAAACATTGTGTCAAACATTGAGATTTGATTGAGGTGACCTTCAATAGTTTGACTCTGGATCAGAATAAAACAATTGGGAACAAAATGTATCATTGTTGATCAATGAGCTGGGTGTCTCATCATTTCCAGAGGGATACAAGGTTGTAATGTTTGTGATGCAGATGCAGCTGCTGGATATACCTATAGGTCAGTATCCTGTGTGGACCAGAGGGGAGGTTGGGCTAGACACCATAGCAGGCTGACAGGCGCTCCTTCAACAGAGGGGGAAACTGCTCAGAGAACTGCTGCCAGTTTTCTTCCCCGACCTGGTCCTTGAAGCCATGCAGGATCTTTGAGGAGAAAACAGAAAAACCATTGATGTTATTCACATAGCACATTTTAAATATCAACGGAAAAGAAAGAATGCAAAAAAACTGGTTCGTCAAAAAGACACTTTCCAAGATCAGGGTCAGTTAACAGGACAGAATAGCAGGCCTCTCCCTTGTAGGTAAGCTAACCCCCCCACCTTTTCAACCAACTCTGGTGTTCAGTCAAACAATTAACTTAGTCTTCCCCTACTTAACCCTCTAATGGCGTATTCTAGAGGTGGCCCAGACTCAGAATTTTGCCAACTGACTTGGATACGGGTGTGATAAATATCTGACTACTGGCAAACATTCACAGGACATAACACCATCTCTAATGACCTTGACTTGCTGAAGTCTAAACTTTCCTGAATCAGCAACAGAACGAGACAAAAGACGCCAAAAAGAAAAAAGCCAACTAATATCTAGGACCACCTTCCATTTTCTGAAAACAATCTGTAAATCTACAACCCCTCTGAGTGGTAGTTCAAACAGCTTGTAGATTTTTTGATGGGCTCCTTGGCCATGGAAGTAATGCTCAGCTGTACCTGTATCCCTTCATACTGTGCATAAAAACAACTTTTTATAAGTAAAATTTACAGTTTGAATTCAAATGTTGAATTCGAGGCACTTACCTTATAGAACATGTCTCTCAGGTCATCTTTAGGGCTGACCCAAGAGGCCACAGCATCACAGAAGAAGATAAAGTCCTGGGAAAAGAGGACTTGTTACATTAACACACACACTGAACTAGAGGTCCCTCATTTTCATAAGCTTTGAAGGAAACAGGACTGAAGCAGCTCACCTGCACCACTCCCGCAGGGTTGACACCTATCATTACGCAGATTCCCCGGAAGGCAGAGTCCTTCTCCTCATTATCTCTGATATTCCTCAATGACGTGCACCTGCAGAACAAACAATGAGGACACAATAGTTCAAATTATTTATTGATTTAGATTCCTGGGGCGTTTTGTATTTTTAACAGCCTAAAATTTAAATTCCTCCCTATGGTTTTCTTCACTTCTATGAAGACAAAAACTTCAGTTTCTGTGGTGTCTGGACCAGAAAATAAATAGAAATAACATCTTATTTCAAGTGTTAACATAGTAAAATAATGTTCACACGTGTGACTCACCATGGTCTAATGAAATGCTGCAGCTGTGGTGCCACTTCCTGTGGACAGACATAACCAAGTCTGCCAATTGTAATAGCTGCAGAGAGAAGGACAAAAAACAAAATCAAACGCTTTTCAGAGATTAAAAAAAAACTAAACAAAAAGTAAATATGACTGGGCGTGTACCTGTGTTTTCCAGGAGAGTCTTGGGTGTGTTGGGTCTGTTGATGATCTCCACCAGGTTTGGCAGGACCATGCCTACATACGGCTGCATCTCTGCACCTAGAGACATACAACAGTAAAGAAGCACGTGTCTGAGGAAAATGGGGCGTTTGCAATGTGGTTGCAACATGAACTTCAAACGATGAGAGTATCTGTGCAGTTACTTCACTCATTCACACTTAAACCTACGAGGCCATTGTAAAAGCTCACGTGTGCATTTTGTATTGCAGTAATTTGGTCCTGCATAATTTAACACAATAAATTAACGTGTGCAGTAAACCCAAACACAGTAAACTACATTTGTAATCAAGTACTTTAAGTAATTTCGCAAACAGTAATTTTTAGCTATAGACACATTATTTCAAACTGAGTTGGTCTTTAAGATGAATTATAACATTATTTCAAACTGAGTTGGTCTTTAAAATGAATTATAACTAATGCACTTATGTAACTACAGTTACGTTTGTTCTAAATTGACCTTTGAAGGTTCAGATCAGCTTGTAAATTATATGGAAATTTAACAAATAAAAAATTAATGCAACATGCTGCTTTCAAAACAAACAGGTTGAAGAAAAAAAATGTCAGAGGACTTTATTACTAGTAATAAATAGGTATCTGAAACTAGGTTGTCTACTGACTGCTGCAGCAGAATGAGCATCGCTATTGATATATTTCTGCATAACCCTAAATCTGCATGTTCAAAACATGGGTTGAGTTTTTACAACGTTTGCAATTGTCGATCAAGTAGGGTGTCTGTACATTTAAAATCAAAAGGAAAATGTGGTGAATATTGACCAAATGTAGCCAATGAGTGATCCTATTTGCAGTTTGTACAAGGAGGAAGTGGCAGCTCTTAACATCACTTAAGGAGGAGTCTTAAGTAATGTTGAGTGAAGATGGTTTTATGGTCTTTAGTGTCCCTACGCTCACCTGGACAGCTCCCTGTTTGCTGCTTGACATGTGTGCCTGAAAGGATATCATACACAGTGTCACTGGACTGACTGGATCACGTACGATGGCTTGCCAGGCATACATGCACGCGCACACACTTTCACACAATCCAATCCAAAAGCATACTGAATTTGGTTCTGGTTCTCCGGGATGTTGCGACAAACAAGAGGGACACAACACACAACACGGATGCCATATTCAAACTCGAACTGGTCCAAGTAGAGCCCAATGCTCACAGTTTCAAGAGATGGAGAAACGCAAAGCTCAGACCAGCTGAATTATGATTGGAAAAAATTTAATACTGATTGTAAACGGTTCAGGGAATGGTCAGTAACTGCCATGTGCTAGGTTTTTACTTAAGTAATGCCAAGTTATCAACTATGCTCTTTTCAATTTTAGGTTTAAGAATAATATGCTTTCCTACCCATCACTGTAGGCCCATCCACACTTCTCAGACTCAAAAAACATCAGCACAAAGTAATCAGATTTCGAATGTCTGATAAGTGATCATCATAGAGTGTGGTACGTTGCCACAACAGATGGGGAAGCTACAATCTGACTGGCCTCCAAAAATAAATTCAAATATCTTTCTGGTAATGATTAGTTGTTGAAGGTTTTTATAGGGAAAAGGGAAACAAAAAAGATTGCAAAAGAACTTGTCTAGACGTTAACATGCAGACTTCAGGCGGCAATGCTCAGTTGTGCAACCTGAAGTATGAGCAACATCTGAGGCGTGCAAATGTGTCATTTCGAGTCAGTGAGGTGAGTGTGGGGAACTTGTTTTCAGGAAAGGCAACCATTTGCTAAAGTGCGAATTCAGACTGCTGTCTTACCCATTTGCATGGAGATCTCACCAATGGCCCAAGTGGCATTGTTGCACACTGAAATGAACTCTGGGTTTAGGTTGTGCCCCAGGATCGGCATAAACTCAGCTGGGGGTTGGGGGTTGGCAGAAAACACACGTGTTACAATTCAAAAACTTGTGGTGAGCATAAAAGAAAAGTCCACACATAATTTGAGTGTGTATAAAGGTTTCAGTCCCTGCAATTCAAGTAAAACCCAACAACTTCCCCAACAGCACATTAAAGACACTTGACCACATGAAAGAACTGGTTTAATATATGACAGAAGAGCAGAGCTGAGGTAATAGGAGTTTCTGTCAAGGTACACTCACCAATACAGGGCTTCACATGGAGGAAACATGCCTTGGTTAGATCACCCAGCAGAGCAAAGGAGCTTTGCCTCACTTCAGGCATGGTATCCTGCAACACAGCATAACCACTTCAAGATATTTTCAAAGAGGCCCAGACATGGTCTGGAGTTCTTGTATAACATATGCAGCACACAGTAAGGGGAATATCAGACACATGTGTTCCCACATGTAGCTCCTCTAGGTAGTAAACACACAAGTTCAGGGTCGCAGCTTCAATTTTGTACATTAAATACACACACAAAAAAACACTGTCCTGGTGAATGTTTGGTTGCAATTTTTGTCACTTGTAAACTTAAAGAAGGAAACTGGGAAACACCCTTTACCTGCATGCACTGAAAAAGTAGGGTCATTATGTTGGAGCGTGCCACAAGCTGTTCCACATGACCCCCCAAACCCTCAGCCAAACCGCTTAGCAGATCCAGGGCCACAATCATAAAGTCTTTGTCGGGAGCCTCATACTGGTCTGGGTGTTGGTTGTACATCTATACAAACAGGGAAGACATGTTTAAATTTTTCAGAGGATAAAAGAAATGATCACTACTACTTTATTTTGTGTTTTGTATTCTCACCATGGCCTGAGCTAGTGTCTTCTGAACCAATGTGACACAGCGCTGATATACAGGCTCACAGTACGGAAGAAAGCCACTCTGCAGGGCGGTGGCTACTGATGACAGACACTGTGAGAAATAAAGATTACTTGTCAGACACGTAGAGTTTGCCCAAAACCCTCAGAGAAATATTCAACCACTGTTCTTTGCCATTCACTCTAGTTTGACAGAGCCATTAGCTAAACCCAACACAGGTCATTGAACAAATAGAACTGTGAGGAATGGTTCAAAATCATAAAAAAAGGGGGCAGGGGATAAACTAGTAGTGCATGTGTCACTATAATACTAATTTCCCACCTCAAGTAGTGGGAAAAGATCCTTATCTTCATCCTTCAACTCATTCCACTTGGCAATTAGGGGAGGCATCAACTTTGAATGTACTCCTGAGGAAAAAAACAGTAATAAGCCAGACTTAAAATAATAATTCAGTTTGATTCTGCATGTCGTTAAAAAGAAAAAGAAAAACGGAAATCTGTACGTGTAATTTCAAAGCTACTTACGGGCTGATTGAGGTGATGACCCACTGAATCGGCCAGAGTTCCTATGGCATCGTAGAGAATGAGAAGATTCTTATGCTGGTACTTCCCAAAGGCAAATACCAGTGTGTCCAGGATGAAGCTAAGGTAGGGCACCAGCTCTGTGCACGCCTCCTCCTCCAGAGTGGCAAATGCACTAAGAGAGAACCAGAGATTGAGACCAAGTTATTTTATTATTCTCCAAAGTTCTTCCAGCGTAGGAATAAGAAATGCGGTATGTGGATCAGAAGACAATATGGGAACAAAATGTATCATTGTTAATCAATGAGCTGGGGTTTTCATCATATCCACATGTGAACAGAAAGATGAGTGACAAGCTGTTTACCTGCATGCAGCCTCCTGCACTCTCTTGTTGCCATCCAGGATTCTCTTCAGAAGCTCTGTCATAAGTGGCTTGAGGTAGGAGTCAGGGGGCTGGGAGACCACCCAATGTGCATAGCGACTCAGGGTCCAGCAGGCAATCGAGCGTACCAAGGCCTTCTTGTCGCACAGACACTGGATTAGGTGGGGGATCAACTCTGGCAAATAGGGCACCATGCCCTGCATGCAGCCTGAGGCACCAAGAGAGGCACAGATGACACGACGGCACTCGCATCTTTAAAACGTGTAGACAGCCTTCGGAATAATACATTTTCTAAATTTAATTTAATTAAGCTACATCCTATTAGTATATTCTGGATGAGTGATTATGAGCGTCTAGCCCTGACCAGCAACAACATCTGTGCTCATGGCTTAAACCATCATCCGTTTATTCCAAAAGTGGAAACATTTGTTCAGGTAGAGTTTTGCTAATAATATAGCAATATGATGTGTATCTTTTAGATGACAACACATTACTAAAATCTTTCCTCAGTGCCAGTAAACAGGTCAGCAGCAAGGTCACAAGAATTAGACCAATAATTTTCAAAGTATAAGATAACAAATCTGTAGTTTCTTTGGGTCTTATCAAGTTATCAATTATGCTCTTCAATTTTAGGTTTAGAATCTTATGCTTTCCTACCCATCACTGTAGGCCCAACCACACTTCTCAGACTCAAAAAACATCAGCACAAAGTAATCAGATTTCGAATGTCTGATAAGTGATCATCATAGAGAGTGTGGTACTGTGGCACTACAGATGGGGAAGCTACAATCTGACTGGCCTCCAAAAATAAATTCAAATATCTTTCTGGTAATGATTAGTTGTTGAAGGTTTTTATAGGGAAAAGGGAAACACAAAAGATTGCAAAAGAACTTGTCTAGACGCAACCAAAAGTATGAGCAACATCGGAGGTTTGCAAATGTCTTTTTTTTTCATTCTAGCCCTGACCAGCAACAACATCTGTGCTCATGGCTTAACCATCATCCGTTTATTCCAAAAGTGGAAACATTTTTGCTAATAGAGATTTGCTAATAATATAGCAATATGTTGTGTATCTTTTACATGACAACACAGTACTAAAATCTTTCCTCGGTGCCAGTAAACAGGTCAGCAGCAACAAGAATTAGACCAAGAATTGTCAAAGTATAAGAAAACAAATATGTAGTTTCTTTGGGTCTTACCCTCAGCTATGGCCCCCAACACCAGGATGCCAGACTCCTTGATTACCCAGTCAGGGTGGAAGAGCAGGCCTTTCAGAAGCGGCAGGAGGTGGGGCAGCAGATCGTCACGGAACACATTGGCCAGCACGTCCAGGGCTGCAGCTGAACACTTCCCTGTGTGAAAAAGGAAAGTCCAATTAGTTTTAATGATCAAAGTTTTAGTTTCCACTCCAATAAAAACTCTAAATAAAAACTCAGACACTATCCCTGACTAATACAGTCGCCCTACAAAATCCACCTATAGACCAAAAATATTCTGGGAATCACCCAGCTAAACGTCGTCGCATCTTTTGTTGTTTTGGTTTTCTAAGTATTTGTTAGCTGTTGTAATACTGTACTGATGTAACTGAAATCCATATGCATTTTGCACTTTGATCGCTCCATGCCACACAAACAATGGAGCCAACTCTACAGAAAGAGCCATGAAAGGAAATTCTATACAATGGAATCAAGATGGATTTCCACTCAAAGCCTGACAATATTACACCACACTTTGTAAACTTGCTTTTTTCCACTACTTACGAAGGTTCCAGTCAGACAGTGTGTCGTCATCGTCATCATCATCTTCCTCAATGTCCTCATCCTCCTCACCCTCCCCACCTTCATGCTGCAAGGTGACAGTGCGCGACTTGTGGAAACGGGGCTTGATGTCTTGATCACTATCTGGTACTGTCTCATCCTCCTCCACATCACCCTGAGAAGAAACAACCAAATGTTCCTTTACATTTACTGAAGCATCTAATTGTCCTAATATAAAAAGGTACTGTAAACAAGAAACTGGTCCTGGCACAAGAAAGTGGAAGCTCACCTTTAACAGTATGATGTCTATCTCTGAGTACTTCATCCCATTCACCAATATAGGCGTCAATCTGTGTAAAAAGAAGGGGGGTGAAGACTTTGGTGCTAACAGCAAACTACCCTCACAAAAAGGTGATAAAGTTTTGATTCTGTATATGTATATAATCAAAAAAAACCCAAAAAAAACAGGGTGTTTATTTAATCCTAATCCATGTTACTTTAGCAACAGTTAGAGGGCCACTTACTGCACCAAGTGTCCCGACAGCATCTCTTTACAGATTGGCTGCTCCGCCAGAGTCAACCAAAACTCGCAGGCCTCCAGAGCCACGTTCTCATCAGGGTCCTGGGTGCGCTGCAGCATGTACTGGGGAACAAAAGACAAATGCAGATGTTTGAGAAAACAAAATACTACAATCCTGCAGCGGTTTGGCACAGAGCATATGCAAACTTGGATCAGAAACTATTAGAACAAGAGATTTCATTGTAAATCAATGAGCTGGGTGTTTCATCATGTCCAGACGCAGGTGGGTGTGAACACCGGCTTATAATGTGACCATACAACAGATTCACAGCTGGCTGGGCTTTTGTCAAGCACTTACCTGGATGATGCTGTGCATGTGGGGGATGAGGCGGTCTATGCGAACCTCCAGTAACATGACCAGGGCTCGACATACATTCTTTCGAACCTCTGAGTCCTCATCTGCTGCCAGTGCAAACAGGCTCTATACGGGTAAGGAAGAAATGGGACAGAAATTTGAGATTCAAGCCAAAGCTGCATTTTAAATGAGAGAACAACAAGTACGAGTGTTGATACAGTCAGATCTATGCCAGTGTTATACACACAGCTCACCTCTATGAATGTGTCAATGTTGTCCATCAGAGCCTGGGCTCTGCCAATGATGAACTGATTTACACAGGCTATGGCATGGGACCTGTGTGGATTGCAGGAAGAGTGATCAAATTAGTCTTAACAGAAAATATGAGTTACTGATTGGTAAAACAATCTGCATTAAAATGTTTCTGTTTAACGTTCAAGTTACGCAACGACCAGCCATTATCAAAACAGAAAACAGCATTACTTCTAAACATCCCGAAAAAATGAAATTCTGTCTTCATGTACAAGTGTAATATTGGGGTAGGGAGACAGTGAGATTAAAACCTCTGGATCAGACAGTATGAATACAAACACCTTCATTGCAAATCAGATGTTGGCATGCATCACACCCAGATTAAAATAACAGACATGATGGAAAAAAAAAAAGTAAAAGAAAACGAAAACCCTCATTCTCTCTCTGTACCTAATCTTCGGGCTGCAGTGCTTGAAGAATTGAAGGAATTTAGGAATCATAATGTTGAGGGGTCTGTTGAGAGCATCGCTGTCCAGCAGCTCCGATGAGTCTTCGCAGATCTTCTGCAGTGCTCCAAATGAGCCCTGAGACATGGACATACACAGAATGGCTGTCAAATCAAACGCAAACATACAGGGACACAGAGGAGAGAACAACACTGCATCAGAAGATAAACCCAGAGCACAGGTACTGAATGCACTGTACAGACATTGCTTTCCAGCTGGATATTTTAAAAGAAATTATTTTAGTCACAGGTTCTCAGCCAAGAGACGTTACTCATAGCGGGTATTTTTAAAACAGATGGCGATAATAAAAAGTTCATTAACATTTTTATTGAGGATTCCAGTGGTTTCTCCGCAGACTACAATAAAACTTTATTATTTGGATTTTGTACTTTCATTCTTCTGAGTGGTTAGACTAACTTTGTCTGAAATCACCACTGCTTTCATGCACGTTTTACCAAATTCACTAGGGACACAATTTGTTTGGTGACCTTAGTAATTTCCAGCATAACTGCACCTGCAACTGGGGCAGAGCACTAATCACGTGTCTGGGCGTGTAGTACCCTGCTTTTTATGGCACCCAGGGAAAAAAATGGAACCATAAACAGAGCAAATAGGGGTAAATGCTGACCTCGCAGGTGTTGTAGTCCTCTGAGTTAAGCAAGTTGCAGAGCTGGGGCAGCAGCTCAGGCCATGTCTGTAGCTCCCCCTTAGAGGCAATAGTAGTAATCAGGATGCCTGGAGGACAAACACAGGAACAGACATTACAGTCGAGTGATTCATAGTGAATGGGACCATGCACAGTTACCTTTACAGTAACTCTGGATCAGACAGTATGAATACAAATACCTTCATGGGTACTCAGAAAACATTTTTATGCATCTTTTCCAGAGGGCAACAGAAGGAAAGTTAGGGAGCGAGAGAGAACTATAGGGTGCCTGGATAAACGTTAGCCCACAAAGACACATATAGTGGCAGAGACAAACAATCTTTCCAGACAACTGCTCTAGCAGCTGAGAAACATCAAGGAAACACACAAACTGACCGATGGTGGCACGGATGAGCGGCGAAGGGTCGCCGATGTTGTTGAGACATTCCTGCTTGATGAAGTCTGCAACAGCTTGGGGGAAGTTCTGGTAGTGAGCTTTAACATTGTTCTTCAGTATCAGACCACTCAGAGAGCGAGTCGGCTCATCTAAGGGACGAAGATAACAAGTTAATACATAATCAGTTGTACCAAGTTGAAATACACAAATGTATCATTATTTGAAATCTACTTTTGCTGTCAAAACAGCAGTTCAAACACATTCCTAAATATAAAAGAAATCTTTTCAAAAGGCTTGTGCAATTTTTGACCACACTGTACTGCAAGGTTTATATTTAACGTACTGTTAAAATATTTAAGCAATAAACATGACAAAACATGTCCTAATGATGTTAAAACAATTACTTTCATCACGTTAGTGTCAGATAAGCTCATCCCTAAAAAAGTTAATATTCTTATGCTACTGTCTGGTCTGATACTATGTTTCTTTTTTATATCCAAACCTTATAAAGATTAATGGGAATACAAAAAAAAACGTGGCCTTTGACTCAACTCTTTAAATGGATAACAAATATGGAGAAGAGAGGAAAACATCAGGCAACCTACCTTCAGTTCTGAGTCGTGTAAGGACAAAGATGAGATAATTGTTGAAGTCTGGGTACTGGTTGAGTTGTTCGAGTTTCTATCATGTCAGTTAAGGATTACTTCTCTTTGATCTGACAAAAAGTTAATGTTTGGGAACTTTACAGGTTGCAGCTGACTCAGATGTCAGAGTTGTCTGCCCCACTGCATGCTGAACAGGTACAGATAAATCTTCTAAATGTGAATGTTTATTAACTTCTAGCTAGATATTATAGCCAGAGCAACAATAAATGAGAATGGTGCAGGTCAAAAAAAAAAAAAAAACCACATTCTACACAACACTGGCATAAAACATCACATGTCAGAGCAGCACAATTTGATAGACCGTCATTAAACAGCTTTATCACACATCTATTAAAATCACTCCATAACAGGATACTTGTTGGACAGCTCTTTGTGTGACTGTGTTGGGTGATTGTGAATCTTTGAGCAGCTGGAGGACCTGCTGAAGTCCCTGCTCATCTGGCTGCCACTCCATCCTGAGGAACACACACACAAATCATTTACATATGTTTAATGCGGGTTTTCCTTTCATTCTTAGTAGACTTGGGTTAGTAAGGAGACTGCTGCGGAGAAAAGGGTATGCAAGTGGTCTCTGGATCAGACAGTATGAATACAACACCATCAGTGACAGTCAGATGTTTTTTGATGCATCATCTCCAAAGGCCACGTGCACATGTACGACAGGAAATCTACGACAAAAAGGATCTTCGTGGTGCATAGAGTCAAATGTAAAGCTGCATGCAAGTAAACGCTTCTACATTAAAAATAGACTTTTCAAACTCATCAGAACCTGACTTTACACGATTTAATCTTACTTGTATCAGATGCAATTCAAAGTCTTTGGTAATCACTGTGCAAAGTCTTTTTTCAACCAGTTACTACCACACTTTGGTAAAAACCCAATCTGAAATGCCATTATTTTATCCAGGGCCAAACAGTTAAACCAAAAGGGGGGGGGAGCTGCACATGGTCTATGCTGGCCTGGGACAGAGACCCAGCAGAGGTGGGTAAGGTCACTGAGAGACGATCCACGCAGACAGCAGTGTCTGACCTCCCAGAGCCACCGTGCCAGCTTCTAAAACTGTAATCAGAAATCGCCTTGCGGCACAAAAACGGGGACACTAGACAACACGACCAGCCAAAATCTCGGTGACCCGGCTTAACCGCTCCGAGTTAATCCCATCCCCACCCCCACGCCAGCCGGCCGGTCGGTGTGAGTTACGAATATGCTTCGAGGCTCCATATTTATGCGTTTAAATTCCGACTCATCCTGTGGAGCACATGGGCCCGAGCCTCGTTTACGGCTGGGAGGGTCGTACTCACGAGTAGCGGGGTCAAAAAAAAAAAAAAAAAAAAAAGGAGAGACAAGATACTAAGTTAGCAAGTTAGCATACGTTAACCCATGTAACGGGTTTCAAGCTCGAAGTCCGCGCTAACTGGCTTCACTTACATATAACGACAATGATTAGTTTACTTGGATTACGACATCCATCGATGATTTACTTTATTATTCTTCTTCATGTGAGATCCACGCACGCCGGACGTGGTGCTAAGTTGCCGTGCCTAAGTTGCCCTTCTTGCTCAGGCCTAGTCGGCAGGGCAGCTCCCGGCTGGGTGTTCACAATGTGCCCGAAGTGAAATTAGACAAATTCTGCCATCTGCCATCAAAAGAAAGCCCCGTACCAAGTTCAGTTCTTGCAGATAATTAACACCGGTTTGCCCGTTTAGTGCATCGCGGGTAACACGACGTCGATAGTCAATAATAGGTAGAAACTTGGCGAACACGTTTTGCGAGCCTGCGTTAGCCTGCTAAGCTGCCTGCACAGAGTTGGACTGGCGATGCTAGTGCTACTAGCAACGCTAATGCTACGGCTACAGCGGACACTTGATGTTCGCTCCGGGTGAACACCTTACCCGAAATGAAGGTCTAATCGATGTCACGGCGTCTACAACGTTTGTTCAGATACAGGCGGGTCAAAGCTATACGTACAATAACGAGTTGAAAGTTGAATAATCAGGACAGGGCCGCTCCTCTCCCGTGGTTCGTAGCGGTTATTCTGGTTCAAATGAGCACGCCGATTGCGATTGACCTATGGCGGCTTCCGTTGGACACAGATTCCGCTAACTACGCGAGATTACAGAGAATTTGCGCGTTAAAAAAAATATAATTTTGTTACAAATTCTAGACTGCAAAATATAATCGGCACACAAACGTACAAATGTCAGCATTTTTTTACTTAATGCAAGTGAGCCCAAAAATACATATTTATTTTAATATTATGCACATCTTTTATTTTTATTAGCTCTGTTGGAGATTTATGACGCCGTTTTTATTACTTTGGTGGATTTACGGAAGATGTTCTGTAAAGCTATAATTTTTAAAAAGTTGATAACAAAGAAGACTGTAATGCTGTTAATAGGATTATTTGTATATGGTATTATTGTGACCTTATGTGTTTTGTTATTAACTATAATATAGAGGTTGTGATACACATGTTTTCATTATTGTGAATGAAACAGCTAGACCCTGGTTAAAACTCGTTATTTAATTATATATGACGCTTGTGCATATGTCTAATGTACCTTGTGCAAGAAGGTGCAAGAATATAAAATAAAATCCTGGATGTAGATATCTTGCCCAATAGCGGGCAATAACACCACAACATTAATACATTTAATTCACTGGGTTCAAAATAACTTTTTATATTTACATTAATTTGGGACATTTCCATTTTGCAACATTTTTATATAGTTTCACATAACTGGAATAAAATATTTTTGATGTGTGTTTTATATTACTGCACTATATAGTTTAATTCTGTACAATAATATATTATTGTGTTTTTGTGTATCTGCATCGATTAGCAAGTGCTATCAAGTATTATTTGTGACTTTACATACCTAATTATACAAACAATATTCATAATTTTCCAGTCTGGAACATGTGTGGCTTACTGGATCATGAAAATTTACATACTATGTTTGCTTTACACTTTATATGTATGTATATGTATATCCGAGTTGTAATTGAGGCAAAAAAGGTAGAAGATACAAAAAAACTAAGCAAACACAAATGTTGAAACAAAAACAAATCAGGTGTAATCAAAACAGATACAAAAAGATGCAAAACATACAAGCCAGAGTAGTGAGAGTGACTAGCTCACTGGTCATTAGCTTACACAGAAAACAAGTTTCCTGTGACCTAAGTCCATCCCTTAAAGTCCTGCAGAGAAGGACTACATACGGCTGTCCAGAGAATCCTTATGTCCAAAATATACAAATCCATGTTCATCCATGGTCAAAGTCCAGAGACATCATAACACTAACTCAGTATTTCTACAGCAGTGGGCATGAAGTGCTTTTCATAACCTGATATAAACTCTTCTTCCTCTGATGAGTTCCAACAATCATCCCTATCTTCATCCCCCTCCCTATCCCTCTCCTCATCAGAATCCACCATTTTTCTATACTCGTCTCTTCCATATCTGCGGTCCGTCCCATCACACTCCTCTGTGACATCCTCCTTCCGATCATCTTGGCAGTCAGTCTGTAAACATCCATCTCCCACTATTGATCTAGACAACCCGCCCGGACTAGAAGATTTCTTTAGTGGGAACTTGAAAGCCCTGTTGTCCATTTCAACAATTTCCAATATACAGATATTGGGATGTGGCTCGCTGATGGGTATGCAGAGCCAAGTCGTAGGGTCATTAATCTGTATTAGAGACACACAAAACGATTTAGTCAATACTCGGTGACAGCATATCTGATTGCACACAGAATAATCCAGTTTACAGTAGAATGGTGACACAATGGGAAGTCTAAATAATTCAACAGGTCCTCACCTGGTTTTTCATCTCCTCAAAGATGTGGCTGTTACGAGGATCTGGCACTTTGTTGTAAGAACAAAGTGCCACCAATTGACATGCTTTGTTTTCTCCTCGACAACTAGGGCACAGGAGGAAAAGGAGACTCTTTACAATCTCACAGTCTTGAAAACAAGCAAAAGAAAACTTCTTTGAAGATGATAATCTTACCTGTATATGCAAAGAATACAGCATAATATAAACACTAAAATTAGTAGAGACAGCAAAAGCAGTGCAAATTTCACTGAGAAGAGAGAAAAAAATGGAATGAGATAGATGAAGCATTTACATGTGAACGTAAGAAAATTTTTCAACATGATTAAAAGAATGACGTAGTGCAGTACCATAATTTTCATGCGGTTTTGTTTTAAATGTTGCAGTGGCATTTTCTCCAGGCCCAGCCACAGTCACAGCTCTAATCCATACCTCATACTGCTGGCCTGGATTGAGTGGCTTCAGCTCAAAAGTGTTATTTACTTGCTGTGTGAATGCACTCACGTTGTGCACTAGGGGAGAAAAAATGTCTCTAATGAATCTGAGTTTAGAGAACAGCTGACAAACACCGACCAAACTAAACTAACTAACTACTGCATCACTTCAACTTAACAAGAATTTCCCCACTGTGGGATTAATAAAGTTCTATTCTATTCTAACAATTGCTTGTTTTTCTTCTTACTTTAGTGTAATAATCATAAGTTTACACATGCACATTCATTTTGTAACGAGTTAAGAAACATAATGTAACACTAAGACTCTACAGCCACACTAGAAGTGCTTTGGCCAAGCAGAGTTAAGAGCTAAATGAAAAAATCAACATGATCACAATGATAATCATAATGTGCAGGTTAAGTAGCATAAAAGTGTTAAGTGCTCATTTATTGCTAAATAGAATTAAACACAGTAACAGCCAAGGGTAATGGGAACGTTAAAACTGTCATGATAAATGGAAAAAGTGGTAGATTCAGACCAACATGATAAAGTCATGCTACAATTACTTTAATAACCAAAATATCTAAATATTGTCACTTAGGTTCCCTGTAAATACTAATTAGCACAACTGCAACATGCATGGTTAAACAGTATGTACCGTTTTGTCCATCTACTCCTATTTGGTAGCACCGGATCACCCCGTTCTGTTTGGAGAGAGGAATAGACTCCCAAAACAGGGTCACCTTATTGGCAGCAATGGAAAACACTCTAAACGAAGGCACTTTGGGAGGGGCTGAAATTTGATTAAGAAAAGCACATGAGAATTAAAAGTTCATCTTACACCTAATATAGGATCATAAATAGCTAAAGGAAAAACGCATAAATACTTACTGCCTTCAAGAGAATATGCAATAGCTGATGAGAGATGCCTGACTTTCCCACCGTGTAATACTGTGAACAGCGATATGTTGAATGGCGTGAACTTGTCAAATTGACCTGTAGGTGGAGACACACACCAGAGTGAAGCAGCAAAAACAATTATAATTAGTTATTGCAATTGAAAAACAATTTCATTTAGTTTTATGAATTTTAGTAATTCACTTTCTAATTTAAAACTTTAGTAAATGATAATGTTTTTGCTATGAAAAGTACATAAAACAAACAGACCTTTAAAAAAGCCTGTTGTTTGGTTTTTGTCTAGTTTGATCCAGTAAAATTCTTGGCCTGGAGGACACCCTGCCTTTTTGTATTGCAACATGATTTCAGTCAGGTTTTTAGAGATCTGTGAGGGTAGATTCCAGGACACTGTGAGGTTCTCCTTGTACATCTTGAAGTCAATAAGATGATCATTTTTCTCTTTACCTTAGAAAGAGACAACAGCTTTTTTCAGTTGTAAGCAGACAGAAGAATGTAAAGTATCAATATTTAAATTGCAAATTATTGTAGTTTCATTTCTTTTAAATGAGACATTTTAAGAATCAACCTTTAAATGTTGTGGTTATAATAACCAATTTTACAGATTTTTATTTTATAAATATACCAAAAAACATTTTTCATGGGTCTGGCATCTCTACAAAATTATCATAAACATTTTTAATATATACCTGGGTCTGGCATAAATAGCTGGGAAGCCTCAGTGGCACCATGAGAATTATAAGCTGATACCCTGAATGATAATACATCCTTTAGAGAGGAGTTGAGGTAGCACTGCATCTCATCACACACCAACTGGCTGCTGGGTTCAGCAGTGGACACATTCACCAGCATCTCTGTGCCATTTCCGAAAGACAATCTCACGTTATATCCCAAAATGACGCCACATGTCTGGGATACTGGAAGCTTCTGGATGGGATAAAGAAAAGGAGAAGCTAGTGAGGGGTGAGTTTCCATAGTGCAAGATTTTGTGTTACTACCATTTAAATCTTTGCCTACCTTCCAGGTCAGGACACAGTCTAGGCCTGTGGGGGACATTCCACAGTCCCTCCATATATCCAGTTTTCCAACAGGGGCTAAAAGGTTAAAGAGATAGAAAACCAAAGAAAACCAAAAGGATATCAGCAAAATCAGAACCCGTTTCATGGTTGTGGGAGTAACTGATTCATAATTTTAGCAGAGAAATTGGCTAATTTGTCAAGTCAGGTATGACACTGTTGAGCTAAATTACAATGTGTCTTCTTATTAATCTTCACCTAAGTACCTCTATCAAATATCTGAATCTAAGGGTAAATAAAGTAAAAGGATCCCTTTTTAACCAATTTTGATCTTGCTTCTTTTGGTTCTAGTTTGGGTAGTGCTTAACCAGGAGATGTGTGATATTCACCCGTTAAATTCTTCCACAGTTAAATATGCATATGCCATATGCAGAATAAGAGATTCTTTATTCTTTTTCTTTTAATACACTGTATGTACAGTTAGTGCTGTTGTTTTCTTTTATCTTGTTTAAAGTTAAACTAAAGTTTTTTTGGTTCTTTGTTCATATTGCTGCTGAATCACAAGAATTTCCTCACTGTGGGAGCAATAAAGTCCTATCCTATCTTTTCCTGTCACTTCCTTGTACATGTAACTCAATTCCAATAAACTTCCCTGACTTTACTTCTAGCTAATAATGGCTCCAGATGACATCACTTGGAGGAACCTTCAGTTTACAATAGTCATAGCTCATACTATGAGTATTGTACCTGCTTTTCCAGAGCTCCCCCAGATGACATCATCTGAACCCACAATAATCAAAAAGTCCTCTGACTTAAACTTACCTCTCACTAGGGAAGTGAGAGGTAAGTTTAAAAGCATGTTTAAAAGCATTAATGTACATTAACTACCTAGATTAAAGTCATAGAAACCAAGTAGGTGTTATTGAGATCATGTTTCAATATGAATGAATTGTTCCCCATTTAGAAAGTGAAATTTCTTTACTTTTTTGCTAAGACTTACAACTTTCTTATATGTCCATATAACATGCCATTTCCGGCTTGATTTATTGGTACAAAAACCCAACTGTAAAACAATAAATTGCAGAGTTATAAAGGCTTATGTGGGAGGATATTGCTTGGTCAGGTCCAATACTTTCCTGAAGTCACATAACAGACATAACACAACACAACACTTAACCCCCACACCCTGTAAAACCACAATGTGCTTATCTTATTTTTTTATTGATTTAAGAATGACATATGAGTTAATTACTGATCTGTAGAGGTGCCAGAATGCGGATTCTTCTACACTGCTGCAAAGTCATGTCACTAGCTGCTGGCTCCAGCTTTACATTTATAGATTTTATTATCTATGTGTTGGCAAGAGAACAAATAATGCTTGTTCCGAAAATGTTCAATTATTTAACATTTAAATACTTTCAAGTACTTTTATTTAAAAAAAACAGAAGGTATAAATATGTGTTAATAAGGATTTACCTGTTCCATAACAAGTTACCCTCAGGACTTCACTCCAGTCACTTTTCTTTCCTGTGTTACAGGCACAACGAACTTGAAACTCACGGACTATGCCAGGCTGGGGTTTTTCCAATGTGTAGCTGCCATGGAAGTCATTCTCCAGCTGTAAAAAAAGCACGAGGATGTATTAAATATCAAATGCTTATGGTTGATAGACAATGTCTAGTTTTCTTTGCAAACAAGCTTTTTTGGGACTTTCAGTCATTCATTTATTCATTCTTCAATCTGCATTGATCCCTTCTGAGATAAAACTTAAACAAAAAACACCTCCCACACTTGGTCTTCTTCATTCCGATGTCGAACATCACAGACTCCCACAGAGAACTGCAGCTGATCACAGATGGAAATCCATTCAATCGCTAATTGATCTTGATAGCTCAATGTAACGTTAGGAGCAGGTGGCTTAACTGAAGACACAAAAACACAGATTATGGTTTACTCGCTGGTTATCAGAACAGTATCAAACACTACTACTATTGGTATTACTATTAATTTACTATTATTGTAATTGATGGTGTCTGCATTACTGAAATTGAATGTGCGGGGCTCACTTACTGATATCTGCTGTGTTGAAGATAATTTTCTGAGATTTGTTAGAACCATGTTGGTTCTTGGCTTCAACCCAAACCCAAAGATCTTCATGGCTGGAGAAGTGCTCCCGGTGGATAAACCCACTTGAACTGATATCACTAGTCACATTCTTCTCCCTGTAAATCAAGACAAAACAGTATGACAGGATGAGACAGGTTAAAGTAAATCAGAAGGATTCTACCCATGTGTTCAGAATGTCATTTACATTTCTAAATTATTAACTGACAAACAAACAATATCTGTGTTTTACCTCCTTATTTCTGACTCCCAGTGAAGGCTGTAGTTAATGGGGTTGTCAGGGTCCAGCTCTGGATCCCAAGTACAGCGAATATCCACCTCACAGGTTGTCTCATCACATGGGATAAAGCACTCAAGATTGGAGGGAGGAGCAGGAGGACCTAAAAAAAAAGACTAAAGTTTATAAAAACACAAAACTAGTATGATTACAACATTGATTTAAAAATAATAAAATATTGACTTTAATAATGAATGAATGATCATCAAAGGCAACTTTAACAAAAAGCACTGTCATGTTGGTGAAACAATTTATAGCAGGCCTGTTGAATTAGAATGTGGATGTGTAAATTAAAAAAGAAAAGCATATGGTACTATGTATGAAAATCTTTTTGAATTTCTACTCTACTGTTAGCTCCACTGACTCACACAGCAAGACAAAACACTGTGACTTTTTGGACAGCGGCACATAATGAAATGTTAAATCCAAAATTCATTTACCATGACTCACAAGCAAAGGTACTGGCCCACCGCTTCAAGCTTCCAGGATATTATGAGTCACAAAAAAACAAAGTTACTGTAGCTTTATAAAACTAAAATTAAAACTGACGCGCTGAGTAGCCCAAAGAAATCTTACTTAACCATTACCTTACATTCACTTGTTGAGAAATCTCTTTCATAAATAAAAACATGGCGTGTTGGATTAACTAGTTTTCATTATAAAATATGTACACTCACTTCAAATAGTCATTCATGGATTAGTTAAATCAACTAACCATAATAGAAAGAAACAAAAAAAGACAGGGGTGTGAACATTTCAGAGACAAGATGAAAAAAGAGTTCGAAAGCAACATAGTCTAATATTAACCACACAACACACACAACAAACGTTTTCATATTCATGCACTCGCCCATGCCCACAAACATGCATACCTTTTTTTTTCTATTCATCACAAGACTGACACCTTTACCCATTTCTCGTAAGCCTACACACATTATCAGCTCAACCTGCACACAACACATTGCAGGGAAGATCTCTCCCAGAGACGTTAACAGGAAATAAGCTTTGATCAGTCTGGTCCAAATGACTGCGCACTTCCTTTATCGCAACTTCCTCTTCAGTGTAGGCATTAATACAAAGTCATTTTGGGTCAGTTGACAATTGACAACAAGCATGTAACCCTTATCAAAACACGTTACATTTCATTGTTACTCATTTAGTGTAAGCAGAAAATGTGCTATTCATAAAACACTGAGGTCAATTTTATTGTAGTCAACTCTCCTTAGTTTGAGCTTCAAAGTGCTTAAAAAAACTACTTTATGTATTCACCTAGCTATATAGTTATTAATATGTAGTTGGGGAGCAGCTTGGAAGTGGTAGTAGAGGTAGGTGGAGCGTGGACACTCAATCCTTCACGTGGCATAAACTTGTATGAACCTGAATGTGAATATGAGCTATTTTGACACATAAATAGCATATATATGTGCATGTATATATACGTGTGTGTGTGTGTGTGTGTGTATATATATATGCATATATACACACACGTGTCTGTGTGTGTATAACCATATATATATATACACGTGTGTATATTTATATACACACACACACTCACACAGACGTTTGTACCTCTATCCTTGTGAACATAGTCATTGACATAACACAATCCCTAGCCGCTTACCCTAACCCGAACCATCACAACTGAATGCTTAACCCTAACCAAAGCCTAATTCTAACCCTAACACCCATTCTTGACGCTCAAAAATAACATTTACTAATAGTGAGGACCGGCCAAAATGTCCTCACTCTGCTGGTAAAAAACGAAATTAGTAGTATCACTAAGTAGTACCTACAGGAACACACACACACACACACACACACACACACGTTCATCTTTCTAGACTTGTGAGGAGAGTCACTGACAAAATACAAACCCTAGTCCCTTACTCTAACCCTAACATCACAACCGAACAGCAGAATGCCCAAATCTAACCAAAACCTAGTTCTAACCCTGATTGTAGAACCAATTCTTGACCCTCAAAAAGCCTTTTCAAGTTGTGTGGACCCACAACAATTGTATAGAAACCAAATTTGTCTGCAGAAGGCTATAAAAACAAGTCCACATATATGTGTCTGTGTGTGTGTTATTAAATACATATATTGGAGTGAAAGGTGTGTTGTATCACGCTGAATGTATAGGAGTGAAATTATGAAAACGTATGACATTGAAAAACATTGTGTAGTACTGCAAAGAATAAGACATGTTCCTATGAGGCATGTGAGCAGTAATAAGACGTGATTAAACATACCTGCTTTAGCAAAACAATGTCGTAGACTTAACAGCAAGATGGACAGAAGCCACCTTGCCCTTAGTGTGGCCATTACATTTGGACCCAGTTCTCTAGTGCCTGTGGAAAACACATTCACATGTACAGAGCCAGAAAATATAGATGTAATCAAAAAAAGCTAAAGCCTGAAACTGTTATATTCAAATCCAGGTTTTTAATACCGACAGGTTACAATATTGTATTGGCATGTACAGTCAAAGAACATGTGGACTCACTTCATCGAAACGCAAGACACTCGTCATTCGCCAGTTTGCCATAAACACCGATCTGCCAGATAGCCACATTTATTCATTTTTAATAAAAACGAGCTAACGGCGATGCGAAATAACGTTAGCTAACATTAGTAATGCTTCCGATAACAGTCCAAATGTTCCGTAGAAGTTTTGAATAATTTTTCAGTCTCACATGTCGGGGAAAAAAAAAAAAATAGTTCTTTAACAATATCATCATAAATAACGTTTTCTACTAAAATCCAAAGTGTTTACCTCATTGTGAGACACAGAGAGAGGCCAGTCGTGCATGGTGTGGAACTTGTCTTCTGACAAAGTTTTGTTGTGAAGTTTTGAAGTCGGTTTGCTCAGCCGGGTCGCTCCGCCCCTTTACGACGGCCGGTGACGTAGGCACGCAGTCACGCACGCGCACGCTAGTGTTTACGTCATCACTATCGCGTCTGAACGTCTGAAACCGAACCAAAAAAAATAAATAAAAAAAACCATCATGAATCCGAAGCTGTATCCTAAACGTAGCCCAAGCAGCATTTCAGCTGGAGTAAACAGTTATTATTGGTATTTTACTGTAGTTTACCAGGCAAATTCTTGTGTTTCTACTTGAGTGTAAGTTTATGCACTTCTGCAAACTTTGGTTATTTTCACGGTTGGTTCTTCACTTTACCACATATATCAGACCATGATGCATATGTAGCATTCTGCCCCGTTAAGCTCAAAACATTTCTAGGGAGACATAACAAGATAATTAAATATAGTTGCACAAATAAAAGATCATTAGAATAGATAAAGTAACACAATTTGTTCATTTGTATATTTCTACTCCAAAGTAAAAAAAAAAAAAAGTCTCCCTCAGCGTTTCTGCCAGCCCGCCTGTTATAATGAACCTCTCAGAGTCTCCCACAGCTTTAGGACAGATAGAGAGAAAGTGCAAGTGTGGGTGAGAAACAATAAGCATATAGACAAAGATATACAGTAAGTGTGAAACTGCAGCTTTTAAGCATGTGTAGATCGTATCAAGTATTGATGTTTGTTAATGTAAGTTGGTAGCTGTGATTTCCCCCAAAATTTCCCAAGCTTCATTTTAAGCAAAAATTAGCAAAAAATTAAACACAGTCCACAGCACGAACACAAATGGAACTTTGTTTTTAATTTTAAGCACTTAAAACCCCCTTTACCTGAACCATCTACAATTTTAAAATGCTGGCTGAACACTGATTTATATGTAAGAAAACTAAAACTATAAACACAATAAGCCTTGTTTAGTGACTATTCACAGGATTCATAAAAATCAAAAGACGAGACCAAAAAATTATAACACAACTCGATCGAAGACTGAATAAAGGCTGTTTATTACAAAGTCTAGAATGCAATTTTGTTAACAGAAATATATAAATATTTTGAACAGCCCTTTCCATACATAAATACTGGAAAATAAAACATTTACTGTACTAGCTCATGGTTTAACTGAAAAGCACTCAATATAAAATGACCTACTGTTCATGAGAACTTGAAACAAAGGAACAGCATGTGTCCGTATTAATATATTAATAAAGTAAACTAATAGTAATATAGAAAGTATTTCTGAACATGTATTCACTTAGATTAGAAGGCAGATTCTCAGCAAAGGGAGCTAATTTCACTCTTGCTGCAGCCCCACTTGCAGCAGGCATTGGACAGACCCACAACCACATCCCGGCCTTTGCGGTCAGCTTTTCGCAGCGCCTCCAGGATCTCTTCAGTGATGAAAGATCGAGCTGGCCTACTAAACACTCCATCCTGGTTGTCTAAAGACGCAAAGCTTTGATCTCTGGTTCTGTGAAGAAGATTCTTCACCACTAAGTTTTGATTCAAGCCTTCTGAGGACTCCTCCTGTCGGGAGCTGAATGGATCCTCTAAAACATCTGCTGCAAAAATAAAATGCAAAAATTATGCATTGAGAACATTCATCTTTACATTTATACTAAGAGATTAGCTACAATTTGTACTTGTTTAGCTTTGTCTTATGATGGCATGATGGAGGGACTGAGCATCTGCAAAAATGCCAAATGCACTGGATTTAAAATCAATGGAATGGATCATTGTTTTTTCTTATAGTTAAAATTAAAATAAATATTTGAAATTAATTGTACATGCCATAAAAACTAAAAAGCTTATCCAAACATGACCATTTAATAATATGTGTAAAGTATTAAGTTGTAGTCTCTGTCATTGTGGTCTTAAGTTAAATTAAAATGTAATTTCCTCCTCGCTCCACTGAAGTAATTAATGGACCACGCCTTTAAGCACAACTCCACACACGTAATATTGAGCAAAAGATGATTAAGTTAGAGCTTCATTGAAACACAGTTCATTTACAGGGATGCAGAGAAATCAAAGATTAATATCAAATTATCGCTATACTGTAGAAAGCAACAGTAAATGGATATGATTTAGTCACCAGATTAAAACATCTGTTTGCTAGATAAATCCTTAACAGATGTAAATAAAATACATCACAAAGTTATTGATGATACTGGTTCCCTCGGTCTTACCTGCACTCCTGAGTGACCGTCTCCATCGTGAGCCGCCACAAGTGAAAATGACTGCACGAATGAACTCCCGGCCACACAGCTTCACCCCATATCCTGGGTCCTCTATGGGCTGAACCCCAGCCACCAGCAGACACACAGCCAGTACCACAAATTTCCACATAGTGCCCCAAATAAAGCAAGTAAGAAGTGCTTAAAATGCCAGATTTGAGCAGCAGTTTGCTTTCTGTCTCCCTGTTTGCAAGAGCTATGACATTCTCTGTGACCCAGGTATGGTTTATAAAGGTGACTGGATTCCTGCAAGGGACACAAGCATACTACGCATGCAGGCCTTTTCTGATTTCAAAAAGAGATACAGTCAGAGACCTTTATGGAGACAAAAGGCAGACCAAAGGTGGCGTAATTACTGAATATGCCAGAGTCCTCCATGATCTAATTGTGTTTCAGCTTTGGGAACTTTTTTAACCTTCAGTGTCCCTCAACACATTTAGCAGTCACAACAATAATACTCCCTGATGGTTTTATTGTAGAGTAGTTTTAGCTGGGTATAAGTTGCCTAATAATCCAACTGAGCGGTGATTCTATTTTCACAAATATTCACAAAGTTAATTACATCAGCTTCGTCATTTTATTTCCACACTAACCCTGTATAACTTCCATACATGTGTTTTTTCTTTTTTTTTCTTGAATATCGATTACTTTTATCATCTCTTTTCCGAAAGGTGAACTGGGAGGACTGAGACAGGACCAGTGACATTTTCAAAGTCAGATAACGTAGAAGTCAGACTAAAATAAAACGCAGTGTTATCTGTGCATCCACATAGTCAAAGGTCGCTCGTTTAGAAAATTACAATGGGGACGATGAATTTGAAATGAATACTATGACCCAAGCAAACAAAATGGCATTTTTGGCGGTGTCCATGCTGACAATGATTAACAGGGTGTCATAGAAGTGACCTTTGGAGGTCACAAAAAATATCTGAATGCTATGGACCATGTTTTCCGTAAATGTCTAGTTTCTAGTCAATACACACTGTTGACGCATTGATATTTTGGGGGTTTACATCACTTGTTTTAAGGTATGATTTTTTTATAGCTAATATTTGTTTCAATATACAACAGGTGGTGTCATGTTCTATTGTATTATATCTGTATGACTATAAAGAAATGACGTGGCATAAGATAATGTCAATGGCTATGCAGGGAGTTAATATTAACTGTACTGTTCACAACTTCTATAGCAGTTGGACTATTCAGAAATGTTTTTAATGAATGTTTTTGTATGTACATAGTGTATTCAATGATAATGAAGGCAAAGCAAGCAAGATAAGCACATGTAATGAGATGTATTGTGTTTAATCAAGTCACACAAAACTGACATACTACAAGAGTCATAAGTGAATGAAAACTGTATATATTTCTGAACAGGACTGTGTAAGAAACTGTAAATCATCTTACATACACTAAAACAATAAAAACAAACTCCCATCAACAATTATTATTATTATTATTACCTTACTAGATAACTGAAATCTCTACACCCTTTGGTCAATCACATAATACGTCTATATGTCCAAATGTACAATAAGGATGGATGATTACCAAAGTATACTGAAAACTATCTGCACTAAGTGCAGTTGACATAAACTCCTACATCTGCCCATCAGTTTCTGGCTGAGATTCAGAATACAGTGACAACTCCCACGGTTGTCACACCCAAAGGGCAAACGACTCCTACTGAACAAGCCTCCTCTATCACCAGTCAGAAGGCTGCAGCTGGCAATCAGGCCCAGTCCACAGCACAGGTCCAGGCAGCTCAGACTCCGTATCTGACTGCAGAGGTCCAGGGCTCCCCTACACAGTCTGGAAATGCTCAAAATGCTCCTCAGTATATTGTTGTCACAGTCACAGGTAAAAGCTAATCATAGCATATAATTATATAACTTTTACACAAATCTTGAAAAGGCCAGTATAGAGTTTTGCAATTCTACAATCACAAATTATTTGATGATTGGATTTGCTCCAAGGACATATATGAAATTGTTCACACTTAATTATTTAAAAAAAAATGTTCAAACATTCTTCATTGTTTGGATTACTTTATTTATGTCCTGTTTTAATAAGTTTAACTGCGGGTTTGTGAAAAGCATTAAGACAAATATATTACTTTCACTAGGATAGCATCCACCTTACTTATAAGATGTTATATTTATGATAGACAAGTGTTTTCCACAAATGGGCGTGGAAGGCTTTGTAGTAAAACGTTCCTCTCCCTGTGACTTTAAGACAATTTGGCAGCGCGCAGCCAATCAGAGAAGAGAGGGGGGAGGGAAGGGAGCGGGTGGGTAGCAACAGTTGCCCTGGTGAGGACGAAGCGCCATAGCCACGGTAGCCCTGGCGACAAGAACCCAGCAACGAGAATCAACAACAACAACAACTGAATCCGCCATAAAAATAAAAGAAGACATTTTACCCGTTGGAAATACATACGTGGAAATAGAGGTGAAGCTCTTAACCTATAAGATATATTTCATATCCACTAACGCATCAACTGAATTGTGCTGCTGCTTTTTTCCCTTGTTGTTTCAGTGGCCATAACAGGCAACTGTCTTCCACTGTTAGCTGAGGTTAGCTCGCAAGTTAGCCGTCGTTCTGTTAACCAGTCGAGTCTGTGTCTTGAATGGGGTGCGAAGTCGCCGCCGCTCAGTCGACTAACAGCGAATTGTGCCCTGCCATGACGACGCAGCCACAGATGCATACTCAAGCAGGCCGTTGTTATGGCGATGTCAAATGCAAAAGGTACAAAATGGCGGTTGCTGTAGAGACCAGTTAGCTTGCTGCCTGTGCTACCTTGCTAGTCGGCTAGCATCAGTGGCTGTCACGACAGACCCGCTCGTGCTCGCTGCCGACAGAACGGGTCACTGCCGAGTCACACTCGTCTTGTTCACGGCGTTTCAATCGGAGTTTGCGGTGCTTTAGGTCATTACGATCTTTTTTCACTAGCCGACTCAACAAAAACCAAGTCTCGTCGTACATGACGCTAACGTTAAATAACTCCCCCCAAAAAAAGGAAGGCCACACTAAGATAAGGTAACGTCAGGCAAGTTCCGAGTGTAACATCAGGTGCCCAGAAATGGAAGTTAGCGTTGAAGCAGATCACTAACTCATTATTGAATTATGCTCATCTCCATAATGTGAAGTTAACGTTAAGGGGTGTGGCGGAAAAGGGCGTTTTGGAGTTGACTTCAGTTGAACTTGGCTGCTCGCTGATCTGCCATATGCCTCCTTTTATGTATATCGATATATATATTTCATAAGAATACACTGGTCTTAATAAACCCTTTAAGCTCTCCTGCCTGTTTCCACTCCTTTAAACACATATGGGGGAAACAATGCACAGACGTTAACGTTGTATAACGTTGCATTGTAAAGCTGGTGTTGTAAGTTACTAAAAAATGGAATTGGAGAGCATCGTGTGTGTGTGTGTGTGTGTGTGAGGCGACAATGCACAATCGCTGCATTGTGGTCAGGGATCGTCTCAGAGTCGTGGCACACAGACACACCTGTGAATGTGGAAGACCACGGGATGTGTGATCACGTTACAGGTGCTGAGACACGTTTCCCGTCAGGGCTCCTCCTCCCCACCAGCACTTTCAGAAACAGACATGGAACTCGGTTCATTCGCATCAAACTACGGAATGTAAAAATATTACTGTTGGCCTCAGGAAATGAACTGTTGACCACAGATCAATAATTAATACTTGCACCTTTAGGAGATCCAGCAATAAACTCTTATCCAAGTGTGGCCCATGTAACTTTACAAGCTTGTAGTGCAGTAGGTATTTCTGTACATTACAGTTGCACATTACAAAAATAGTATTTTAATAGAAACTGTGATGTATTACATTTTGTTCTGCTACATTTCCAAGTTGGACATTATATATGTACCTCTTAATTTGAAACTGTGAGTAGAAATCTAGGCTATTATAACCAAATATACCTAATCAAACATCCACTTTATATTTATTCAAGATACAGTAGGTGTGCACTATAATATTCTTTAATTGGTTGTAATAGTTGATGATTGATCATATTCCGAATATACCTGATGTTTAACAAATTGTAACTAGTCATGTGCATCTCTTTCCTAGGGTAATTCCAAGCTCTTGTAATGGCCACCTCACGCTATGTAGGTGAGATCCAGCCAGCAGCTCAACCCCAGGCTACTGGTGTTGCTGTCACACCCGGGCAACCCGACACCAACTCCACCCCATCGACTGCCCCTCAGTTTCTGGCTGAGATTCAGACTACTGTGACTACTCCCACGGTTGTCACACCCACAGGGCAAACGACTCCTACTGAACAAGCCTCCTCTATCACCAGTCAGAAGGCTGCAGCTGGCAATCAGGCCCAGTCCACAGCACAGGCCCAGGCAGCTCAGACTCAGTATGTGACTGCAGAGATCCAGGGCTCCCCAACACAGTCTGGAAACGCTCAAAACGCTCCTCAGTATATTGTTGTCACAGTCACAGGTAAAAGCTGAACATCACAATCATTATGTGACTTTTAGTTTTGTGATTCTACAATCACAACATTGTTTTTGTTTAGCGACTTTATTCATGTCATGTTTTAATGACTCTGCAATATCTCTAACGTACAAATGATGCAGTGACGATGCCACAAATGATGCCACTTGATAAAAGCAAATAATGTTTGGAGGAAGCTTTGGAGGATTCTTACCTTGGCTTTGTATCATTCAGAGGGCTCCCTTCACTCAAGTGACAGTGTGTCAGACTCTAGTCCCCCGCCAGCTGTGGTGCAGACAGGAGTTCCCACACAGGTTGTCCAGCAGGTACAAGCAGCTCAACAGGTAAAATGCTTCCACACTAATTCACATGTGGAATTAGATAATGTCCTTAGTTCCTAAAACTAAATAGGGTCTTTGTCTCCATAGAGGTCTGTGGTGCAAACTACCTCTCAGATTGCCAAGACTGAGCCAGGCACCCAGCTTGGTGTCACCAGTCTGCAGCCTGTTCATATTAGCCCGGAGGTAAGTAAACATACACAGTTATATGGCTCACTACCACTATCACTGACGTATATACAATTGTTGAATACAAAAAAACATACAGCTTCCATCATAACAGCTAGTCACATTTGACTTCTGACACGTTTTACATTTTCCATATGCTTAGTCAACAGATCACATCTGTGGTTAAACTTCCTTTTGCCGGCTTCTAGTTCCTCCCTAGCACTGAGGTGACAGCGTTAGTCAGGGATAGAAATCTAGAAGAATTGCAGCTGCATCCAGACATTGGACAGCCAAAGTGTCTTGCCTGGTCATCAGGAGACACCATAAGAGACTGCTGCAGGCCCCTCCACCTCCCCTTGGATCTTCTTCAGTATTACCAGTCCCTGTATCTGCTCTCTATGGGTGGTGTGAATAAGATAAGAGCCCACCGTGCAGGTGGAGATCAGCTACCACCACAGGCTCGAACTACACCTTTCCAAGTAGGACAGGGACATAAGAGAGAGTGCTGCAAAAGAGTTAAGGAAAATCAGTTTGTTTACAACTTCATAAGTTAGAATAGTAAAGAAACTGTCCTTAAACGCTGTTAGGAATCTCCTTTAATGTGTGTTGTAGTGGGCAGACAATGATTTAATTAGATTGTTGTTTTTCCTCGGCGTAAATGTGTGCCCTCCTTAGGTGCAGCAGCAGCTGACAACAGTGCCAGTCCAACACGTGTACACCAATCAAGTGCAGTATGTGGAAGGAGGAGACACCAACTACACCACCAGCACCATGTTAGAATAAAACTGTGTTCAACATTTTCTAATACATTTTCAATTCTGTCTTGTATCTGTTTACTTTCTTATAATGCATCTCTCTGTGTCTCTCATCCAGTCGATCCAGCACCTTCCCCTACACTGACACACCCCTGTACACCCAGACCACAGCTACCCAGTATTATGAAGGCCAGCCAACATCAGGCTCACAGGCCTCCACCCCTGGCACACCTCTGACTGTCTCAGTTACTGCTGGCACAACTGGTGCCGTGTCTATGTTTGTGGCGCAGCCCACCAGTGCAGCAGCAGGAGGGGCCACAGTGGTAACTACAGGTGGCACCACCAATGGGGCAGGTGATGGGGCAGGCACCAACGGTGGCACAGCGGGCAGCTATGTTATCCAGGGGGGTTATATGCTGGGCAGCAGCAGCGGAGGGGCGACTGGCAACAATCAGAACTACTCGCACACCGCCCGCGCCTCCCCAGCCACTGTGAGTATTACAGAGGGCGAGGAGAGTAGCGTGCCGTCGGCAGACAAGAAGGTATGCAGAGGCGCCAAGCGCAGGAATTTTTCTCGTTATGTTCTCATCCCCACAACCCTTTGGTGGCGCACATTGATGACGTCATAGTTGAGTTTTGTTAGAAGGAAAGCACAGTTAGAAATGTGGAGATTCATATCATAGATCAGGAACTGTAAGCTCAAAACTATGTATTACTCTTTTCCATAGATCACAAGTTTTTAGCATACAATATTTTTAACTGTGCTTTCCTCCTCAAACCAAACCATGACCTCATTACTTTCATATCATTGCAGTGCATGTGACAAGGGGCATTTTTAATTTGCCTGAAATGCTCCACTATATTGTTCATCCCAAATTCATCATATTGAACCCCATATGATAATGGTAACCAACCTATGTTTGGCAAACATCCCATCAGTATTTCAGGTCATTAATTCATTGCATACCAAAGTTGTATGCCACGGCACGCCAACAAATGTATTTGTGTTCTCATTCCTGAATGGTCAGCAGACTGCGAATGGATTTTTTGTGTTTGTATAATTTATTGTTTTAGAAAATGTGTGTGCATGCACTGGACAAAAAGAAAAAAACTAATTTTCGAATGCATATGCAAATAAGTGTACATATTTATGTGTGCGCATACCTTGAGGTGCATTTTCCTGTTCCTTTCCTATGTCTTAGCTTTGCTAACTGCACCAGCTTTTTTCTTTCTTCGTTGCCTGCGTGTCAGGTACAGTGGTTGCTGGACAACTATGAGACAGCTGAAGGAGTGAGTCTGCCACGTTCTACCCTCTACTGCCACTATCTGCTGCACTGCCAGGAGCAGAAACTGGAGCCTGTGAATGCTGCGTCTTTCGGAAAACTCATTAGATCTGTGTTCATGGGGCTACGTACACGACGCCTGGGCACACGGTAAGACGGGCCGTCACACACCCAAACTCAGGTATAGAAGACTTCATTGAACATATAAGCCCGACCCCTTTATAAACCTGTTTTACAGAAGTTCTCTTTGTGACATGACGGGGTTGTATAAATTGATCATATTTTCCTTGATTTTTTTTGTTTGACATTCATACATTCATATGCAGATGGATGTCAATTAGTGCACATGCAACTTTCATACAGAATGACAGTGGGCAATTTTGTAGGTAAATTTGCAGATCTCTTCAGAGCATTGCAAAATGTGTGCTTAGTGTAGGAAGAAGTGTGGGTAGAGATGAAGACAGACAGCATGTGTGTGGGTGAGTGAGTTTGACCGAGAAGGGGAGAGCAAACAAGTGAGATTGAATATTTTAAAAATGTTTAGTTATATGGGTTTAATTATACGATAACATTTGTTTGGTTATTATGTTTTATGACAGTAGGCACTGTACGTCCTCACAGACATAAATAACAAAATAACTCTTTTCCCTCACGCTCTCCTAATTTGTTATCTATATCTATAGATTTTTTATTTAAACAAAGTGGATCTGTTTTTTTTACAGGGGTAATTCTAAATACCACTACTATGGGCTGAGAATCAAGGCAGGTTCCTCTTTACTTCGCCTTATGGAAGACCAGCAACATCTGGCAATGAGGCAGCAGCCGTTCTCACAAAAACAAAGGTACACACATACGTTTCCCTAGACAAACCTGAACCCTGACAGTACTACAGCATTTCAACTGTTTCATGAAAATGTCTACTTTCCACTATCCAATTGAATGAATTTCTTCCTGTCTCACTTGCCATTTTACTGTATGCCTTTTGGTTTCTTCTTCATTTATCACATTTTTCTTTGCCTGTATGTTTTACCAAGACTAGCCTTTTGGACATTATCCTTGTTCCCATCAGGTTGAAGCCTGTCCATAAAGTGGAAGGAATGACCAATGGCACAGCAGCAGGAGCAGGTCAACAGCAGCAACAGCAGCAGGGATCAGGACATGTGGACATCAGCACCCAGGTTCAGCAGTACCAGCAGTTCCTAGGTGAGTCCAGCGAACAGTAATCGAACAGCTACAGGCATAAAAGCTGGTATAATAATACAGTATTATTGAGGCAACATGGATTTACATGTCCCATTAATTATTCCTTGCAATAATTGTAATTTCTTTGGAGTGTCAGTGTTATTTATGTCCTGTGCTCTGCTCTCCAGATGCATCCAGAGCTCTCCCAGAGTTCCCAGACATCGACCTCCAGGGCAAGTCTCTACCAGAGGGCATTGAGCTGGAGCACATAAAGAGTTTTCAGCTGCTGTACAGGGAACACTGTGAGGTAACTGAACGGCTATTAGTTAGCTGGTTGGCATCGAGTATTTATCTTAAGACGAAGATGGATATAAAGGCACATGCTTAATACTAAACTTAATGTCTCAGGATTCATCATACACTTGTTTTCTTTCTACTACTTTCTACTAATTGGTCCCCTGATTGTCTATGTGTCCCACTTATTCATTAACAGTCAACTGACTGACCACATGGTTTTTTTCAGGCCATACTGGATGTGATGGTCAATCTGCAGTTTACTCTGGTGGAGACTTTGTGGAAGACCTTCTGGAGGTTCAGCCAGAGTCAGGCTGGAGATGCTACATTGGCTGTGTGAGTTGCCAGTGCAGAAGTGCAAACATTCAGAATTCTCCCAAACACAACAGAAAGAAATCCATTACATTTTACACAAAATGCTGGCTCTCATAAGTGTGTGTCTTGGCAGTCATGATGAGTCAGAGAAGCGCCTCCCTAAATCCTGCCTGGTGTTGCTGTGCAAGTATGATCCTGTGTTGCGCTGGAGCCGTGACTGTGACAACAGCCTGTACCAGGGCCTGGTAGAGATCCTCATCCCTGATGTCCTCAGACCCATCCCCAGTAAGGCCTTAAACTTCAGCTCCAGTAAAAACGCGCCATAAATCATTTTATTTGGCTTTTTTATACTCCAATAATTAGTTTACAGTTGACATTGAACTTCAGGTCAGAGGTCACCATGACATTGAACTCCTCCTTTCCCGAAAACTCCTTTTGTTTTTTCTTCCTGTAAACATTTGGTCATCTGATGGACTCAAATAAAAATGTCCTTCTGCTTTTGTTTCAGTTTCAATTTTAGTCAGACTTTGAGTAATAGTACTTTGTTCACTGCTGTCGGGAATATTCTTTAATATAATCCCTGCCTCCACCCTGTCACCACAGAAATGTTTTTCGTGTACTTGTTTTCCATCTGAATTCACTTTATTAATCTGCTTATGCATATAAATAGGCATAAAGTCTGTTCATCATGCAAAAAATGTCAGTACATGTTCAGGGGATAAAAAATATTAAACTTACTTTAAATAGACCAGTATTAAAGTAACATGTACCATTTTTTTTTACTGTCCCCAAGGTGCCTTAACTCAAGCCATTCGCAACTTTGCCAAGAGCCTGGAAAGCTGGCTGACCAATGCCATGATGAACATCCCTGAGGAAATGGTCCGCATTAAGGTGGATTCAGTTTTTTTTATTAGTTGCAGTGGGATGAACAGCGTGTTTTCTGAGCCTTTGAGGAGGCACTTTTTAGGCTTGTCCTGTATATACATTACATATGTATCTTATATGAATGACTGAAAATAACTGCAGGACTATTTAAAGATAAAATAATGTCTGACCCATCGTCTTTCTCTTTGTGTTCTCTCAGGTAACGTCAGCCAATGCATTTGCCCAGACTCTGCGTCGTTACACCAGTCTGAACCACCTCGCCCAGGCAGCCCGTGCCGTCCTCCAGAACACAGCTCAGATCAACCAGATGCTCTCCGACCTCAACCGGGTTGACTTTGCCAATGTTCAGGTAGCTTTAAGTCTCAGTACTCTGTGCTGTGGGAGCCATTTTGACACAATTGTTAGCAGATGTGGTTTAATGTCACATTGGATTTAGTGTTTTGCACATGCACCTATTACTGATGTAGTTTGTGGTTTCCTGTGTTATTGTGTCATCTTTTCTGAAACTTTCCTACCCAGGAAATGTAAAACAAGCACTCACGCTTTTTCTCAGAAACTCTGTTTCTCCCTCCTCCACAGACACAGAATCATATATTTGACATTTTTCTTTTTTTTTCTTTACGCATGAGGTTTAATCTGACTAATGTTTAATGCTTAAACTTTGTCTACCTAAAATTAATGCCTTCTACTAATACCCGGTGTGACTCTTAGTGAGACATTGTCCTCATCCTGTCCACCCACAACAGGAACAGGCTTCATGGGTCTGCCGGTGTGAAGACCGTGTTGTCCAGCGGTTGGAACAGGACTTCAAGCTGACTCTGCAGCAGCAGAACTCCCTGGAGCAGTGGGCTGCGTGGCTAGATGGTGTAGTCTCCCAGGTTCTGAAGCCCTACCAGCACAGCCCTGCTTTCCCCAAGGCTGCTAAGCTATTCCTGCTCAAGTGGTCTTTTTACAGGTGTGAAAGAAGGGATGGGATTGAAATCTTAGTGCTGATCAGTTCATGAGAACTGGATTAAAGAAAAAATGTATGTGTGCAGTAATTATATTGTAGGAAGTGTTTATGTAAACAGTTGGTTATGTAAAATAGGATCATCAAAAAGTCAAACAACACTGTTAACAAATGCCTTGGACTTTATCACGCATAATAATCTGTAAAGCACTGAAAGCACTTCCTGTTTGTGGTTAAAGAAAAAGTTGCAAAATGTGCAGTGTGCGTCACAGTGATTTCAGTCTTGCCAACTCTTCCCTCCAGTTCCATGGTGATCAGAGACCTGACCCTGCGAAGTGCAGCCAGTTTTGGTTCCTTCCACTTGATCCGCCTGCTGTATGATGAGTACATGTACTACCTAATAGAGCATAGAGTGGCCCAGGCTAAAGGAGAGACCCCCATTGCAGTCATGGGAGAGGTAACACAATACACAAGCACATAGCAAATTCAACAACGTGAGCAATATATATTACTAACAGTACTAACTCAGTTTTTTTTTTTTCCATCAGTTTGCTAGTTTAGGCCGTGGCTTAAACCTGCTGGACCCGGACAAAGGTAATTCCACCTTGCGCTGTGCTGCCTATGTATCTCAGACTAACAACAGGGCTGTTCCAAAAGTAATTCTGAACTTATTTAATATTATCTGTCACAGAAGAGGAAGAGGAAGAGGAGGAGGAGAGTGATGAGGAAGGCCAGGAGCTATCCCTGCCCTCAGATGGAGCCGTGCTAGGAGAGGAGTCTCTGGAGCCGCCTGCCAAGCTGGCCAGAACGGATCAAAGAGTCCTCTTCACCACCGGATCAGCTGACAACTAAGAACTACAGAGTCACACTGGTTGACGTGGGTTGAATATACGGATCATACACACAGATGTACAAAGAACACTAATTTATACACTTGACACATGTATATAGGTCTTAATGTAAATGTGTGTGCACACTCTGGCTTCATTCTGTAAATGTTCAACTTGTTTACACACACACATGATCACAACACATTTAGTATCTGCTGCTGCCTGAATGGCACGACCGCTGTTGGCACGTCTGATCGAGATCGAACACGCAGTCACTGGCATCGTGATGGGATGATGGGATGCGGATTTAAAAACACAGACTCTCTCAGTTCAAAGAGAAATGCCGAATATTGTATCCTTCAGTTGCTCGGATTTGTAAAAATGAAATAAAGCCACGCATGTTTTTTTTTTTTCTCTCTCTCTCATTACGTTGCAGCCCGTAGCCTTGCTTTCTCCTCAACGAGAAACCCGGGCTCACCCTAGGTCCTCCTAAAACTCTCACTGCCATATCAAAGTGGTCTTGAAAATACTGTGATGTGTGTTTAACGGTACCTTAGACAGGAGGTGGGTGAAAAGTGGAACTTTAATAGCAAATGGTTGCTGAAATTAGTTGTTACTTATTCATTAAAAAGGGAAGAGATGTTTGGGAATTGGGTTGAGTTTGTCTTGTGTGTTTTCTGTTGTTAAGCTCAAATGAGCAGCGGGGTCACACCGCTCTCTGTCATGTCCAGAGACCGACTGAACCTGCTTTTCCATGACGGTATGTGTATGTGTACGTTTGTCAGGTTGTGTGATTGTGACTTTTGCCAAGTGTCTCTTCTGTAGATATTTTCTAAGGCACTCAAATTTTCTAAATTGGGAGTGTGCATATTTCCTGTTCGATTTTATTTGCCTGTAAAGAAAACATTGTTGTGTTCTTGGAGTGCCTGTCGCAGCCGCTACACAGCTATGGCTGTGGAAATGGTGGCTCCCATTAGTTGCTGCAAAAAAATCCTCTCCCTTTTATTGAACATCTAGTTCCATGAGAGAGGTACTGTATGTGTCATACATTTCTGTTCAAAGTGCTCCATTCCTTTGATGTAATAGGTTCCTGTTGGCCTCATTACCCTTTGACATGTCATTATCTTGCCTTAAATCAGTATCTTTTTCCTCATGTGTGCCAAACCTTTTTGCTTTAATCCCAGATTCTGTTGTTTTCAAAGTATTTTAAGGAGGACTGTGCCTGAGTAAGAATGGTGATATAATCTACTGTATATTTATCCACTATTTTGAATTTTGTTGTCACTAAGTGAACCTCTTGTGCAGTGTATGGTGCTGTGTTGTCACACATTGTAAGCAACCTTTGTGTGCATTATTGATTTGTGATTGTACATTCAGTTACCAATCCTGTATCATACAGTATCTGATGACATTTCCACAAACAAGCTATTGCCCTGCCTCTTTGCACATATTGACTATCGTCTTTAAAACTCAGACAGCGTTGCTCTAAAATGGGTTTTTTTTTCCTCTTCCTCTTTTTCTTTGAAGTCTTTGGTGTGCTCTTTATAGTGGTGTGCAGGTGTCAAGTTTTATGCGAAGACCTTGTGCCGCTTAGTGTGATTCAGAGAATGAGAAATCTGACGGGTCTTTCTGCACAGTCCTCCACCAACACTCATCTCCCTCCACTGTGCTGTTGTCTCACCGCGTTTCCGCCCTCCTGCCAATGGCTTTGTTTTGCTTCGAACATCCATATTCTTAAACACGCTGTTTGTCAAGATCGGTTGTTGTGAACATGTCAGTTTTGAATTTTGTTTTTATTACCGTTTTAAAAAGCTGCAGTGCACGCATCTTCAGTGGGCACTGCCAGCCTCAAACCAGCACACCATCCTCTACACGGAATCCAATGCTACCACAGCTCAGTACATATCACTTAAGTCTTTAATGATGTTCAGCATATAGAATGGCCATTGTTTACCCAGTAAGAAAAATGTTTAGTCATCTTTATAGTACATTGTTTCTTATGTAAAAAAAAAAAAAAAAAAAAAAAAAGCAAAACAAATTGAGATAAAAGATGTTCATTTGCAGTGTTTTCTGAATTTGGTCTGCTATAAGTATGACTGTGCCTTTGGAGGTGGTAGAATGCAAATCAGATGTTTTTAATTTTAAAGATATCAATTAAATAATTTTTGAAGTTGCAGTGTTGCAGATTCATTTTCTCACGATTAAACACATGTGTTGGGGCAGTAGGTATACTTGGTATAAGTTATGTCGCACCCGTATGTCTTTGTGGCTATTGCAGACGCTTTTTTTTAGTCGGTGAAACACACATTCTCAGTTAGACCTAAAACCGCAAACACATCGAGTAACTGGTGCATGAGACCATACCTGATCAGTTTTAACAGTCAAGTTGGCATCTGTTTCATATTAATACAGTCAAAATGAAAGAAAATTAGAAGTACACTTAGCAGTGGAAATGAAAACTTTTGTTTTACAGAAACTAAATGCAGAAACAAGAAGTGTGTTACTGTGTGTAAATCACAGATCTTTTTTAAAATCTTCACTACAGATTCATTTCCCTTTATTGTCAGTAACTGAGGTTCATTTTTGGCTTACAGTATATATAGAAAGACGACAAACAGTGACACCTAGGGGGATTTTTATGAGAATAGAATACTGTGTTTTACCGTTTTTACAATACGCGTTCTGTTTACTAAAACATCATAAAAGACGACAAAATGTTTCACACGTTTCTTTTAAAGTAAATGACTTTCTGCCCTTTTTTTATTTTGATTACTGCTGCTGGTGGTCATTTATTAACAATATCAACACTGCTGCCAAAGGCAGAATCACAGCTGCGGTTCAGTATACAAGAATCACACCTGATACATCATTAAGTCAAAACCCACAGCCCTATATTGCTGAATATATGTACATATGCAATGTATGTTGGGGTGGGACATATTGGAAGACTAAATTTTCTTTCTTTTGCACATAAATAGTGACTGAGGGGAAGATCAACAGATTATTTTTGCATTCATAAAAAAAGGTGAAAAACAAAAACATGCAACAGATTACACAAAAATACAGAATGGTTCAAATCTTGCTTTACATGAAATGTTCCTATTGTATCTGCTTCAGGGTGAATGCCTGCTAGTATTAAAAGTTGCTTTCACTTTTTGAGTTTTCCAAGCAATGTGAAATAACTAGGAGAGCTGACACCAAGCTTTCCTTTGCATTTTGGCATGTTCACACTAAGCCATTGTTTTTCTTTTTTCCTCTTAAAATAAAAAGCAAAGCCTTTTGTATCTCCATTATTAACGTTTGAAGAATGCAAAGATATGTCTAAACAAACAGACAGATAGCTATTTAACTGATGGCACTTGAAAATAATACATTAGTCATATTTATCCAAAACCAAAATCCCTGAAATCTATGAGCAGTTTTAAAAGGTTTTCATCCAATCTTGAACACTCATCGTCTCTCAGACAACTCATGGCTTTACACCTCTGAGAAAACGTCCACATCTTTACACACAGTTTGTGATGTGCACAAGTCGAACGATGTCTAAAGCTGTTCTGCAGTTGTTCTTCATGGCTCAAGTGAGGGAAATATATATTTTAAAAAGACAATAAGCCAATTAAATAAGCTTTAAACAATATTTGGGGGATTTTGCTGATTTTGCTGTATCTAATACACACTATAATTATAGTTCCTATAACAGGGCAATATAAGGGTAAGTGCTTTAAAAGAGGGACTTAGAAGTCTTAAGAAAACACAAAAAGAGATGTAAGATATATTGGTATTCTGATGCTTACATTTTTTAATAATGACATAAATGTGTGAAGTGGCACTGAGAAGCAAGTGTATCTACCACAATGGAATTATTTCCTCTTCTCAGCACTAGAACATTTCAGTTCCCATCTTTCCACAAAAAAAGGGTACTCAGGTGTTTCATTGTGAGCCACGGTTTAATTTCCACTCACAAAAAATAGCATAGATCTTTGCCTTCAGGTGTGTCCCCCTCATCTTGTGTTCTTCAGTCTGTCCAACATCAGACCGTCTGAGATGAAGTCTCACTGCGTCTAACATACAAGTTCAAAGGAAGCATATTATCTTCGGGAAAACCACCACAGTCCTTGCTATAAACTGCAAAATGTATTACTTTCAAGTAGATATAACATGAAAATTCATTGCAAATGGAATGATGTAGCCAATGGAACGACCACAGCAACACGGTAAAAAACCAACCTGTCCTTGCTGAGGAGCGGCTGGTTGGCCGGGGGCCTGTCCTGTCTGCCCATAGTAGGCGGCCTGCTGCCTGTAATACTCAGCCCAGGCTGCACTGTAGTCCGGCTGGCCTCCCGTTGTGGATGCTGCACCCCCTGCTGCTCCTGCTCCTGCTCCTGCGGCTGTAGCTGGTGCAGCAGGGATGGAGCCACCTGCCTGAGCTGGAGGTAATGACACAACATAAAGAAATTAATCAGTGCAGCTCACCACATCAACAGCTAATGGAGTTACAGCTGTTACGGTCTGGGCACAAAATGCACATTGCATCAATCTGGCGACAGATGCAATGATCCTGCTGTTATATTACAGTCACAGGGATTTGATGAGTGATTTAAGTTTATATCAAGAAACTTTGTATATTTGCATTACTAGACGAGGTGCTTCTAATGTTTTGGCCAGACCATTCATTTTAAACATGGTGGCGAGTGGTAGTGGTTGACTGATTTTCCTGTTAATCAACTGACCATAACTGATTATTTTTAAAGGTTCATCTGCAAACTTGAAGATGTTAAAAAAAGTTGTTGGCAGTCTCACCCATCCTCTTGTAGTACTCCTCCCAGGCTTTAGTGTAGTCTGGCTGTCCCCCTGGCGTCTGTGTGGGCTGGGTCTGCTCCCCTGATGCATGGGCACCTCCAGCTGGGTTTGCAGGGTACTGGGTTGGCACAGCCCCCGTTGGCTGCTGGTAGTACTGAGCATAGTAGGCCGCCCAGGCTGCGTTGGGATCATTGGCTGCTGCCTTGCCTAGAAAAGATGCAGGGTGGAGGGGGTGAGGTCCTCATAGGGTGAGGGTGAGCTCCTGCTACTGGCCTGGAGACCGGGCTTGGAGACCAGGGGGGGAAACAGAAACAAGGTTAGCCAAAGGTGCTTAAGGCAAAGTCATCGCATACAACATTTCCATCAGCACTCCTGTTGACCTTCCCAGATTTAGAAAAGATGGTGTTCATCACAAATGAATAAAAACTGCATAAACTAAAATGTATATGCAGTAAAACATGTAGCAAGGGATGAAAGTTCTGCAGCAGGGTTTTGTGTGTTTCACATGCCAAAAGTGGAAGATTTAAGCACTGTTTCTGAAACCCAGGTGAGGTGGTGAGGTCAGAGGTGACTCACTGGGGTCATGGGATGCTTGCGGTTGCCACTGCCCGTAGTTGTTGTTCCAGCCTTGAGGTGTATATTGGTGAGGACCTGGAGGCCCACCGCTGAGGAGCACAGAAATTGTTTATTATAAAGATCCTCCATCTGAAACGCTCTTAATGTCTGTGTCATTTACAGAAACAGCTACATGCACAGTCACACATTGGTTGTAGCTACTCACTGTGGGGGTCCGGGGGCCCCAGGTGGTCCGGCATTATATGGATTAGGATTGTAGGGACCCATTGGACCAGCAGGACCTGGTCCACCTGGCCCTGGACCCACGGGACAGAGAGGACCCTGAGGCACATTACAAATACGTCTGTGAATTAAAACGTCTTCTCTTATCTTATATTCAGCATGTGACTAAAAACTAGAAGGTCGTGTACCTCAATTTTCTCCTCAATTAGCTGCTTAGCATGGTCGATCTGCTGCGGTGAGCCCCGGATGATAAACAGCTTGAAGTTGGGGTCACCGTTTGGGGGCGGCTGTCGACAAATTTCAACAAATGCCCCTGTCTGCTGGTTGATGGACTTGACGTTTTCTCCTCCCCGGCCAATCACAAGCCCACACTTGTGGGCAGGAATAGAAAAGGTCATTTCCCCTCCAGGTGGACCCCAACCACCTTGTCCCCCTCCTCTACCCCTGTTGCCTGCAGGCATGCCTGGAGGACCTGGGAGACCCTGTGAATTGAGAAGAGAGAGGCTCAACTGCTTTTGTTTAAAGAATGCGATTGTGGATATTTCTTTTTTATGAGTTTGGGTGTTTAATGGCCAAGAGCAAGTCTCAGGCCTAGTGCCATGTGTTTGAAGATGCTGCTTGATGATATTGATGCTTTACTAGATTCTAAGGCCTAAATAAACTGAGCTGAGCTCTGAGCATGTTTCAGATTATTTCCTACCCCCTGTCCCTCCTCCCTGACTCTGATGCTCTGCAGCAAGTCATTGATGATTTGGGCAGCATGTTCGCAGCGATCAGGAGGACCACTGATGTGAGCGATCTTATCTGGACCAGTCCCATCATCTGAGAAAAAAAACATATCTGTATTAAGAAAGATTTTAATTTTTGTTCAAAACATAATGTGACAGAGTCCCTTGTAGTGTACTAAGAAACAACGCAAACTCGAAGAAAGAAGTCACTGAACTGCTGCTGTTGTCCTTATATTACATATTCTATTTATTAAAAAGGTTAAATCACCAATATCTGAATTCTTTATAAATGCAACCTCATGCAGCCACTGAAAATCACAGGGTCCCACCTTGTTTAAACTGTATCCTAACTCCAGCATCATTCTGGATCTTCTTAATCATCTCTCCATTGCGTCCAATGACAACACCGACCGAGTGCCGTGGTACTGGGATCTAATTTGAAGACAGAATGTTTTTATGAACGTAGGTGTAATTCAGAGGCCACTGGTCACTTTTATTTTGTTGCTATTGTACACACTTACGTCCATGCCTCCTCCCATTCGGGAGCCATAGTCATTTCTTTCACTATAGCCCGCATGGTCTCTCTCTCTCAAAATCTCCTGGACCATCTCCTGAGCTTGCTGAAAAAGGAACATTATGATTATATTGTAACATAATACTTCAAACATATTTTGAACCTAACCCTTTTTCTTAATTAGCCAGTGTTCGTGGGTGAAACAGATGTTTCATTTATCCTGATTATAACCAATATAAACAGGATTTATTATAAAAAATTGCCCTTCACCATTGTTAGATCACATTTATGAATTAAAGTGACACTAGTTTTTTGTTTGTTTTTCAATAAAATTTTATAAAAAAGAAAATCGGTTATGAAGATATATGAGGAAAAAATCATAAAATTAACAACTGAAGCAAGGTTTTTCTTAACTACTAGTTTTGGTTATCATTTAAATTTCCAATGGACCCAAACATCCTGTATGTAGCATGAATTTGTTGGGGGGTTTACAGTGTGTGGTCATTGAAAATGTTCTTCACAGAAAATGAGCCAAGGCCAATAAGTCTCAGTTTGAAAAAAGTAATCAAATGTATATTTTTTCTTTCGATAGAAAATGAAAACGGGTCCCACAGGCCCGAACACCATACAATAACACCATTAATACGTATTTACCTGGACTTTGTAGGGGTCTCCGATAATGCGCAGAGGCTTGTCGACATTGGGGCCCTGAGAGGCATCCTGGATTAGGATCATCTTCACTCCTGCACGCTCCTACAGTGGACATAAAGACAAACAACAGTCAGTACACCCTTATTTTAAGATAACAAAATGGGCAAAGCAAATAATTTGTATCAACATATTTTATGCACAATTAGCTACTACAAATGTTTTGTGAACCAAAATGATAAAAGGTAATTATTAATTCAATTTGCAACGGGGTGCAAACATTTACCCTTTTGAATTTTTTATCATTTTACTATAACTAGCTGAATGTATATTTTTATTGTAATAGATTCAGGGTCACACAATGCCAGCTTAAACCTAAATCTGACATAGAGTAATAGCATTTGAGACATGACAAAATTGTCTGAAAACACAAATCTTTGAAAAGGTTTCAGTAAATCTAGCATGTGTGACAAAGTACCTGTAGCTGTTTAATGGTCTCCCCCCCCTTGCCGATAACAAGGCCAGCCTTGCCAGCTGGGATCATCATCTCTTGAATTGTGCCATTCTGGCCATTTGTGGACTCCTGATAAGAAGAGGGGGGCGTACCTCTCCCCCGTGACACTATCTCATCCAGCAAGCTCTTGGCTTTCCTGGTCATGGAGGAGAAAAGCAGTTACTCCAAATCTATTTTACAACATCATGTCATCAAACTGATTTATTGTAGGAAACACACTGTTTTATGTTCTTGTCCTGCCTCTACTTCTGACAAATTTTGTAAATGGACAGACAATACAGTCTGTTGCATTATTACTCGACAGTTCTAGTTAATCCACATAAAATGACAATGAGGGAGTCAAGTCTTACTCTATGGCTTCATGTGAACCTGTGAGAGAGACGCTTCTCTCTGGAAGGCCTCCGCTGTCTAGAGATATACACAGAGATGAAAAGGACAGTTCAATTGTAAATTAATAGAAATGGGAAACTATTTACGCTACGTCCACAGAAGTTCACACAGTACCTGGAGCAATCTGAACCTTGCAACCTGACTCCTGTTGAATCTTATTGATCTGTTCACCACCACGGCCAATAACTGCCAACAAATAGAGACATATAATTATATCAATGAAACAGAGCAGCATCAGTAAATAGTCCAAAGACAAATAAATGCCACTGTTTGCAATTTCTTGGCTTTATGCATAATGAAATGTGATCAGATCTCCAACAAAATTTTAAAAATACAATATTTCTAAGCCGGTGTAACACAGTCATGATATTTCATTTATTTCGTCAAAATTAACATTAAACGTGGAAAGCGATGGTGGACAAAGTCATGGCAGCAGTTGTTTAAAAGCACATTAAACGCCCTTTTGCCAGCAATAGCCTCAGGCAAATTCTCCCTGAAGCTGTGGATTAGATCTGCACAATGTTCAAGAGGTTTTCTGGACTACTGTTTCTTACAGAACTGCTTCAGCTCAGCCATATTCATAGACTCTCTGGTGTGAACAGATTAAGGTCATTCAACAGCATTTCTCTTGGGATGATATTCAGGCTTCAATGATCAGCTTTTATGTCCCCAAAACCATTCTTTAGTAGATATAGTTTGATGTTGAGGATCATTGTCCTGCTGCATCACTCAGTTTCTTCTGAGCTTCAGCTTACAAACAGCCATTTTGTCACTCTACTATGCTTCACTTTTGGGATAATGTTTATATGGTGTGCAATTTTATTTTTTTTTTGTGCTACACAAAAAGTGATCTTGGCTAGGCCCTCACTTCTACGGAGAGCGGCCACAGTACAAAATCATCTCCATTTACAGACAATATGTCTAACTGGATTAATAAATATCGAAAGACTTTCAGATTACTCTGTCTCCCTTTCAGCCGCATCTAAATCAACAACTCTTCTTGATCTTGATTTATGAGAGACAAAGCTTGCATCAGCTGATCCTGCTTGTGAATAGTACACTGAAAATGAATACATTAAATTCATTGACTGTTTTTATAATTATACTTTTCCCACCATCATTTTGTTTTTTTAATGGGTTTGTTCAGGAAAGACCTTATAGATCATAATTGTTAGCTATTTTGTTTGTTGATATTTTTGACTTTGGTGATCAGATAACAATTCATGGCCAATTTATATACAAAACCAAGAATTTGAAAACAAGGGCCATTTCTTTTTCTTGCAACTGTCTGTTAAACAGACTGTTAGACTGCACTTACTGAGTCCCACCATGCTGTCTGGAACACTGTACTCCTCTGAAGTGGAAGCAGGCCTAAAGCAATCAGAAAGTTAGAATGACAAAGAAGGAATTGGATGCAACTAACCAGGTCATACAACTTTATAAACTTTGTAAATGCATATTAAGTGCAGATTTCTTTTCACTCTACAGTCACAAAACAAAGGTTAAATAAGACATAATGAACTCTACTTGGTCTCACCTTTGTTGTGCAAGAGCAGCGAGCTGTGCACCAATTGCTGAAATTGGACAGCACAGAGAGAAAGACTGTTAAAAAATATGAGCAACAGACAGGTTTTGGATTACTGATGGGACTATGAGATCAGAAGGTGAAACAGACAGGAGGGGGAAGTGTGGACGCACAAGGGTAAAAGGACAAACTAATGAAACAGGTATACTTTACACCAGGAAGGCTGTATTAAACACAGCATAATATGAAGTAAGCCACATTAAAATTAGAGAAAAAAACTCACACAGTGATTTTCCTGAATCCAAGTCGCTCTGTGCAGCCAGTTTCTTGCTCTCTGGTTCATCTGCCAGTTGTGAAAACAACAGATATCTGCTGTAGCTGGGAGTGTGTGCTGCAAGTGGGGACTGCACAAAAATATGCGCAGATGTAATACAGATGTAGTGTAGCTCAGACCTACCTGCATCCTCCAGCTGCCGTTTCTGGGCAGTGAATGCAAAGCCATCCGATGCAGTGCTGTTGTTTACAGGAAGACCAACATCACCCCCGATCTTAGCTGCAATCTGAACACAAAGTTAAATTATGAAAAAATGAAAAACACTCATTGTACCACTCCACAGCTGACATATGTTTGCACTCATGTCCTGCAAGCAGCCTTCAGCCGTATGTACTTGTCTAGGGTTAACGTGCATTACTACAATATCTTGCTGTCACTGGACATATGCATAAATAAATCACATATGTGTAAATATTAGGGGTTAAAGGTTTTACCTCTATTCTCAGTTGTTTATTTAATTTGAATATTTATTTTGAACCTCTGCTGGACTATGGGATCCAATAACAATGCATTGTGAAGCTGGTATTTGGTTTTGTTTATTTGCCTCAGTTAGCTGGGACACGAGCTAACTGACATTACCGAACTGCATTTGTTGTCTCGGTAATTTTTGTAATTTCAAAATACATATGACGTGTTTTTGTGGTGACTTGTGTCCCCGATGTTAGCTTTCAAGCTAACTTAGCTCTCCTCCAGCCTGTCACTTTCCTCACCTGCCGGGCCCGCTGCACCGCGTCCGCAAACGCATCTTTCTTAATGCCCGCCGCTCCGTTCCCGACAGCTGCCTGTCCGCCGAGGGGGGCCCCGGGGCCGGACGGAGGAACCGCGTTGTACTCCGACATAAGAACCAGGTACAGGCGAGAGAAAGTGAGCAGAAAACCCGGGACCAGAGCTGCGCAGGAGTGAGGAGGAAAGTCAAGAAACAGATGACAGAGAGCGATGGAAACACGACGGCAGCCGGGAAGGTTCACTCACGCTTCCAAACCCAGTTCAATAACGCGTTGTTAGTGACCAGATTATTAGTTATCACACAGAATTGTGGTAGTAATTTTTAATAAGTTTCATATATTTCATTTGAGTTCAGCCACTCTAAAAAGATGTCATGCTTTTAATACTGTCATAGTGTGAATGTAATTTCCCCCAGAATGGTGTAAGATGTAGAATGCTTTTTGAGAATTACATTTCTATTGTTGCTGTCATAACGACATCTGAATGATGTGGTTTGTGGTTTTATTATACTGACTGAGGTCAGACTAGCATATCATCACCTAAGGAGGTGTAATTTCTGAGGTCTAATAGCTACACACACACACACACATAAATATATATCATCTGTTACATTTCAGTCATTAGGGGACTCTCTATATGTGACATTTCTGTGACATTGAAATTGCTAATTATAATTATTACAATAAGACAATCACCGAAACAATATTGTTTTCTCCTTGACTTGCTGCCTTGTACCTCACCCAATGACTACAGGTAAATGTAACTTTATCAGCTATTTTAATAGGCTAATTAATATGTTGTAGGAAATTATGTTGTCCATTTTTACTTTGGCAACGAATTAATCCATTAATTAAAAATAACTAACTAATTTATAGCAACAAAAACTACATTTTGGAGAGTGTGACAGTTCTAGGAGGAGAATTTGGAGTAATAATAATTGGAGCCGGCAGAGGTAGCTGTCACTTCTTCCCCTCCATGACATTTGACACCAGACGCCATCTTTGTTGTGGGTGAAGTACGTCACCTGATGACGGTGGCGTTTTCTTCCCAGTGATTGGTTCGTTGCTTTGACGCCAAAGGTCACGTATATTTGGCGCTCTTCATTCATACGCAGGCTGGCGCGTTTTTAAAAGAGCAGCGGATATGGAGAAACGTGTACAGTAAAGGCATATTTGGATTAGTTTAGGTACTATCAGTGTAAAAACCGTCTCTTTGCGTTTCGGCGTCCGTGGCTGATGTGTGGAAAATGTTCAGAGAACTCCTGGGAGCAACTGCGCGGACCGGAGCCGCTGTTGAAGCCTGCTAGCTTGTTCGTTCGCGGTTCGCGTCTGCTACCAAACAACAGCTGTCACACAATGAACTTCGCCGAACTCCGTTGCTCATTCACACACGCGGGGAAGTGACTAGAAATGCGGGAAGAAGTTCTGTGAGTTGCAGCGAGTTGCCCGTTCGTCGTTCAAGGTGAGAGTGTTCTTCTCTACCTTTGTTTTCCTGGTTAACTGTGTCTGACGTCCTGGAAGAGCCGCTGGGCGCCATGTCAGAAATAACAACAACAGTCGCGTTATTTGCTGTTTCTGAGCCCTGCGTGATATTTTATAGATTAATATGCCGTTTACAATAGTTTTTATAGTGACTGCCTGCACAGCAATCTGCGTACGTTACTCTACAGGGTTCCTAAAGTTTATAGTGTCAGTAGTCCCACATATGGCGGCCTCTAGAATTATGCCTTTATTCAAGCCTTCAGAAACTAGAGAGTTATGATTTTTAACTCAACAGGCTGCAGCGTACTAAGTTATTCAAAGCGTTAAAGAGATGATGGGACAGGGACGGAAAGCTCCTTTAACCTACTACAACTTAACCACTAAATTAAATTAACGTTTAAATGTCTACTGCTCTTTAATAATTATGCATGTATAATGTTTTCATTCAGGTCACTTCAAATTATGGCTGGTGTTGTGGCTATGGCATCTGTCATTGAGGACTTTGACACCCAGGTATTTCTTCTTTGTCCAGCATGTAGCAGCTGTGATATTGCCTATTGTTTTTATTTTTTTTCCCATGATCTCTCCAGTTTTGTGTTTAATTTTTTCACTCCTTTTACAGCCCTGCAAGAAATCTCGCAAAGATGGTGGGAGTCCTGTTGTTAAGACAATCCCAAACTATTTCTCCCCAGTGACCAAGGCGGCGGAGAAACCCTTTTCTCCTCCGCGCTCCAACAACATCAGGGACTACTTTAGCCGGAAAGCGCCATCCTCCAAAGAGAAGACCAGTTCACCAGAACAATCTAAAGAGAACTGTCACATGTCTTTGTCTGATCAAAAACAGCCCAGCCCAGAGGCAGCAGTGAAACAGCCATCACAGAAACGGGGAAGAAAAGCCATTAAAGCTGCAAGGAAACTTGTGGAGGTTGAAACTGTTAGCTCCACAGAAGAGATAAGCTGCTTGATTGTTGAAGAACCATTTGAAAGCAAAGATGCAGCAGCAGAGAAGACCAGCAGCTGCGGCATCCTCAGCAGCGACACAGCAGCTTTGCTGGCCCAATTCACTGCTGATGATTGTGTCACTGCAGAAACATCAGAAAAGGATCCCGCTATGATTGTCAACATGGACCAAGCTGAAAAAGATGAATACCATAAAGAGGACTCCAAATGTGGGAAAAGTATCAAAAATCAGCCAGATCTCAAGAATGTATCTTCCTCTCCTAATGTACCTTTGAGCAATAAAGCAAAACAGGTCAAAACCGCTACACAAACTTCTAGAAAGGAGCAGCAGGAGTCAAATCAAACAGAACTAGAGGAGAAAGAGGCAGAGAATTCCTTTAATGATGGTAGCATAGAGGTACATGAGGATGAGACGTCTGAGTTAAACAGCAGCACAATTACAATCTCTTTTGAGGATTTTGTGCGAAGTCAGAGTCAGGATTGCAATGAAGAGGATACAGAAGGTGAACAGAGCAAAAATGATGAAAGTAATGTTACAACAGAAGAAGAGAAAATGGACACTGACCAGTTTGGAAGTCCTAAAGCTGAAGAAAATATAGTTTCTGGGGATCCATCTGTTCAAGTCTCGCCCCGAACCCTCACAATCCAGGCTGAAGTGCATGTAGTCCCAGTCAAACAAGATGCAGTCAAGGCTGTGGGAAAGTTGGCTTCTATATTTACCCGAAAAAGAGGGACCAGTGGTCCTGCAGAAGTAGTAGCATCACCTAACACAGAAACTGGACCTCAGCTGCCTTCTACCTCTTTGCCTGTAAAACGGAAATCCAATGTGGTTCTTCAAGAGGAGGATTTAGAACTGGCAGTACTTGAGAGTGAATCAACACCCAAATGCAGTGAGGCAGAGAGAAAACAGTTCATGGCTGCTTTCAAACAGCCCAGCCTAGATGGATCCAGAGCAAAACCTGGAAAAGGCCAGGGAAAGCAGAAACAGTCTGAAGAGAAAAATTTGGATGCTGCACTTGATGTTGTGAGGAGGATGCTGCAGTTCTTCCCTCTGTTGAGCAAGTTCCAGTTTCCTCTCAAGAAAAGAATGGTACTCAAAAGAAACAAAAAAGAAAAGGCAGAAAAGAAGCTAAAGAAGTAAAGGAGGCAGTGACCACCTCACCTGCCCTGTGGAAAATGCAGGGACAACAACTGAAACTAAAACACAGGAGCCTCCCATTACTTCAACTCCCTCCATCCCAGGTTTGAGGAGGTCCAGAAGAGGGGCTGTAGTCAGAAACACACCTGAAACCACCCCAACAACTCCTATTAGAACGACGAGAACAAGAAAACAGAATGAGTCAAAGGATGCTGATATTTCAGTTGCTTTATCTGACATCCCTGTGAAGATGTCCACTCCAAAGACCAGGAGGTCAAAACACGGAGTCTTTGTAGCAGAGATAGTGTGCCCACCGGACACAAAGGAAAGTCCAATCAGGTGACACATGGTTATAGTTTGATCTGATCCAATAATATAACCCCATGAAAAGCATGTTGATTGCCTTCATATAATGAACTACCAGTGTAGTAAGTAAGTATAAAAGCTAAATATGATAGCAGTCCTGCAATATATCCCAACTTTATAAAGGTTGTAATTAAGGTTTTTATTTAAAGAATTGTATTGTACAAAGTGGTGTTTCAGATTTTTCATCTAACCTTGTTCAACTAAATAGTGACAAATAACACCTGAATAATTGAAACAACAGTGGCAACAGTGTAAGACAATTCAACAGTGCCACACACTACATCCTGCAAAACACTGGTCCATGTCAATTAACAATTCTCAAAAACTGAATGTTACCATCTTCCTGAAGGACAGACGTCATTTACAGCTGCTGGTTTACTCATTATTTATACTGCTAATGTGTTAATAAATGTTTTCTTTTTTCTTAAGGATGAAATTTACTAGACTCCAGAGAAATGCTTCCATGACTGAAAGTGGAAGTCGCCAAAACCTTTCTTTGACAACTAAAGTAAATATTTTTTACACATTTGAAAAATGTATGATTTAACATATTGTTGTACTGACTTAGCCAAGAAAAAAGCATTTAAACATTATCATAATTATGGGCAGAGGTGAAATATTTTTTTTATTTTCCCCCAGATGTCAAATGAATCTAAGAAAAGAAAGCAGGCAAAAAAGTTGGTGGAAAAAGCCAAAATTATTCAGCAGAGTAAGAAAAGTTGTGTAGAGCAAAAGGCCACCTTAAGGCGTTCGTCAAGAAATGAGACCTCTATCAAGAAGAGCTACTGTGAGGATGAGGTACAGTAAAAGACAAACTATGAATATTTTGTGTGTATGTGTTTTCTGTTCACCCTGCTATGGTTGGCCTGTAATCATATTTTTAGGCATTTCATGCAAAACAGCAACTGATTTTTTTAAAAACAACAAAACAGGCTGAACTGTTTACCTTTCCTTAGTGGCAGAAAGCCTTTAGTTTAAAAAGTGAATTTATTTCATAGACCAGCTGCAGAAGAGTGTTTAAGAAACACTGCATGGCATGACACAAAAATGAATCCCGAAACTTAATTTGTTTATTTGTTTTTTTAATCAGAATTCTGTCATCTGCATGGAGGATGACCTGGCTGCTCCTCCTCCAATGGCACCAGAAAAGAGCAAAAAGCCTTTACGCAGTCTAAATGATGTTCTGGGCAAAGCCGATACCAAGTCTGTCCCAGGTTGTTCTACCCACTTGACACTATCTTTTCTTCTTTTTGTCATTATTCATAGGAATTTTCTCTAAAATCACTTTATTTTTTCTCTGACAGGCTCCAAAGTGGCTTCACTTGGCCAAGAGAAGACTGCAAGGAAGGTGTCCATATTTGATGAGATCAGTAATGAGGGCTCTGAAAATTCCCAGGATGATGAGCAGTTCAGGGCACGCAGGGAGTTCTTGAAAAGTGGCCTGCCGGAGTCATTCAGAAAGCAGATAGCCAAGACAGCTGCCAACAAAGAGGCGTACTCGCTTTCCTGTTCCTCATTTCAGCCAGTTATTCACATAAAGCAACCACTATCCGGTAGGCTATTTCCATCATAGCAATATGCACGCAGTCGCTGTCTGTCAGGGTTAATTGTTTTTGTACTGTATTAACAGATTGCCCACTTTGGAATCTATCTTGGCCCGAGTCTCCATTGCTAAGCCATTTGAAAGAGCTTTGGAGCCAAACATCCAGCTCTACTCTCTCTGTTGGTGACTCCTTTAGTTTGAAGACCAAACCGGCCCAGAGAGCCTTTTGTAAACGGGTACGTTGAAATACTAATCTGTCTAATTATTGACTGTACGAAATGTTGACTCAAGACCAAAGTACACTGACCTGTTGGATTTATTTATTTGTTGAGCATAGTTGATATTTCAGACCAAATTTGTGCAGTTTGCAGTAGATCTGACCCAGTATCAGATATCGAGTCGAACACTGCCCAGACAAGGTGTGTGCTTGTAAATCATATGATACTGTGTCAACCTCCACATATAGATGGATGTGGTTTAGAGCTGTTTTAAGATAACTGACAATGACAAAAGTAAAGTTGAGTACAACTGAGTTCCCGGTGCATAAAAGCCTTTAAGCTGCCATATATGTTTTAGCAGACATTCTGTTCTTGTGTATTTTTATGGGGTGTGCTCCTTCAGAGACTACAAATGTGTGACAGTTGGTGGAAACAGATTAAGTGTGAGCTAGTCTTAAAAAATCTTCAGTTGTTATTCCACTACCATTTGAATGAGTGTTGTCTGCTAATGTCTCTCATCATCTTTACTGTGCGGTGGCATAAAGAGGGTTTTACTCCCAGCAACTCATACTAGGAGCAAAAAAGTTTAGTACCTCTTTCGGTTATAGATATTGGCTAGTACACAACTCAAAGTGTTTGTAGTTGTACTCTGTTTGGGGAAAGTGGTATCGGGACGTCCCTAGTTTGTAGCTGTTGGTCAAAGATGTCAGTATAGCAATGTTATCTTTGAAAGGGGAAGCACACAGTTAAAGCTACAATATGAAACAGTTTTTTCCAATAATATTGTATTGTAAATGTGCTTCAACATGTATTTTAAAACTACAGTGTGCAACTTAAGCTAACAATAATCTGAGATTTCAAAATCAGTTGTCATTGGTCTCCCCGGTCTGATGCAGTTTCACTTTGCTCTTTATACCCTGCTATGATCTGCACCACCCTTCAGGTAGTGGTAGTTATGAAATTGCAAAAAGTGTAAAGTGTTGCTCTTCTCTAATTGGTCAGCAGAAGAAAAGATTTTTGAAACATCTATCCCTGCACCAGCGTCAGTGATCTTCAGTGAGTGTGTTACAGGAGGCTTCACCTTGTACATGAAGGGCTGTGCTGAGCATGCCAAAGCTTAAAGAGCACAGCAGAGCTGTTTCAGAGCAGGAAGCAGAAGTGCTTGAGCAAGGCGGTAGATTTTGAGCTTCATGCTATATTTATGTTAAGCTGTTATTTATTATCATTTCATTTTTAATAATCTACCTAAATTCCCCAGGACAACTGTATTTTGCTGTTTAACTCCACAGTAATCATATTTGTTGTTTTTAGGGTTCGGGCTGGAGACCTGAGATCCCTGAAAATGTTCGTCAGCATCTAATGGAGGAAATCAGTACCTATAACCCCGGCTTTCCTGTTCAGAAGTTTTTTACTCACTTCCTAAAGAGACGCACTGACCACCAGCATCACTGCACAGAATCAGGTCAGTCTGACACAAAACTGAAATAAACATTTGATCGCATTGCAAAGCCTTATTTTACAGTTTATTTGAGGTTTTGAGCTTGCTTGGTCTTTGATTGTATCAGCAAATTTATTATCAATAGTGATTTAATAGCATTAACCAGATTGAAACTTGCATTTAGTGATGTATTACATTGAATCAAACCAGACAGAAATGCTCATAAATATTTAAGTCCTCAAAGCACAAATGTAGGCTTGGTATTTTAATTATTTTATTCAATGTAAAATGAACAACAATCAAACTAAAAATCCTTACGAACCACTATATTGTATCAATTAGAACTGGAACCAGCCAGTGTCACGAGCACCCCAAAGGCAGCTGAAACAGTAGGAGGGAAGAGGAAAAGGATGGATGATGGAGAAAAGGCAGTCAAAGTAGCAAAGAAGCAGCGGGCCAATGACCCTCAGGAGAACATTTCTACACCGGAGTCAGAGCCAATCAAAAGAGGAGGCCGTACAAGAAGATCCCAAAGATCCAGACCAGAAGAGAAGGGGGACAACAATTCTGCTTCTATGCTGCCCAAAGATGATTCTGTGGTTATTGTGGATGACCTGCTTTTGGGAGAGGATACTGGGAAAAAGGTGAATTAACACACAGTATGTAATCCAGATAGGAAAGTAGTGTAAGCAAATCAAACTCATTTTTATTTTAGAGCCAAAATCCTATATTACAAATTTGGCTGTACAATGTATAGCATCATCCCCTGTCCTCTGTTCACATAAAAGAAAAATGTCACTAAAAAGTCTTTTTACTGGCATCAGTTATGAAAAGGTTCAAAATAAAATCTTGTCTGTCAATTTTTATAGGTTTGCAATAAAAAGTGAAATATTTCAAACTCTTGGAAAATGGAGATACTTGTTAATTGTTGCAGCTACGATTCATTAGTTGTGTACTGATTCTCCAGTATTCTAATATATAGTATAACTGAAAAAGGCTAAAATCTTGGTTTAAAATACTAAAAATAGAACTGTTAACTGAAGCCATGCTAATTACTGAATGAACTTAGTACATAAGGAAGAGACCTACCAAACTCGCCTGACAACTTTCCTCACAAGATCCTTGTAGGTGTGATAATTATATGTTCTTTTTTAATGTTTGTCTTTTGTAACATCACAATTTTGCTACATGTTGATTATTTAATGCCGGTTAACCCTCTGCAATTTGTTTGTCAGATGTGGTGAAGGAAGATGTGTTGTGGACTGACAAATATCAGCCGCAGCACTCCAGCGACATTATAGACAACAACGCCTCAGTTAGGAGGCTGCATAGGTGAGCGACTACAGCCGGACGGCTTCATTTCACAGCATCTGGATCAAAACAGTGGCCCTTGTATTTGCTGTTCAAAATATGCACATAAAAACTGACTATATTAGGACTATACACCAAGTCTTTCATGTTTTTCTTTTGTGCAGTTGGTTAAAGGAATGGAAACTCCGTGCTGACCGAGAAGAGAGAAAAAAGCAGAAAGACAAGAAACAAGAAGAAGGCAGCAATGGTGGGAGATGAGAAGAAAAATGAATGTTGTTTTATCTTTATAACTGTTGCTTTAGTGCATGGTGTTTTGACTGTGAGATGACCCACTGTGTGCAGATTCTGACTGGGACTGTGGAGAAGAAGACTCCCAGGATGGAGAGGAGGTGCTGTGTAACACAATGCTTATCACAGGACCCACTGGAGTAGGAAAGACTGCTGCAGTCTATGCTTGTGCCCAGGAGCTGGGCTTCAAGGTACAAAAGCAGTGAATGCATTTCAATGCAATGCATCTTTATTTGAATAACTACTAACTTCTCTCTGGGGTCCCCAGGTATTTGAGGTGAACGCCTCATCTCAGCGGAGTGGCCGTCTTATTCTCTCCCAGCTCAAGGAAGCCACTCAGTCGCACCAGGTGGACAGTCAGGGAATCAACGCCCACAAACCTACCTACTTCAACAGCTACGGGACAAGCAGCAGTGCTGGCACCATCAGACCTGGCTCTTCTCCCAGTAAGGAATGAGCTGACCTTGTCAGCACTGATACTTATGCGTTGTTGGCTTGTGAATTAACGTAGTTTGTAATGTAAAAATATTTTAAGATTTTAGACTTTTCCTAACCCTTCCTTGATCCTTCAGGAAAGATCAACTCCCCACGTAGAGTGGTTTCCTCACCAAGGAAACATCCCCAGTCACCAAGAGGTGCTAAAAAAGGAGGCCTAGCTCCGACCTCTTTGGCTAACTTTTTCAAAATGGGTCGACCGACCAACAAGCAGCCACCTAACACTATGAAGAACGAACAGACAGGTAAATGCAAAACATATTAGTGTGTCAAATAATGTGTCAAAACCCAATCAATACAAGACATTTCTCTCTCTCTCTTAATTTATTCATATAGCTCCTTCCAAGAAAGTCACAAAAGAAAATGAGGGTGCTAATAAACATAGAGAACTCACTGTCAAAGCACCAACAGCGACACCCTAATGAAGAACAAAGCAAGAAGATAGCCACATCACTTATACTGTTCGAAGAAGTCGATGTTATTTTTGATGATGACGCTGGGTTTCTCGCTGCCATCAAGACATTTATGACTACGACCAAAAGACCAGTCATCCTCACTACTAGTGGTGAGTAGAACAAAGACAGTTTTATTGTCATATATTTTTACAGTCTGGTTTTTAATTGTGTTGTTTTTTTTTTTGTTTTTACATTTTCTAGATCTTGCCTTCAGCTCCATGTTTGACGGTAACTTTGAAGAGATCCATTTCAAAACCCCATCACTGGTGAGTGGAGGATACTGTGGATCTTAATTTCATTATTGCTTATTAACTGAGCTGTTTAATTTGGCTTGAGCTGTTGTTCACAAAAAGGTTTGCACATAATGTGCCAGGTCAGTTTTTTATTTTCCCTCCTCTGTGGCACAGTTAAATGTTGGCAGCTACCTGCAGCTTTTGTGTCTGGGTGAGGACGTCAGGACGGACCTTACAGACATCAGTTCTCTGCTCAGACTCAATGGATGCGATATTAGACAAAGTTTACTGCAGCTCCAGTTCTGGACGCGCAGCGCGGGGGGCCGGCACATAACCAAACCATTCATTCCCAGTGGCAAAAAAGGTAAGTCGGACTTCTTTAATCTACAAAGGAGTGGGCACATGGTACTGATGGTACTGATTTATCTAATGAACAAAGTAAAAATCTAGGCATCAGGTTATAACCGAATCTGAATTATAAGTGGGTTTTTTTTTTTTAAAGTGGCAAGGAATTTGTGTTAATGCTGACAATCCTGTTAATTTTATTAGTTCATAATATGTTTTTATTACTGTGAATTATTTTTATCTTTTTTCATAACCTTTTAAGTTAAAAAGTCCCCCCCCCTTACTTTTTTCCAAAACACAGAGACTGAATCAGAGGCATCAAACTTGCCGACCACTCTCCCCCCCTGTGACACCGGCTGCACTGAGACCAAACTGGGCCTGTTGAATGTTGAACCTAAGAGAGACATCTGGGGATTGCTCAGGGTAAAATCTTCATTTACACAAAACAAAGGGTGTTCATTAGTTTGATAAGTGTTTTTATTTTATTTTATTTTAGGATGTATGCAAGATATTGACTGGTTTTATGCTCTTAACAGAGGCCATTGGATGAAGTAGTTTGCTTGGACCTTCTAACAGATAGCAGGCGAAGAGGGGTGGACCTACTCTATTCCAATATGGAGGCTCTGTTACCTCTACCACTAACACAGCTGACTACCTGTTCCCACAAACTAGAGCCATTTATTTCTGTATCACAAGAACATTCTTGTGTTAACCCAGATGAAACACCAGCATCTGACACCATGCCAGCCCATACCAGATTACTGCACACGGCTGAGTCGGCTGATTACTCAGACGATGGCAGTCCAGTCAAACTTTCCAGTAGGATGAAGAAGAACAAGAGACGGCACTGTCTACCTGATCAGGATGGACTACACTCTGACTCTGACTCAGAAGAGAGTTTTCTGTCTCTCCAAAAGCTACAGCCTACTTCTCGAACAAAGGAGGATGTCAAAGAAAGTTTAGTTTCTAAAGTAGTGAAAAGGAAACCACTGACTCTTGAAGAGCGGGTAAAAAATGTCCCTGTCTCCCAGTGTCTGGAATCATTAGCTGACTTTTTAGACAACATGTCCTACATGGACTCCTCCTTGGTTGTTCATCCAGAAAGGGGCAGTATTCACAGAAGAATGTCACCAGTTGGTGCAATGTTGAAAGATGGGATGACCGATGAGTGGAGGATTGAGACGGACAGAGGGAGCTGGATGGGGGGAGACTGTATCTTGGACATCCAGGCGACTGTGGAGGCACTGAGCTTCCACAGATGTCAGGATTCTGTAGCCAAGGCCTGGGACAATGCCCAGAAACTGGAAGGGGAGTTGGGAAAACAGGCTGTAGCAGAGCTCACCCTCCCAGTGGCTCCTCATTGTGAAGGTTACAGCTTCACACAAGACAACCCCTGTCAACCACAGTGAGTCTTACTAGTCACCAGGCACTTGTACAATGTCAATATGTATAAAATTAACTCAAGAGCAAAGATGTTGTGTTAAAGTGAATCTTAAGCCTGTTCAAAGTAAACTATTGTGTTTTGATATGTGACAGGCTGGTCCAGAGGAGGAGGGAAGTGATGGAGAGTCTGATGTTAAGAGGCGTGGTTGGTACTCTGGGAAACCGATTAGCAGCTGCACTTGACTACTTGCCAGCACTTCGCACAATCTGCAGATCAGAGCAGCTTAAGGAGGAGGGCAAAGTCAAACGAAGGTGAGACCACAGAAACAGCTGTTTTTCAGGCCAGAATGTGTTTTTCTAAATTATTTTATTTTGATGCCCAGCAAAAAGCTGACAGGTTACACATAAACATGTTAAAGTGTAATTGTGTTTTCTTGTTAACCAGATTTTTGCACTACCTTGATGCGATCCACCTTGGTCTTGAGAAGAGCACTCTACAACAACTTGCAGAAGATTTCCCCTGAAGGTCACCCACGTTCCTATCACACACAGCCCTAAAACACTATTAAGGTCCATGAATCTGACTGGAACAAGAAACACATTTACAGTCACTCTTCAGGCATCAGGAGCACAAGGATGGACAGTGTGTTAGCATCAGTGTGACTTGCCATTTGTTTTATGATTCTGACCTCAGCGTGAGTTGAAGTGATGGACTGTAGCATTTCCTCCAAGATGGAAATGACTGAATACAGAAAAGGTATTGATTCAGCAGTTTGTTTTGGTGCTTTCAAAGAATGTACTGAAGATTAACACTTTATATGATGAACTGGTGTTGGAGTGTTTTTTTTTGTTTTGTTTTTTTGTACAGTAGTGTTTTGTAGCCTCTTAATCAGCTTTGCATTTTGCAAAGCGTTTTTATCGAGTAGAACTTGCTTTTCAGGAGCAAATGTGAATCATTCATAATTTTTACGAGATAACATGTAAAATAGAGTTTGCGTTTGTATTTGTAAAGGCTGTGTATAAATCGTCTCCACGTAAAGTACTGTTAAAGCACTCAGGATTTCACTTCAAATTCACAAAAGAGAGCTTTTTATAGAGTTTTCTATTTGTCACGTCCAAATTCACTTTTTTATTTTTAAAATTGTATTTCTTCAGACGTAAATATGTACACATTATCCACAATGGGTGTTTGTTGTGACCAAATAAAGGTTTACAAAACCAAAAATAAATTCTCATAGTTTATGTGCCATATTTACAGCATTGTGCATCTGACCAGACCTGCTGCTCAGAGCTTTGCCTGAAATTGTTGCTTGCTCTGGAATTTGCACAGTGGATAGACAGGTTTACCTCAATGAATGAAACTGGAGCATGAAAACAAAAGTAGTTTTTTTCAGAAGGACAGTCCCTGGTGACACAAGCTTTGTTCTTTCTTTTTCTTTTTTTTTTTTTTTTTGTCACTGCAACCAGAGACGTCCACATGTGGGAGGTCCGTATCTGCGTTGTGTTGTAACATCCACAACTGTCGTCAGTTTCAGTTTTCGTGTGGACTGTTTAGCTGTCGCATTTGGCAGCAAATGAAAAGCATGTGAGCACCATGCTCAGTTTTGATGGCAGGGTTTGTTGTATGAGAAGAAACCTCGATTTTGTACCGAAATGGCAAACAGTGAGCGGAACAGGAAGATTCTACAGGAGCTTGTGAGGCAGCCAGACAACAGTCGGTGCGCTGACTGTGGTGCACCTGGTAAGCTGTGCAACCAGAGTTCATTCCAGTGGTTTGCTGTTAACAATTATCTGCTAGAGCAACGTTTACACGTATGCTTTTGAATGGCTTCTACAATTTAATAATGGTTCGTGCATTAAATATGATAATCCTTAAAGACAAAACCTGGATAGTAATAAGCTTTTCTTTCTCACAAAGTAACTGAGTTAGTAGTGAAGCTTCAGTTTAAATATTTTTTTTATTTACATTTGTGTCTTCCTCCTGTGGTGGAGGAAGTAACTCCACCACAGAAGTAAAAATCCGGTATTCAAAATTCTGTTAATGTTCAATTACTGAAGTAGTATCAACTAAAGATAAAAAAAAAAGAACATTTAAGTGGCAAAGTGGTGGCTCTAAGTGATGTTTGATTATAAATATATGACATAAGTTAATTAACAATGTGGCAACTGTGTAATTATGGATCCGTTACTGAATGGACATTGCAGGTCCAGGTCCAGATGGGTCAGGACATGGTGGGTTTATGAAACAATGGGCCCCCTGCTCTTTCTTTTTGGTCTATTAGAGTCTGTCTGTTGTAATTTGCTTTTGGAATTTCTTCTGTCTTTCTGTGTCTAGTTTTTTGTCACTTGATACATTTTGTTTGACATTTTGTGTCTGTTTTTGATCTTTTGGTGCCTCTTGAGTAATAAGTTTAGTCTAAGATTAATGTGATTGTTTTTTTAATGACTTGTCCAAATGATCACCTGGCTCTGACCCCCTCATTTTTGCATTTGAATCTCTCCCTTTCTGTATGCCTCAGACCCAGAGTGGGCATCTTACAAACTGGGTGTGTTTTTGTGTCTGAACTGCTCTGGTGTCCACCGCAGCTTGTCCAGCCAGGTCAAATCCATTAAGCGGGATTTCTGGGAGGATAAACTGGTGGAGGTATTCCATTGACTTGTTTTAAAATGATGACAACACATTAGCGCTTGGCCATGTGTAATCCTCAAATGTCTTTTTTTTGCTCATGAAAAGTTCATGAAATCTAACGGCAACGCCAGCACCCGAGCTGTGTATGAGAAAGCTGTTCCAGTCTACTACTATCGCCCCACCCCAAATGACTCTGTGTAGGTATTTTTCCAGGATGATGACATTATTAACAAAACTATCTTTGTGCATATTTCATTTTTGGTTGTGTGTGCCAGTGTTTGTAACCAAGGAAAGGCTGCTGACACAACAGAACCACAGAAGTAGAGAGAAGTGCAACTGATGTTTGTAGAAGTGAAACAAAAATGAGCCTTGGCAGCTTAAAGCTTAATAAATCATGTAGGTTTTCCGTATGTTGCTTTGGAATGGGCTCAGTCTGCTTAAGAATATGTTTATGTTCACCTTTGCACTGCAGTGTTCTGAGAGAGCAGTGGATTCGAGCTAAATATGAAAGGAAGGAATTCACAGGGGAAATCAAGTATCCACCAGTTTCATACACCACAGGTGATGTTTTTACTCTTTTCCAGACACACGTGAGCTGTAGAATGTTATGTGTAAAGCTTTTTTATTATACTGGTGTTACACAAATATGTAAATGTTGGGGCTTTCCACGCAGAGAAGAATGGATCTTTGCATAATGAAGGAGCAGGAAGTGAAAAGGACAAGTGTGTTAGTCTAGACTGCACACTTCACCAAAACATTTAGTAAGACTTGACTTCTTACTGTGTTTCTTGGGTTGATACCAGGTTTCTACGAGGGGATGCTGTGGAAGAAAGGAAAGGAGAACACGCAATTCCTGAAGAGGAAATTTGTACTGTCGGATAGAGAGTTTACCCTGACTTACTACAACAAGGAAGATGTGAGTTTCTGCACTGCAGAAATGAAACATGCGGCATTTCTTTCTAAAATGGCTAATAACTCTATAATAATAATATTAGGAACAGTTGTTGGTGATAAAAATGTGATTTTGCAGTCATTTGATCTTTGAACAAAGCACTGGACAAACCTCAAGATGATGCTGGTTTTAGAAAGTCATTAAGTCATTATCCTCATGCTGGTGCTGGGCTAAAGTCAAGGGATTACCAAAGCCATTAGAGTTTAGCCTATGTCATCATTCATGTCTGACAGTCGCAACAACATATCTGTGATCTAGGAGTCCAAAGGCCCCAAAGCAATCATCGCCATCAAGGACTTGAATGCCACCTTTCAACCAGAGAAGATCGGTCATCCTTACAGCCTGCAGATCACCTACCAAGAGGAATATCACACCAGGAACATCTACGTTTACCATGAGAATCCTGAGGTGGGCCTGCATGCTCCTCCAAAATATAAATCACAGAAACTAGTGGGTTTTATATTGATTGCATACAGTAGTTTTGGACTGTGGGGAAACTCAGTTTCTTTTTCTAATCTAGGAAATAGTGGCATGGTTCAATGCCATTCGTGCTGCACGTTACGCATATCTGAAGACAGCATACCCCACCGGAAGTGATGAAGAAGTAAGTGCAGCTGTTTTCAAAAGCAAATAAAAACAGTACAACTGTCTCTTTTTTTTTTGCATTTTAGATGCATTTTTACAACATATTGTTAAATATTATGTAATCGCCGGACAATAAGAATTATTGTTTGCCCATTGTGTCTACATACCGAGCAGAGTAGGTCACATTACAAATTACACTACAAGTCATTGTTGTTGAAGACAACACGGCACCTGGTGGGTCATAGGTTATAAAGGGAGGGGTTCCAGGCTTTCAGATGGTTGCAGTCTGCAACTTCATCGTCTCATCATTACGTCACAAACTGCACCTTTAAAGCTTAACACGCCTGTGCTTTTATGTCTGTTTGTCAGCTGGTACCAATGATAACGAGAAACTACCTCAAAGAGGGATACATGGAGAAGACAGGCCCATTGGTAAGTTCACAGAAAACAAGTATGAGGTTGCAAGACACTAAATAAAATTATTATCTATTTACTGGATAACTTGTCAGCAGCAAATGCTACACTGACTTGTGCATGCATTGAGGCATAAAAAGTCCATCAAAGACATGTTTAGGACAGTGGTGTGACTGAGAACTTCCTCCTGTAAAAACACCCAGTCAAATAACATATAAGAGTATGAATATTGAAAACCTCACATGTTCACGTAAGTGCTTACATTATCGTGTACTGTACTTTAACAGCAAAAGGAACCATTTAAAAAGAGGTGGTTTATTTTGGACTCTCAAAACAGGAAGTTGTTATACTTCAAAGGGCAGCTGGTGAGAACAAAAACCTCTTCATATTTTAATCAGGTGCTGTTTACTGCTATAAAGATGTTCACCAAGCACCTTCACCGCCATTATGTTTCAATGCAGGATGCAGAAGAGTTGGGGGCCATTTTCATTGGCACAGAGGGCAACGGTTACTCCGTGAGGGAGTGCGTGCCAAATAACGCTCGGGGAAACAAGTGGACGTGTGGTGTTATGCTGGTGACACCAGAGCGACAGTTTGTCTTCATGTGTGAGCTGGAGGGGGAGCAGAAAGAGTGGCTGGGTGCCCTCAAACAGGTCCTGTCTAGGCCCATGTCCCCACAGGATTATACCAGTAAGCAGTGCGATTAATTTTTTGAATCACTCTTAATATGTTAGTCTTTGCTAATTAGTGCAAATTGCAAAGGAATACCAATAGTTTTGCAGTTATTTAATTATAAATGAAAGCATAGGCCCAAGTGAAAATTCTAACCTAACAATGGCACTAGGGAGCTGCATGTTTATTACAATTCATGCTGAGGAGGATGTAAGTGTCTGTATTAAATTTCATGGGAGTATCAGAGGACAAGTCAAGGTAACGTGATTCATCCTGTGACATTCTCAAATGTTTGCACAAAGATTTATTGATCTGACCAAAAATGATGTGTCTTTTTCCAGCTGAGGCCAAAATCAAGTACAAACGATAAACTACAGAGTGGGTGGAAAACACGCTGAAGGCGGGAGGATGCCAAATAAACCACAATGGACTAAACTACTACAGCACAACAGCTTCACGACACTGAATCAACGCTGACTTTACTCCACAGTACTCCTTGTGCTGACCTTCATCTCTGTGTCTGCAGTGCCACGGTGACTTATACTGACACAGGATCACAGATTTCAGAGAGTACTGTATGAATTTTTAAAATCCACCAAATACACTGTTGTCACTAGATAAACAATGTTATACCTAAACAGAAGATAGGTTACAATAAGTGCATGTCATGGTTTTTACAATTTTTCTTTTTATTTGTGTATTTAATATTTCCAAATGAATAAAGATATAATTTTACAGTTAGCAGTAGTAAACACATTTCATGACACTATGCTCAGAAAAATAAATAAGTCTTTTGTTTTTTTCAAACGGCATTTGTGGTTAAATTCATAATTATCAACACACAAAATGCCAAATGGTAGGTGGAAAGATTTACCCAGAATTTCTGCAGGTTCACTCAGTTCACTCACCTGAATCATAATCCTTCCAGTTCTTAGAGATGGATATAACTATGCTAAAAGAAACACACTGACTAGGAAACTTTATCGGTTCCCTCTGTTTTTCAATAATCTTTTTGTGGAGTGTACTTTTGTCTTCATGGTGTAGTTTCTGGTTAGGACTCAAATTCATCTGCAACCAGGCATAATGTAGCTATATCTTGCAAGTCTTTAAACATAGTTATTACATCAATTTCATCTCCACTTAGCCAGTTGTGTGGCTTTTTAAACCAACCAGCTGCACCAGTGAATGTTTCTTGGAGTTAATTTGAAGTTGTACCATTTGTATTTATGCCATCATTTTTTGTTGTTGTTGTAATTAATTGTATTAGGTCTATTTTCACTTTGGCACAAAAGAGTAATTTTTGTGAATGTTGGCAAACAACCCAAAACAAACTTTGTAAAGGGTAAAAATCATCACATAATAAAATAACTACAGGTAATAAAGGTTAAAAAGTTTCTTTTAGATTTAACATCTAATAATGTCAAATATAGGAGTCGTTGTATTGTGAATATTAGTTCGTGCTGCAGGTGCCGCATATGCAGTTCCTCTCTTTGCCACCAGAGAGCAGCATAACGCGTTTGGAAATTCCTGAAGAAGTTTGTCCTGTGCGGGTCGCTGTAGTTGCCGGGTACTGGAGGTCGGACATGCTCCTCAAACATTCACTGCGAAACGCTGTCGAAGCCGCTAAAGCAGCTGATTAAGATGAAATAACACGCACATGTGCAACACGCCAGTTTCTAAAAATTCAATTTCCGCTGAGCTGACACGCCGCAAGCCGAGAAGAAGCGCGAAGAACGCGGGAAGCGGCGCCGGGAGCGGTCCGTCCGTTTTGTCCTACAAAGGCGCCAGGAGTTTGACAGCGCCAGGCCCGCGGTTCGGTGAAGTGCTGGAGGAGGACGACGACATCCAGGGGGACTCCATGAACCAGTAAAGACTGTCCTTTCTGTCCAGGGAATCAAGCTTCGACATGAGGAAGGACGTGAGGATTCTACTCGTCGGGGAACGTAAGTAGCAGCTTGCTTTAATGTCGGGCTTTAATGTCTGGCTTCATTAGTTAGCTAACATGCTAGCAAGAGAGCTAAGTCAATGCTACACTTAGCACGTCCACTCACTGAACTCTGTGGGATCACGGTGTGTACAGAGAGGCGATGAATACTTTATTCCAGGGTGCATGAGAATCATACACGGAAACTGTACGTTATCCAGAGCACATGATTAGAATAAACACTGAGGGCTTTGCTTTCCTTCTGCTGCCAGTAGCCACTTAACTGTCACATGGGACATAACAGCTGTCTCAAGAGTGTTTCTTGTTGTCATGTGTTGATAATCTATCTTCTAATTTTTATAATTAGGCCAAATCTGAAGTCAAAGTCGTTTACTCGACATAAAAAATATATGCAGCAGTTTCCTCTGGTCTGATGGCTGAATAGGTCAAGGAATTACTAAATAACCTGGTTTATTAAACTGGCTTTTCTTTTACTGCTGTTATATTGGAGTTGAGGGTATTATGAGTAATGTTTTTAGATGAACAAAAGTTAAATTCCTATTGTTTGACGATATCAATTTTCACAAACCTAAGTTGATGTCATACATTTGTTTTGTTATTCAATTAACACTCAAAGATATTACATGTATGTTCAAACAGCATAAACAAACTTCAGCAGAAGCTCAAAAATTAGAAGGTCGAAGACATTAGTTATTTTATTTTATCGTTTTACGCAAAGCTGATTGCTCATACGTATAAGATTTTGAATTTTATCATTTCGGGGCACAGATAAAATAAAAAACATGTTTTTTTATCTGGTGGGTTTGTCCTTTTGAAAGAGGTGTTTATATGTAAGTTGTGGCTATGCTGGGTGCCCTACATCGACACACTGGGTGAGTTGGCACTGGCTGTTTTGAGAAACAGCCAAAATTCTTTGTGCCAATTTCATTGTTGTGGAGTTCAGCGAGTGGAGTTAGTTACCTACAAGGTAAAGACGGTGAGAGACAAGTGGTAGTCACAATTAGAGCTGCAGTTAATATTTATTGTCATGTTAATTATTGTAATTGTATTTATTGTTGATACCAGGACATTCTCTTTCCATAATTATTTGGTTCGTCATAACCTCCCAGAACCAAAACTGATGGTTGTTGGCCCAATGGTCAAGAGGAATTTCATTAAAATATTATAAAACAGTGATTGCTCATCTTTAAAACAAATAGCTTCTCTGTTAGTGTTGTGATTTTTTTTTTTTATGGTGGCTTATCAGTAGTAGCCATTAAAAATTAGATAATGAATATGGATAGCGAAGTTGAACATAAAGTTAATATTTGCCTTTTTATAAGTGCACTGTGTTCGTAAGTGCAACAAAATCAATAATAGGATATGCACTTAAAATATTAATAAAGCCACTTATCTGCACACAGTGTTTCTCCAGCTTGTGTTCTGGCTTTGGTTTGCGTTGGCATTTATTGAATGTTTGAGAACTGTAGTACTTGGCTGCAGCCCGTAACTATCTTCAGCTGCCCTTATCTGTGCCCTGAAACTCTACACATTACTCAGAATGCTCAAACAACATGGCAGGGGTCACAGGTCATTAACCATAAAAGATGTGTTATGTCAGACTGCAATAAAAATATTTTTCTTTCTACAGCCAAAGTGGGGAAAACATCACTGATTATGTCCCTGGTCAGTGAAGAGTTTCCTGATGAGGTACGTACCAGCAGGAAATGAGAAATCATTCTGGTTGCTGTTCATTATACCCATACATCCAGACTGCATATTTAGGTTGCACAGTGAAAACTATTGCTTGGCAAATATTGGAGTTATGATTTTGTTATGTTGTTAGTATTTGGCCATTGCTGAGAGGAGGTTTGTACGTAAATCATTGCCACCTTTGACAACCCCTCTGTACCTTTCTGGCATGACTATTGCAAATGTGTGTATTGTGTATATTCAAGATCTTCATCTTTCCCAGTCATTATGATTCACTCTCCTATTATTTTCCTCCTCATTACTTTCCACTGTGCTGCTGGAATGTGATTTTTTTTTTTAATGTTATCTTAATGAACATAAATGTCCATTGTTTTCCAGGTTCCCCTTCGAGCAGAAGAGATTACAATCCCAGCTGATGTCACTCCAGAGAGGGTGCCTACACACATTGTAGACTACTCAGGTAAACTCTTAACACTATGCGTATTGAAGTCATGCAGATGGAACCAGTTATCATTGGTTGTTGTTGAGCCCATTCTGATCCATAAATACTTCATAACGATGTTAATAAGAGTAAATTCTTTGGGTTAGACTTGTTCACATACACAAACACTGTACTGATTTGTCTTTCTGGCAACTTTTAGAATCAGAACAGTCAGATGAGCAGCTGTATCAAGAAATATCAAAGGTTGGATTGATGTGATTCCTACTTTCATCTGATATCATAATGTTTGTGTGCAAGTATTTCTTATGTGCCTCACAAACTAATATTTGCTGTTTGTCCTTGCAGGCAAATGTTATCTGTATAGTCTACTCGGTTAACAACAAGAAGTCTATTGAAAAGGTGAGCACGGTCCTTTCACCATTCATCATTTGCCGCATCAACTGCAGTATTTTCAGAATTTGGATTCTGACACTACATGTGCATATCATCTTAATCGGTGACAATTGTGTGTGTGTGTGTGTGTGTGATGACTATTAGATGCAAGGCTTGATATTGTGCTGTCTTCCTCTAGGTGACAAGCCACTGGATTCCTCTTATAAACGACAGAACGGACAAAGACAGCAGGTGTGTTTTAGTCACTTTAATAGCTGTGAATGTGTGGGTTACGCCGGCAAACCTAATGGTGCTGTACCTGCAGGTTATAAAGCGATTCATGTTGAAATGATATAACACGCAGCCACTGGTCTGTCTTTTATTTGCTCCTTTATGTAATGGAGGTCTTATATTGGGCTTGCTTGGCAGACAACATGCTTCTAATGGGATTTAACTTCTGGTTGATTTAAAAAAAATCTAATTTATACCTTTCTTCTACCTTTCTTTCTTTTAATTTATGTTTGCGGCACACTACCATAGCAGTTTTCAAATGTTATAGGTCAAGAAAACACTTTGTACACTGCATGCCACACATAATGACACATGGCATTATTAGTTCTGTTACTAGATGAATGTGTTTGAAAATTAAGCTAGAATGAGTTTACATTATACATCAAATTTCATTTTATCTAATGAAGATATGAGAAAGAAAGTTTCAACTAAATTATTTTAAAATAAGTGCCCATCACATTCTTTCTGAAAATATCACATGTCCTAAGCCATCAGTTGTAGATCTAGGGAATGACACTTTTGCATAATAATAACAACAACAGGAAACAAGCAAATTCTCACATAAACTAGACATAAAGTTGGTTCTTTTTTGCTTTAACATGTATTATACGATTGTTCCTCATGAATTTCTTTTTGATCAACTAATTGCTCCACCTCTGAATTGTAGTAATAAATGTCTTTACTAAATGCCAGGGTACCATTGATCCTTGTGGGAAACAAGTCTGACCTGGTGGAACACAGTAGCATGGAGACCATCTTGCCAATCATGAATCAGTACCAGGATATTGAGACTTGTGTAGAGGTGAGAGACCAGTGCACATACACAGACATATACACCTTTCAGAGCCACTGAGGCTGTTCATTTTCCACTTGAGATAAATGTCACAGTGATGAAGCGGTTGAGTGCGTTGAAGAGATAAATGAAACCTGAACACGATTGAAAACCCTGTACGAGCTGTGACTATCAGAGTGAGACTGGCTGTGTGGAGAACTGATCCGTCCCCAGCAGCATTGCTTGGACTGAAGTCCATCTCCTGGCTCCACTTTCAATAATAGATTTATATTACTGAACCCCATGCTCCGAGCCCAAGAGCTGCTGACTGATGAACTGCGAGTGTGTCAAGAGGGAACTGGCCACTGTCTGCGTTACTGTTTAATTCACATATCCCTCTGTCACATGAGATGGCTCAGTCATGCCCTCTTCAGCTGGATTAGTTACAAGGTTAAAAGAAGATGAGGACGTGAAGGAAGGCACACACACTGTGGCTACAGCCTGGGGTATTCACACCGATGTTATAGTGGGGTGGTTGTGCATCCTGTTTCTATGAGTTACTTTAGATATTTTACTAAAGGAAAACAAAACATGCAATTTATGTTTTTTTATAGCATTTAAGATTTATTGGAAGTTGTGGTAGAATGTTTTATAAAACTATTCGTGTGCACATATGTTTGATGCCTTGTCATAATTTTACTCTGGAGTTGGTTTTGCTCAAAACATTAACACACATGCTCTCTGTTACTTCAGTGTTCTGCCAAAAACCTGAAGAACATCTCTGAGCTGTTCTACTACGCCCAAAAGGCCGTTCTCCACCCGACAGGACCCCTGTACTGCCCAGAGGAGAAGGAGGTACGTAAATACAAATACAGCATCCTAACTTGTCAAAGTAGGAGAGAAGAGGTTTCACTTAGAATAGAAATGACTGTAATTTTCTGCGATTTTTCATTCTGTGATAAACACGTTAGTATGTGAAAAACACTTATTTAATGTGTTTGATAAATTATGTTTTTGTATTGACCCCTGTTGATGGACTGATAAGCAAATCAGTTTTTCCATATCATGACCAATCGACTTTAAATACTGCTTTTTTTTGTTGTGAGTATAAAGTGCATTGGTGACACAATCAGTAAAAATACCTCAGTCAGGGCATGCCTGACTTTATTAAGTGACAGTAAAGAAATGAAATCACTACTTGGCTGAACAGCAAGTGACAAGTAGAAAAACACATGTAGGCTCTCTAGGAATCCAGAAGTAGCTCTGCTCAGTCGTGTAAGTCCTGCCATTACTAGCCAGCAAAAAGAAAGACAGCTGATTTAAAACTTTGAAGATTATAGAGCTACATGCAGCCACTTTGACGAATACATTCCTTCTGTATTACAGCTGAAGCCTTCTTGTATCAAGGCTTTAACTAGAATCTTCAAAGTGTCTGACCTGGACAATGATGGCATCCTTAATGACAATGAGCTCAACTTCTTCCAGGTAATGTTTCCCACTTTGTAGTGACGCTGTCAACATCGTATTCATGACTGCACGTGCAGATGATTTCAGAATTGTGCATGTTATCAGCACAAAATCATGATGGACATGTCTAAACTTTTGTTTGGATCCTATTTACCATTTGTTGTGTTATGTATGCAGAGAACGTGTTTCAATACACCACTGGCGCCCCAGGCTTTAGAGGATGTAAAGAATGTGGTCAGGAGGAACATGGCAGACGGAGTCAAAGACAACGGACTCACACTCAAAGGTGAAACACTCTCCTGTTTTTTTAATTTACATTTTTCCTGCTGTCTTCCTCCTCCTCCTCATGACTTATCCATCCTCATGTTCCTTCAGTATATGCATTTCTGTTCATAAGTTAAATACATTTTATCCATTATCTCCTCAATTGCCCTTTGTCTCAGGCTTCCTGTTCCTGCACACCCTTTTCATCCAGCGAGGTCGGCACGAAACCACCTGGACTGTACTGAGGAGGTTTGGTTATGATGACGACCTGGAGCTCACACAGGAATACCTGTTCCCCATGTCAGTGCATCCCTATGTGATTATGTATATGTCTGTGCTGTAGTAGATGTCCGACACGTCTTTACTTTATCTAGGAATTTTTATTTTGTTTGTTTGCGCAAATGAACTCTGTACAGTTAGTTTCCAACATAATGCAATTCAGTGCAACTTTTATGATATTCAAAGTATCGATAAGTACTTTAATTTTTTGCTGGTTATTTTCTTGATTAATCATTGAACTGTTTTGCCTGCAAAATGTAAGAGGATAGTGAAACATGATGTGATATATGGCAAAGACGCTAAAAGCCCACAATGTTGTGTGTTTTTCCTTAAAATTACATAAATTGAAGGCCAGATATGTGTGATTCATTGAAACTCCCATCAATGCTCAGATATTTTAGTTTGTTTGTGTCCTTTCCTTTATTCCAGGATTAAGGTCCCTCCAGACTGCACCACAGAGCTTAACCACAATGCTTACCTCTTCCTTCAGAGTGTTTTTGACAAGCACGACAAAGTGAGTAGTCGGTTTGTTTTCCTGTTGAATGTGCAGTGCATATTGTGTGATTATATATAAAATAGCTACATTCTGCTCAGTTCATTAGTCTTGCTTTTTTGTGCTAGTTCTCAAGTGTTTTACATACGTGTAAATGTTTTGTGTACTTGGAATGATCCAGGACAGAGACTGTGCGCTGTCGCCAGAGGAGGTGAAGGATCTGTTCAAAGTGTTTCCCTACATGCCCTGGGGTCCCGACGTCAACAACACGGTTTGCACGAACGAGCAGGGATGGATCACATACCAGGGATACCTCTCTCAGTGGACGTGAGTGTCAAGCATGTCTATTTATACACTCCCACACCTGTTTCACTGTCGCATAACTTACACAAATTAATTGTAACATACATCCTGACTGTAGAAGGAAATGTTCTCACAAATGAAGTATTTTGACTTTTGAGGTTTCTGTTGTAGGTTAACAACATACCTGGATGTGCAGCGGAGTTTGGAGTATTTAGGTTATCTGGGCTACTCTATCATCTATGAACAAGAGTCCCAAGCAGCTGCTATTACAGGTAAGAGAGTTAAATGAAGCTTTATATGGGTGTTTTTTGGATTCCAAAATTATATATTTCCTATTAGAAACAAGTAGAAAATAGTAATATGTACATCTGTTTCCTTTTCCGTTTTAGTCACACGGAACAAGCGCATTGATCTGCAGAAGAAGCAAACCCAGCGCAGTGTCTTCCGCTGCAACGTGTTAGGGGCGCGGGGCAGCGGAAAGAGTGGCTTCCTCCAAGCTTTTCTAGGCAGAAACCTTCAAGTCAGTTGCTAGAATCATGGCTGCATCCTTTTGTACTTTTAATTTCTTTTAAATTTATATAGTGTTCAGAGGTTTTAAAATTGTTTTCAATGTCAGGTTAATAATAACAGAACGAAATACAACCAAATAATGTGTTTGTGCCACTTAATACTCCTGAAAATACATGTTTGTGTACATGAAGATGCATTTTATTCATTTTAGAATAAGAGAGATTTTTTTTATTTTAAAGTTTTGTTTAGTTTTCAATGACATGGGGTGGGAAAAATAATTTATTTTGCTTTAAAAGTAGTCTATGGACAGTTATTTTTTTTAAATCAAAAGCAGTGACTAGGTGCAACTATGGGGCTAGAAACCTTTTTTGCTCATTTTCCTTAGTTGGAAAACATGAAGCAAACTACTGCATGTTCAGCTGGGACATGGATCATAAATATCTAAATAACCGTTATGGGTTATGGGTGTTTGTTATTGACCTTGTTTTTTTTTTTTTTAATTTCCCCACAACAGCGACAGAGGCGAGTTAGAGAAGAGCACAAGTCCTTCTATGCCATCAGCACCACCTACGTTTATGGTCAGGAGAAATACCTGCTGGTAAGAACCATTTACCTTTTAAGCTACTGACACATCAAGCGTATTCGCATTAATCCTTCTCAATAGTGCACTCTCACACACCATAACAGTCGTTTTCTGTTCCCTGTCTTGGATGCACACTAAAAGCTCCATGAGGTGATGCCTGATTTTGACTTCCTGTCAGAGGCGGACCTAGCCTGTGACGTGGTCTGCCTGGTGTACGACATCAACAATCCACGCTCTTTTGAATACTGCGCCAAAGTGTATAAGGTGTGTACAACGATGCATGTTTTAGAAGCCGTGAAACTGCTCATGCTGCCTCACACAGTCTAACTTGTTACACTGAATGGCTGTTCGCAGCAATACTTCATAGACAGCAGGACGCCATGTGTGGTGATTGCTGCCAAGTCAGACCTGCATGAAGTACGGCAGCACTACAGCCTCTCACCACACGAGTTCTGCCGTAAGCACAAGCTCCACCCGCCCCAGCCGTTCACGTGCAACACGACTGATGCACCCAACAAAGACATCTACACAAGACTCACCACCATGGCCATGTATCCGTGAGTATTAAACCTCTGACCTCTCTCTTGGATGTACTTAATATGTCCGAACAGGCAGGAACATTTGCACTTAAAAATTAAGTTAGTACCAGCCACAAGTTAAGTGTTGTGTAACTTAATTATGGATGAAAAGGTCACATCTGGTGTTATCGAGTTGAATTACAAAATCATCATCAAGCCACTTCTAATTAAATGTGGAGTCGTCAACTCCGTTCTCTTATAAGATGCCTTTTTGTGTGTGTGTGTGTGAGAGAGAACACAGTCACCTAAGTCTGCAAGGTCAGTCCTTTATTGAGCCTCTAGGCTGTCTTAACTTGTCAAAGCTCTCTGATCAGATTAGATTTCAGAGTAGATTAATTTGCAGTAAATGGGATTTGCTTAGTAAATCTCATTTCAGCAGGCCAGAAATCCTGTTGTGTAAATTCTGAGTCAATTTAAACTGCTGCGCTCTAGGACATGAATTTTACTAGAAAGGCTTTGACATTAAAAACATACTCGGAGAAGTGAGATTTGAGTCTAATCTAGACTTGGCAAAAATAATATATTCTAATGACTGAGCAAAAAAGTTTGGCTTCAGGTTTGAAAGCATTCAGAAATAAGTTGTGTAAGCCCAGGCCATCCATCCTGAGGTGCTTTTTAAAAATTAAGAAATGTTAATGCATTATATCAAAAGAATTGTTGCAGATACTTTGACATCATACACTGATAATCAAACTTCAGAGTGACATAAACACGTGAATGTAGTTTGACAAACAAATGTTTTGATCAAAATGTCACTTGACGTCAAAATTCATCATTCATTGCCCACAGTTGATTGTTCAGAACAATATTAATTATGTAAAGGTTATTTAAGTTTATGAAACTGTCTTGAATGACGTTATGTTAACCTCTAAGAAAATGTTTGACTGTCCTATGGATGCAGACCTGTCTCAGCTTTAAATGATAGTTTATTGCTTTATGCTAAAGGACAGGTTATAGTGCTCACGGAAAGGCTGAAGCGTCGGGAGATAAAAATCTAGACTCATAAAGATGTTGCATTTTGTTCTAGCTCCACCACCTTTAGCATTTTTTTTCTTTCTCTTTTTTTTTGTTGGTTGTCTGCTCCCTTCTTTGTTTTTGGATTTCCTCTCCTCGTTTCCCTAAACTTTACTTTGTAGGTTCATTGTAGATGTCAGTATGTTTATAGCCTTTATTTCCTTTGATTCACTGGAATGCAGGCCAGGTATCAGCTCAGAGAATTAGGCTGTAGCCGGGTGGTCAAAGAAGGTTTTGTACAGCCTTTGGCCTCCTTTTCCTCTTTTGTCTGTGTTGTCTTTGTACGCTGGTGAATACACACATATTTGTGTCTTTCCGCAGCCACGCCCGTCTCCGCTGCATGTGTGCCTGCAACAGGTGCACCTATTGCCTGTGTCAAAACCTCCTCAAGTTGGAGCTGCTGCGCAGTATTAAGGCCCAACTCCGCAGGGTCGCATTCAACAGGTTTATACATAGAATAAACTTTAGTGTTTTAACCCTGACTCATCCCTCCTCTCTGTGGCTCCCACCTCCAGGCAGGGTCACACAGAGGCTCCTTCTTCTCCCAAGCTCTCTAACACTGGTGATGGTGACCACTCCTCTGCTTTCCCTCTGTGCTCGCCTTAGTCAAGTTTACACAGCATATCCGCTGCTAGGAAAGGGAATGTCAAACATGATTGAAGTGATGCCTCGGGCATAAATCTTCATTTCAGTTACTGTGCTACTGTTGTGGGAATATCCTGCTGGTGCTTTAGTGCCACGTAGATGCCACCACTAGGATGCACAGCTGGGAGGGATTAGCTGTCTCCTCAGCTTCATCTCTGTAGTCTTTGAGCAGAAGATTGATGTTTGGAAAAATAGTCTCTGCTTGTAAGATCATTTGTTGTAGAGGTCATTAATTCAGCTCAACAAAAAACTACACTCCCATGCTTTGGAAATCCGAAAACATCTTGCAGTGCAAAACACTTCCTAATACGAGGTGTGTTTGTTCTAATTTATTTCTTTTATGATTTTGGTGTTATTAGTTAGTGAACAGTTTAAAATGAATAAAGCAGCAGTAGTAGCAGTTAGATGCAGTCCAAGCCACTAAGAATCAATTGCTGTAAGTCACATTCTGCAATTGTATGTCGTCATGGCATTTTGACAGCAAATGGGAATTGTTCACTAGATAACAGATAACATGGCAAACTAAAGCTAAACGTTAGTGTTGTAAGTCCTTTTCTGAACATCACCATATGTTGATTTGCATCCACGTGTAGATCAATGGTGAGCTGAGATTTTGTTCACGTCCTTTGTCATGTTGGTTTCTTGGTCTCTGCTGCAGCCCCTGCAAATCCACCTGCTCTCTGTACAGCTTGACACAGCAAAGTGTGACCAAGCTGTGCCAGCTAACACGCAGCCTGACAGCCAGGGGGGAAACTGCATGAAGTCATTTCCATGTGCAGTGTGATGCCAACGTTTAACACTAACCCTTAAATATACCAGCGTTTAAATAGTATTCAAACGTTCCGAAGTGGTAACGCTTCCTGGTCATTCTGAAGAGTAGATTTTCATTATTTTTTATTTTAAATAGTTTAATTGTATTTTTAAAATGGTGTTGGTTGTGGATCGTGATAATTGCTAACCAACAACGGTAACAATGCAGTCAAACCGCTTTTATAAGAGGTTGCATGTGTTTGAAACACAGACAGGTTTTGATGGAATTCTTTCCTGTTTGCTCTCTCCTCTCCTACAGTGGATATGCAAAGAATGAAATCCTGACTAACAAACAACTTTATTGTTTCCATAAACAGCGAGAGAAACACAGACATCTTCTTTGGATTTAGCTTTATTCGACACCTCATTCAAAATCTGCATGTTTGACACTGTAAATTAGGTATTGAAGTTCTTGTCTATTAATTTGTCAGTGGCACCAACCTTTATGAATGATGACTCTTTCAAATTTTCTATCTCACCTAGTCTTGAAATCCATTCTTAACATTGAAGTCTGCACCTACAGAAGACACTTTATTTTAAAATGCATGCTATTTTGCTGCATTAATCCATGTGTATCAACAAGCAAACCTCATTTACAGTTTCTCCTGTGGGTTTAGACATTATTTTTGTTTATTATCAAAGTGTTTCTCTTTCATTCTATTGATTTGATTGTATTGTGCTGAACAGATCACCCTGTTGTTAATTTGGCTTTTCCTATCATGTATTTCCTGTCTGTGTTTTTTTTCCCCCATCCACTCTATAGGTGGTCATACCCATCATTTTGGCTGCCCCTCTTCCTCTTCCTCTTGCATTTGTTCACGCTCTGCTAATCTGCCTGATGTTTTATGTTGAATGCCTCACCAGTTCCCCACCTTTCTCTGTTGAATAGAAGCATGTCTCTGTGCGTAGAAAAATGCTGCCATCTGTTGGCAGCTGGGAATGGGTTTCTCGTCTGTCCATTTCTTCCATAAAGAGAGCTTGGTCATGAAACGAACAGAAATTAATGGGAGAAATTTGGATTTTGGTGTTAGAATGGGCATTAGTGTGGGTTCCTAAAATTAACGTGACCTCTAGGCGGCTCCTCATAGACTGAGGCAGAGCTTTAGTGATGCATCCAGCACTAACTTTTAATGCTGACGCCTTTCTAATCTCGTATGCGATTAATGGCATGAGAGCAGCTAGAATGGGCCAACACACCACACTGAACGGCCAACTTTGAAAAGTGTGTTGGTTGTCTGGGTATGGTTATGTGCATAGTGTGCATCTCCATAACTTCAAGTAGCAATAGTAGAAAGTGTACAAAGGCCACAAATTTGTAACAGTCAAGCAAGATCAGCTACTGCAGGTTGGTTTGCAGGAACCATAAAAAAATTTATAATAAGAATGTTTGTAAAATATGTGAAGACTTTATCAAGAAAACCGAGGGGAAGTAAAAACTGAATAGATATAAAGTGGAGAGAAGAAAATTGCTTATTTTTACCCAGCAACATTTTCCAGTGTGGCTGCCATGTGGTGTGTAGTTTGTGCAGGTGATGTGTGTACGTGTGTAGCTCGTCGTAGTATAAAGTGTGCAGTGAAATTTGACCAGGTGTGGTTGTAGCAATGGGTGTGGCCTGGTCTTATGGCTGGATAGAGCTGGGTAATACTCATGAAATTGATAATTCATTTTCATTTTTTTTTTTTCCAGTTTTTAGTATCTAGTATAAACATTTTTTTATATCCTGCTGATCATAATGGAAAGCATATTTTAAAATTTTGTACCAATGTAATGTGTATTTGTTGTAGTCCATAGCAGTCAGATATTTATCATTTATATTGTCTTAGCATTCAGTGTGATTCCAATTAAAATTAAAAAACAAAATTTTAACAGTTTTAACAGCTAAATCTCACATGTAGTGTAACATCTGGCATTAGGTAAGTTCAACTTCTGTTTAGGCACATGTATAGAATAGTTTTAGTTTTTCAGATGTGCATTTTACCTGGTTTCATATTTGTTTTGTGCTAGTCAAGATTCGGTTTGTGTCACCCAGCTGTATCTGCTGTGTTTGGGTGTGTGTCAGCCCACCTGGCGTTACTATGTTTGTGTGTGTGTGTGTGTGTGAGCCTGCTGGGCTGGGTGGAGCCTGTGTTGTGGCTGCCTGCTGTCAGAGGAGGATTTCAGCCTGGCACGGCAGGTTTCAGCCGTGGAGGAGTCCATCTTTATGGAGGCCTCTGCAAAAGACGCCTGTTCCCTCATAGAGGTAAAGGCAGGATGTTGTTCTGTGTGTGATGCATGTAGGTGGACAGGTGAGTGTGCTGCTTTACACTTAAAAAAAATTAAACTGTGCTCCATCAGGAAGCCGGTTGTAGGACACTACAGGTATTATTATGTTGATACTCATGTCTGTAGGGATTTTAGGTTCGTAGGTGGCCCGAGGTTATTAGAAACCCTTTTTCTGTTGATGCTTCCTGAGTACCAAGGCCTGTGGGATGTTGTGCGTGTAACAGTCAGTGTTGCGTTCTGATCAGCTGCTGGGATCATTTAATTAGTTTTAAGATATGGTTAAGCCATATTCCACATATAACATTGGGACTTCTCTTTTGCTGCTTTGCTGTCTTTTTTCCCAAAAGCTTGCCTTAATTTCAGTCTGCATTTCCCCGATGTTTGATTGACCCTTCAGGTCAGCTGAAGTTGCATTTAGTCGGGCAGGTGTTAACCGAACTTTACAGAGCCTGGGAGGTGTTGTGGAGGAAAAAATAAAAACCCATGATTTAATCATTTAATTCTATGTTTTACCTTCAACTTATTAGCCTTGTATACGCTTGTGCACAGAGATATTTGGATATGCAATACTTAAGATTTTGTCCGGTAAACCCAAAGTTGCATTATTACAAATCCCTCGAACAGATCTCACTAGAAAAGTCGTCCATGTTGTGGAATACACTGCACTAAATGTGCTGGCAGTTCTGTGTTTATCTGCATGTGGTTTGTGTGTATCTATATATACAGTATACATAAGTATTTAATTAAAACATGAATTAATACAGTCATAGCAAAGACTACTGCATCCATTTTATTTTGTCCTTCCCACCTCCTGGATTCTTTACAGTGTATATTGACGTTATAGCAGCTGCTTCTTGTAGTCCGACATCTTTCTCTTTTACTCAGCTACTTAACTTGAACTAAACCAAATGCCATTAGAAAGCATGTGTTCGTGTTTATAGCTGGTATTACAGGGCACTGGTATTTGTCATTTAGGGCCTTCAGAAATATTTTCCCGGTAAGAGCACATGACTTTGTTTTGTCATTTGGCAGCATCTCTCTCTGCTTTTACGAATGGTGTATGAACAGCACTCATCAAGTTATTTGCCCTTCACTTTATCTTCCAGCATTAAACGCCTCACCTGCTCTGTGTATCTCTCTGGCTTTGTCTTACAGACACATGGCTCAGGCGGACCTCAAGAACTCAACTTTCTGGCTGAGAGCGAGTGTCGGTGCCACAGTGTTTGCTGTGCTGGGCTTTGCCATGTACAGAGCACTTCTCAAACAGCGGTGATCTCAGAATGAGACAGCTCTACTTCCTCCCTCGGGCCCTCTCTGTGGACTCTGTGCCCTTTCCTCTCCTTTCTAAAGACTAAAAATATGACTGACTGACCAATCTGGCCCCTTACTCCATCTCAGTGCAACATGGGCAAAAAATGTGGAAAATCATAGGTACTTTTTGTATGCATTAAAAAATGACACCGTTTTGTTTATGTTGGCCAAAGGGAATGATTATCTTTGAAATATCACTCTCACATCCACAGCAAGTTTGTAAATGTTGACATCCTGACGTTATAGTTTAGTCCAGGTCCCACACTAGTAGTCACCGGAAGGTTTTCAGCTGATCCAATCTTCATTTTCTTTTATTTATCTCAGGTCAGTATTATTATTCAGAAGCTTGGAGACCAGAATGAGGCAGCCATGTGCAGAACCGCCACAAAGGGACTTGAATTTGTTCATAAATGTGTATATGCAGTATATTATGTATGTATTCCTCAAGAATATTAGGAAATGACCTGTAGATGGCATTTTAAGCCGGAGGCACCTATAGAAGGTGTTAGGACAAAGTGCTACATTTAACACTAGAAAGGTCATTGTTGTTATGCTCTTGTTTTTTTTTTTTTTGTGTGTGTTTTAATTTATTAACCTGTTTTCTTGTCTGCATGAAACAGATGGAGGGATTTACATTTTCCATGTATTTTTGTATTTAGCATTATCGAAGTGGTCCTCTAGGTCAACCATTTATGAATACCTGCTTTTGTTTTTAATTTGTCTCAGTTTCAAATGGAGTTTGGTCCTTCATATGATATTTTTATGACCTTAGTCACCAGACATCAAGAGATTATGCTATTAACAGATGCTTGGCGCACCTCTGTCACCTGAAGTGTTTTTTTTTTTTTTTTTCCGTCATTTACCATTTTAAAAAAACAAAACTGGATGATCTGGGACAGCCATATGCGTGTTAATGGGTGACATGGAAATAAAATGATTTTAAATATCTGTAATAAACGACATTTACACCCACTCATGCGATGCCTTTGTGTCCTTTTAAGAGCAGCATTAGCATTGGTCATTTTAAAAGTACACGTAAAGTAGTGAAATTATCGTGAACCTGTGGGAGATTTGTAAAGTAGAATGCAGAAGTGAGCAAGAGATGAGGTTTGCAAAGGCTACTGTTTGCAGCTAGTGTGAGGAGGAAGTCACACTACATAAACAGGTAGATAAAATTAAAACAACTACTGGCCACAGTGATACTATCTATTTGGGACCAACATGTCGGTGGATGAAACAAAGTTATTATTTGAGGGTTTCTTGCAGAAAAGAAAAGATACTGTGGTAAGTTATCTGTTATTTAGCAGTTGGGTGTTTGATAAGCTAATTGAAACGTTGCTGGCATTCATTCATTCGTTTCTGTCTGTAGAAAATAAGGTGGTCGACTTATTGGTTCAGGCTTCAAAACACAACCCTGTTCTTTTACACGAAGAAGAGTTGTAGTGCTGTAAGTACACTGCTTCAAAACAGCCACTGGTGAATTACGTTCAACCCTGAGATTTCTTTGTTATGGTCCAGCTTATTTCTGCCCTTATTCAGGAAACTAAGTGATACAGTGATAATAGATTTCACGATTTCATGTGCTGGTGATATTCAGATGTTGTGCTGGCATTAATTTCTTTGCAGTCAAACTTAAGAGGCTACTACTACATTTATACAGTAAGTCCACCTTTTATTTGTTATCGTTTTTGATGCTTTTAATGTAGTTACCCAGGCACATTTTCAGCACTAGATACATATTTTTGGTTTCATGCTGCTCTATGCTTCAATATATTTCGGTGTGGTATACTTTTATTTTTATTCCGTCAAATGTATGTCATGGCTTTAGTCAGTAGTTAATCCACAGATTCAGACAAATAATCAAATGAATCAAAAGATTATGTTAGAAATGATGTTATGTTTAGCCTCCCGTTTGTCAATGTTAAATTTATTTACTATCATAGTTGAATAAATCTAAATCAATATCTAGTTCCCAACTTGGCCATAATGCACAATGAGTACATACATTCTTTTTACTATATTTAGTTTTTAATACCTTGACAGAATGAATAGTTCGTCTCTGGGATGTTGCTGCATTTAATTCCTCCTCCACTGCTGCTTTGTCTCTGGTTAGCACACAACATTTTTGTAAATGTATTCATTTCCTGGACCAGGTGCAGTCAGTGCGAGAGGTCCTGAGAAGTGACAGCAAGCGTTTCATGTTCGAGGTTATCATGAAAAATGGAAAAAGAAAAATGTTGGTGAGTCACTGCCGTGTGTCAGCCGTACTCTAGTTCCATATAGATTTGTGCATTGTGAGTTGTAAGAATGGCAGTTCTGGTTTAAGGTTGCCAGCTTCCCTCTAAACCACAGTTTGTGTGTGTTTGCATGTGTGTAGGCCGCAGAAACAGCCGATCTCAGAAAGGAGTGGGTGGAAAACCTGTGGCAAGCTATGCATCTCTCTACCTCTGCAGTTTCAAGCTTCAAAACAACAAAGTGAGTAGGAACTGGGTTTTTCCTTCTTCCTACATAAAAAAAAAAAAATTTTAAAAACTTGACTCTTGGAAATTTGCTTGCTTATGTTACAACTTTCATTCATAGCATAAACTCGCCCATTCACACATTATCTGAAGCGCTTGTCTAGCACCTTCCTCACCACCCTGGCCAAGTCTCCAGTCTATTTCAGAGCCAACAGAGAGACGTACACAGACAGACAACTACTCACACGGCGGCACCCTTGGGTGGCCAGTACCATCCTTCAGGCTCCGCCCCTGCCGTGCATCATATTTTACCTGCACGCTGACCAGGCCTTCTCTCTCTCCTCCTCAGCGCGGACACGTGCGAGCAGCAAGAGAGAATAAAGAGCAGCACAGCCATCTGCTCACACCGCGAGAGTGTGAGGGAGGTGCTTCCTGCTCGGCCGCTTTCTGCTCCTGATCCTTCAACTCACCAGGTGAGCTGGTCCAGCACCTCACCCATCTCCCTGTCCCAGGACTTGAACAGTGAGGAGGAGCCCACGTACCAAAACATAATGCTACACTGTGAAAACCAGCAGCACAGTGGTAAACTATATATTAATCTGGATTATTGCACCTACACGAGTTTGAATTCATCTACGTGGTGCTAAACTCTTCCTTTTTCAGATAACAGTCTGAACAATCCTCATCCTCAGTCCAGTGAGTTGAGCAATGCAGACAGCAGACAAGAAGGAGACTATGACATTTTACCAATTAGAAACAGTGAGACCCTAAATATACGTTAACCATCAGTAACTTGACATGCAGCATAACTGTGGTTAAACTCAACTCACGTTGGCATGTCTCCTTAGAAATATGTGCTTCTGCAGAGACGGAGGAGGGTGTGTATGACTTCCCTCTCTCATATAGGATAGCTCATGAACATCCAGGTGAGAGTGCGTGTTTTTATTGTACAGACACTAGCATTCAATCAGTAACAGCAAAATAACATTTTTTTTGTTTTTTAATTAGATTCAGACGTAACAGAGAACATCTACGATGTCCCGAGCTTGCTTTTGAGGAGGGTGTCAGATGACACAATAGGTAAATCCTGCTTTAGGTTGCCGTCACCGTTCACCTTCACAACATCTTTGAGTCATTTTCTTTTTTTATTGTTTTTCTATAAGGCAATGCAATGGCAGCTCCTGGCGGCGCAGACCATCAGGATCAGGAACAGGAGGAAATCTGCTGGAGAATATGACTTCTGGGTCGAGGACACCATTGAAGGACTCAAGGGAAGCAGATGTTACTTCTAACTCACTAGTCATGCAACATTTGGACGACACACAGTTTTGCAGAGAAGCTAGAACTAAGGAGCTATAAAAAAGCATGCACAACCATAAAAAGGAGCTTCAGTTATGGTGTTTATTTCATTAGCTTCGAAGAAAGGACCGAGAGCCACACAGTGACTCATAACCACAAAAAACACGCTGCACAATGTTTGCACATGTGTGCGCTCAGGGTCGGTCACAACATGCTTCACCACAGACCAATTACTCATTGACATATGATTTAGTTCACAGTTTAAAACTATTCACCACCAACATTGATATTGCTGTATTACTCGCTTTGGACTTGTTTTAATGGGAATGATTGAGCATGGTTCTAAAAATCTGTCGTGGGTTTAATGAAACAAAGACTTGTTGCAGGTACATGATGGAAAAGTAAGTGAAAATAAAACATGCTAGCATTTACTTTTGACACTTTAATATATCAGCTATTTTATTCTATTATTACTGTTATTTATTTAATTTCCTACATCTCTAGAACATTTTTCTGTGTTTATTAAACACAAATGTATAGTGCCTATTTTGTTCTCACAAGCCTTTGGGCTGGAGAAGGTTGTGAAGAATTTTGTAAACAGAAAGTAATTTGCACAGTTTCACATAGTATATGCAACAATTACAATATTTACAACTCAGAATTTCCAGACAAACGTTAAAGATCTAATATCACTTGACAAACATATAGTAGCAATATGCATTACCCAAAAAAGTGTTGGTCACACTGTAAGCAGAAACAAGGCATATGTAACAAGCAATGCATAATAGTGATTTGTGCAATCTTAAAGAGAACTAGTACAATCAAATAATATACAAAACATTTATAAAATAATATCTGGACTTCAAGAAAGCAATAGCTAAATGCAATCCGATGAGCAGTAGACTTTCGCTTGGATCATTTTTAGATTGTGACCGTTGTCAGTTAGCACTACTAATCATTTTTGGTTCACAGTTACACACATTTACAACATGACACAAATAATGCAAATAGGATTGCCACTCTACAATTAAATTAAATTCAAACTTCATGTTCACCGAGGTCTTGTGCCCTAAAGTTCAATTATGCAATAGCTAATCATAATAAGTAACTATTATGTAGTGGTGTTACTGAGTCAATAAACTGAGAATTTAGTTAAAATAAAATTGAGTGTAAGTGCCCAGTGTTTTATAGTATTGTGTCTGTCACAACAGTTGGAAAATTAAAAAAAAATCCTGTCTGACATATTTTATGTGGCAATCTAATGTTAATCTAGGGCACTGCTTGGTTTAGAAATGTGCTCAGTTATCAGCTTTGTGGATTGTATGGGAAATCTGTATTACTACCAATATTAAAATATGCAGACGCCACAAGTTGGAACTAAGTGTTTATAACTGAATCAAGCCTGGGCTTGGGCCTGTTCCTTAATGAACTCCTCCAGGACAGTGATGATGCTGCAAGCTTCTGGCAGGTCACTGTGTTCCGCCCGGGCATTCTGCAACAACACATCACCATTTCCACAGCCCTGTAGGAACTGGCAGCAGCGAAACAGGGCGTAGTGACTCATCTCCGCCTGCCGCACAAAGCGCTTCAGGCTGTTCATGTCTTGGATGGCCTGCAGAGTGACAGGTTGTAGTTGATAACAATAATAGTAAGAAGATTAAATGAAACATACTTTCATGATAGAGAGGATATAACTATAACAACTATAGTTTTGAGTGAGACATTATTTTATTGGATGGACTGTGGCTGTGTGTATATATATATTCTTACCTTAAGCTTGAAGTTCTCCAGAATCTGTCTGAGCAAGAAGGGATTACAGCGCTCTGCAGCATTTAGAAATGCCTGAATCCAATCGTCACAAAAACGATTACTGACTGGAAGGAGGGAAAAGATCTTTATTAGACAGCAAAGTGATTTTTTTTCTTAACAAATTGATTTGATGATGTACAACTCACCAGTGTTAGTGATTGTGGGGGGGCTGGTGGAGCAATCTATAATCAGGTCAGACTGTGTGTCCTCTGAGATAGCCTTACACAGAGAAGCTGTGGTGGTGTCCTGCTGGGACAGGCCCTGCAAACTGGCTGCTTTAATAAACCTGGCACAAGAAAGTAGAAGACCCAGTTGGCAGATAAAAAAAAACTAGGGTCTATTATAGTGGTCTACGCTGAGATACAGCAGCACACTTAATGCTAAGTGTGGCATGTCACCTACTCACCTGGACACATCAGCCTTTGTCTTCTCATCTGCATTAATTACCTCCACATGTGTGTGACTCAGAGCCTGTAAAGAGAATGTTTAGTGGCCTAAATGAATTCATATAGTGAAAAATATATATATTGTAAACAAGCAGCATTAAGTTGATTATTCAAAATTATTCAATTGGATTTCAGCAGTTTAATGTAGTGCGTAAATAAACATGAGCACGTGTGAAAAGAAAATGTGTCTGTCTCATTGGATTAACACAGTTTTAACGTGAATTTTCTCATTTCAGACTTTTTTTTTTTTTTTTTACTATCTATTACTTCTATAAAGAGAAGGTTTGCCAGATATGAATGTGCAGATTATTTAATGATTATTTCAACTACTTCCGATAAGCCCTGTTCGATTAGCGCCTATTTCTCTTGAACATGTACTGCATAGTGGTGACAAATGACTCACAGCATGGAGCAAGAAGCTGATGTTGCTCTGGACCAGCTGGACCACCCGATAAATGTGCATCACGGACTCCTCGTACCACTGGCTCAGATAGGGACGTACCCCTGTCTCAAGGTTTTGCAGCTGAAACAACCATCAAAACAAATCAGCATTACTTGCATTAAAATGCATTGAAAATATGTATATTACAGTGTTCTTATGTTCTCATACTTCAGGTGTTTGCAGGTCACTATGCAGGCCTTGGACATATTTATCCAACTCTAATCTGAATGTGTGTCTGGGTCAAGGACTTGGAATAATGCTTGCTCCTCTGTGCAACAAATACAATGACCGTAAAGCACTACATCAATACAGGAAAGAGCATTTTATAATAGCGAGGATTACAGTTACAGAGAGATCTTAAGAATTTAGGTTGATTTTATAGAGGATATAAATTCAGTCCCTTTTCAGAGCCTCCCATAAAGCAGATGACATATCCATTGCCATCAGCATCAGGCTGTTCAGGAGACCTTTCGTGCTCCAGGAGACAGCAGTAGCAGCCAACCGCCTGCTCTGGAATGCTGGAAAAAGTGAGTTATCAAATTTGTGTTCACCAATTAAAAATATGATCGTTTTTATTTTTGCACAATAAAAACATTGAGTGTTACTGATGCAGAGATTGTTAGTGTAATTGTTACTTGAGTTCCACAGTGGCGATGTTGCCCATGCCTCCAAGCAGGGCCCCTTTGCTTAGCCTCCTTGAAATGTAGGTCCGCAGCTCAGGCTCTGCCTCCGATGGAAGGCTGCTGTCGATTAGCGTCAAGCTGTGGGCAGGGCATAGAGTCAGCATGGATACAAGCAGCAAGTGGGGGTGAGGAGAAATCTAAGCCACTCAAGTCAATGGAGGAGAGATGGCTAGAGAGAAAGCTGATGACCAGAAGCCACACTCCACACAACACACAACTGAGTCACATAGCTGTAACGGTGCTTTTTCCTCCTGGGTGTGAACACATATAGACACTGATAGAACTTAGTTAGACGCTGTTCTACAACACTGTACCCTGACTTTCAATGGAATTCTACCAACTTTTTGTAAATCCTACTTGAATGAGATAGTGAGAGACCTAAATGCCATGTAACTCAGCAGAACAGCAATGACTGATCAGAACAAAATCACAAATGAACAGAGCAGTGATTCCATGTTGATTTCCACTGGCAGCCCGTGAATACACCAATGCACAACAGTGAAAGCCAAAGAGAAACGTCCACTGAAAGCAAGGAGTAGGTAGGCGGATGTCTCCGTTGTTACCTAAAGTCATCCTGACTGGTTGTGGAGTCTGCTCGTCTCTGGTTCCATGCCACATTTTCCCCAGTAGCCTCAGATCTAAGACAATTGACAGTTTACTTATCACCTGGTTAGTTATTAGCTTTGTTTGAATTTGGCTTTACCTGCACGGGTTTCATTTAATTAAAGAATGCTTTGGCATAAGAATCATATACTGCAATTCACTGATCAAGACATAAACATTCATTGCACATTAGGGACTATTGCTTGACATATTAATGTAATGTAGTATAGGAGGTAGCCAATGTGAACTACAATTAATAATCCTTATTAATAATCAAAACGCTCCCCACAAACGTTCCGTTATATATTTCTAGACACAGAAAGTGAATCAGAGGTGTCGTTTAAAGGCAAACACCAGCTGACCAAAAAAAACAAGCGACCGATTGGAGGAGTTTTGACCGCTACCTTGTGCCTTGGTAGAGATAGATGGTGTAATAGCAGCTCAGCTGAGTTTTCTGGCTGTATCCAGCTATTTCCTCACTGTCAAAGTCATCCTTCTCCTCCACGTCAATGGAATCTTGGAAGGACGAAGTTTGGGACGTAAACATGGTCCTAATGCTGCACGGGGCAACGTAGCAGCCGCTGCCCGATAGTGGAGTGTTTTTATGAATTAGCAGGTCAGTATTTGAAGAAATGTCTCATTAATGTCGGGATCTCTGACTGATATTAGCAGCTAAAAACGCACAAACACTTGATTCACTGGTGGATTCTCCTTATAGGTTACGTGGCCACTGCGCAAACTCAGTCTGTACGTTTAGAAAATGTGTCCGACTATGATTCCAATGTTTTCTGATGGTTCCGCGGCCACAATAAGTTGAAGTAGATTTTTTTTTTAATCGAAAATTTGGTGGAATTTGCTTTTTTGACATTCTAAAATTCTCTTCTATTTATTCGAAGCCAATAGTCAGATTTGTCAAAAGTTTATTTTGACCTTTGTGAATGCGTCAAGATTATCAAGGACAGATTGAAGAATCAACAATTTTTTTCAGGTTTGTGAAACCTTTTATTTTATTTACGAAAGTCATATTCTATTAAAATAAAATTTAAAAACTCAATAACTGGGGGGGGATTTTGAAATGGATTTTTAGAACGTAGAGAGCAAAAACTCATTAACAACTAACAAACGGAGTGGGGCCCGGCAGAGGGCGCGGTGGGCTGCGGAGTGTCGTGTTGAAGATCCGACGCCATCTTTGATTTGGTTTGTGCGTTTTACCACGGCTAACGTGAACATATTTAACAAGGTTGTTAAGAAACAATGGGGAGAAAGAAGAAAAAGCAAATGAAACCGTGGTGCTGGTATCCTTTGTCACACGTTGTTCCTGGCGTTAGTGTTAAAACGTGTATTGCTTTTATATTTGTGAGTTGTGTACAGTCAATCCACTGTTTACTATGTTAGCTGCAGCTAAGCTAACCTGCGTTTTGGGTAGTCAAATGCTAAGGTTATCGCAAATTCGAAAATCATAGCGAGAATGACAACTTTTGAACAAACTTTCGATCGTTTCGTTATGTTAACATAAAGGTTTTCGTAAACAGCGTATAGTAAAAATATATTAAAAATAGGCACAACACTGTTATGTGATTGTGATAATGTTACGTGACTCTCATAATCCAAGGGCAGATATATTGCTGTATAGTAACGTCACAACGAATCGATTCGTCACGGACTGAAACTTTCCTAAACTGTAATCTCAGGTACTGTAACAGAGATTTTGATGATGAAAAGATTCTCATTCAGCATCAGAAAGCCAAACATTTCAAGTGTCACATTTGTCATAAAAAGCTGTACACAGGTCCTGGACTCGCAATCCACTGCATGCAGGTAAGAAAAAAAAAAAAGACAATGTTAACCGTCCACATCAAATCAGAACAGGGTGTTATCCTTTACATCATATACTAAATTCATCTCAATGCGTCTTTATGTTACAGGTACATAAAGAGACTATTGATGGGGTTCCTAATGCAATACCAGGAAGGACTGACATTGAGCTGGAAATCTATGGCATGGAGGGTATTCCGGAGAAAGACATGGACGAGAGAAGAAGAGCACTAGAGCAAAAAAACCAAGGTAGTGGCACCGAAACACTCAAATGTCTTTTAATGTTTTGTTCTTGGGAATAATTCGGTGACTCTCTGTTTTCCAGAGACTCAGAAGAAAAAACAGAACCAGGATGACTCTGATGAGTATGATGAGGATGACGAGCCTGGCCCCTCCTTCCAGCAGCCTGCTTCAGGCCAGCCTCAGGCAGGCTACATCCCTCCGATGACCCAGCCTGGCATGGCTCCTGGCTCAGGTACTGCAGGCATACCACCAGGCAGTTACTCAGGTGGGTGACCGTTTCTGTAGGTGTGGGCTGACTTTTGAGCTATTGCTAAATAACATTTAGAGAAACAGCTTTTGTCTTTCTGTTTAATGAGGGTGATCACAAAGCTACACAATTCATATTGATGCTTGTTTACTATTGAAGTTGTGTCATATGTTTTATTAGCATCTGAATGTTTACTAATTATGTTATGAAAAAAATCCACATAGTCTGTCGGTTGCTATGCTTGTTTTTTGTGTTTTGATTTTAATAGGAACACACTTTTCATACTTTCATTTTACACAGTAATTGAGGTATTATTGATGTGATCAAACGGCAGTGTTGAATCATTTGCACAGCTTAATCATCATAAACTACTCTTTTTGGAAATTAGTAAAAACACTTGACATAAAACGAATGAATAAATTTATGTAAAATAAATTGTGCAAATGTATCTTGGGCAAGGCTTTTGCTGTGGATTGCATTAGATACTATACATAGTTTAATGACCAGGGAATGTATTTTGTTTAAATTTAGAGAGGAAATGTCACCTTTTCATTTCAGGAATTCCCCCAATGATGCCAGGAGTGCCACCAATAATACCAGGAATGCCCCCTGTAATACCTGGAATGCCTCCAGGGTAAACTTTTTCATTAATTGCAGTAATTATTCAACCATATCTTCACAACAGGTATCTTGTATTTAAAATATGAATTTTGTTCCTCCCATACGCAGGATGATACCAGTGGGTGGGATGTTGCCTCCAGGTCCAGGGATACCTCCAATGATGCCTGGTGTGCCACCAGGTAACAAAGCCCATCCACTTTCACTTTTAAAAAGACCTTATGTCTCTTTGATGTCCACAGTTGTCAGTACTGTTATGTCTTTTTGCAAATAACCTTTCAGTATGTATTAACATTGCTATGGTGAGACTGTACATCTCTCCTTATATAATCAACTTGTTCTTTTGTTGTCAGGCATGCCTCCTCCAGTGGGCCACCGTCCAGGCATCCCACACATAGCTCAGGTCCCCCCTGTTGCAAATGTGCTGACGAGACCTGCCATTTCTGCTGTCAGTACCCCCTCTGTGCAGCCTGATGTCACAAAACCTCTGTTTCCTAGTGCTGGACAGGTAAACGTTTTAATGACACCGCTCACCTTAGTGCAATTTCCATCTCCTTCAACACTTGGGCCAGCTTATTACCTTCTCCTACTAAATAAGAAATGTCTGAATAGCTGTCTGTGCCCACATAGGCTAATAATGATGGAGATTGTCTTCAGAAATTCCTATAACTGAAGGATATTCTTTACTTTTTTCCTGTGCTACAGATCGGCAGTCGGATTGCAAGTACAAGTGCAGTCTCATCAAGTGCAAACTCTCAGTCTGGCTCCCCTAAAGCTCTGTGCCCTGTCACATCACAAGTATGCAATTGTGTGCCTGCTCTACTCTGACAGCTTACACCCTTACAATTGCCAAGCACACAATTGTGTATCATTTGCCTGTGGTGCACTTGGGCAGCTAAAGTCATTTTTATTGCCAAAACTTTTTTAGTGAGATATTATAAATCCTGCCGTCTATTTTTTTGTAGAAAAAAATATGTTGTAATATTTAGCCTTTTCTTTTTGCTACGAATCTGCATTTAAAAAATATAGAAAAAACATTATGTCCTCACACAACCAAAAACTGAAAACTATGCAGATTTATAATGTTGGTGTAAATAGGCTCCTTATTTCTGAAGTGCTAGCACAGCATGCTCTTCTTTAAATTCCTGCCAGACTTACACTTTACTGGGTAACTCTCCTATATGTGTCGCATTGTGTTACCATGTTGGGCATCTGGACTGGGCATTAACATGTATATGACATGATTATAAAACGTTTAAGTTCTGCTCACTAACAAAAATGTTGATCATGCAGTGAAAAGCATGGCTTCTTTTCACAATTAAAGCTTGTAAGTCTGTGGCAGTTTTTATCCAGGTTATATTAACAGGCCTGTGTCCATTTGATCTGATCTGATTTTGGAGTAAAATATTACAGAAACAGTCCAAGCAAATCCATTGTAATCTTCTGTAGAATTAAACATATTAATGTCAAGTCCAAATGACACCAAAATCTTTTTTTCTTATTCTAATAACCCCAGAATAATAATAGTATTATTATAAAAGTGTATCTCTATAGAATTTAATTGCCTTTTCGGTTTCTAATGTGTTCTCTTCTCTTTACCCTCAGAGTCAGCAGACAATGTCTGGGTCCCCCCACCTTTCTCCCTCTGCCAATTCCGACCCTTCAAAGCCCACATTCCCAGCATACACTCAGGCCAATGCAGCTGTAGCCAGTCCCAGTGCTGGGACCAGCACAGTCTCCAAACCTCCTTCTACTGTAACCAGTAAGCCTGCCACTCTCACGACCTCTAGTGCAACCAGTAAGTTGATCCACCCTGATGAGGATATCTCATTGGTAAGTAGTCCAGCTTGTACTGTCTCTTTATACTTTTTACAGTAAGTAGCTGTGCAATTGTAGAGATTGCTAACCAGAGTAAAGGTTTTGGTCAACATCATGAGTCAAAAATGTACTTTCTTGGATTAATATGTAATTAATTTTATTTGTTGATTTCTTCTCATCAAGGTACAGAATTTCAGTGTCAAATTATTCTTCCTCTCATTTCCTTTCTGTGTCTGTAGGAAGAGATGCGTGCTCAGTTGCCCAGGTACCAGCGCAGTATTACCCGCCAAGGCCAGGCTATGTCTGCCGCCCCACCAGTGGGCCCCGTGGGTGGCATAATGGCTCCTCAGCAGCCCGGCATCAGGCACCCAATACCTGGTATATATTTATTCTGAAATAACTACTGGATAGATTTTTGTAAAAATGTATGCACACATTTTGGTCCTCCGAGGAAGATTCCTTTTGACTTTGCTGATCCTCGAAAACCCCTTTCAGACATGCACCGTAATCCAAACATAATCTAGAGTTTACCCGGGTGGAGTGTATGTGTGAACAACGCCCCAGTCTTTGCCCCAGACATTAGCTGGATTGTCTCCAGCCAACTCCCTAGTGCAAAGTCTTATCATGTCAACCCCAGCTCATGTGTAAATAGAGGAGGAAATACTCTAGAACAGGGGTCTCAAACTCAATTTACTTGGGGGCCGCTGGAGGCAGAGTCGGGGTGAGGCTGGGCCGCATCAGGTTTCCACAAAAAAAAAATTTAAATAATTTTAATCTTCTCAAATGTCTTTATTTTTTATTTTTAACACAAAATAATATGAAAAAATAAAAAAACAAAATAGAAGAAAATAAATAAGAAATTAATAAGAAAATCAATCAATCAATCAGTAATAAGTAAATAAAATAATAATAATAATTATAATAATTAGGATTCAAATGTCTGTATTAACAGTTCTTTAAGCTTTCTTCTGAACATGAATTGTCCTGAACATAAGTGGAACATTGAAGAACATGAACTGCTCTTCTGAAGATGGCCTCTCTTGCCTACATCTTGCTGCTAGAGACCTGGCAGCGCTTCTTCTCGCATAACTGAGCCACATTTGGCTTGAGGGAGGAAGCAGTTGAGACCCTCAGTATGGCTTGAAGGGTTAGGGTCATTTCCTCAATATACGTCATTTCCGCAATGTACGTCATTTCCGTTCCGTGCCGTTCATAACAAACTCGCGGGCCGCACTAACATTAAACTTTAATAATAAGGTGGGGGCCACAAACTATCGGGCCGCGAGTCTGAGACCCCTGCTCTAGAACATTCACAGCTGGTGACGTTAGCATCTTGATGACATTAATTACCCGCAACTCCGCAAAACAGGACAAATACAAACATCCAGAGGTGAAAAACTCATACTGTGGATACATCTACTTTAGATGTAAATGTAGTAAATTTAGATTACTAAATTGAAAGCATTGTTATTGTCGCCCGCCATCTCTTCCACATCTTTTTTTTTTTTTTGCGTCATGTCTCGCCCCCCTGCCCGAAGTGCCCAACCCTAAGCCTTACGTAGTTAGCTGCAGTTTTTCTTCACAAGTGTGAACGCGTCTCGTCTGAACCATCTCCCTCTGTTAGTTGCATGTCTTAAAGTGAAACTCTAGATTATGTCTGGACCTGATCCTGCAGACGTCCTGTAGAGTTCCATGTCTGAAAGGGGCTTAAGGTTTTCTTTAATGCCACCATCAGGTGTCCTTACGCTAAGATAAAAAAGTGAACCTGTTAAAAGTTAAACGTCAGTAAACAAATATTGTTATTGACAGATTGCTAGTATGCAACTCATGACATCCTTGTTCCTAATGCTGTGTTAATTTTATTTTACATTCTGCTTGCAACATGTGTTTTTGATTAGACTACCTTATATTAACACATTACAGCTTTGCAGAGTCTTGGCTCTACCCGTTACAAAATTATGATTTAAAAAAACCAACAAATGTGTGTTTCTGTAGGCCAGTATGGTGGTCCGCCACAGGGGATGCCAGGCTACATACCAGGAGGGATTCCTCCATATGGACAGGCTCCTCCTGTGGTCCCTCCAGGTTATCAGGGAGCCCCTGCACGGCCACCAGTGGGTTTGAGACCCCCTGTTATGTCTCCTGGAGGCCACTACTGAAGCTTACCATCCTCTCTTCTATAGGTTTGGACACTCAACCCTTTTCTAATGTCCTGAACTGCTAGTAAACAAGCCAGTATTGGTATCATAGTACCATGGCGTAAACTTAATTCTACTGCTGAGCTATGAGGAAAAGACACTGACTAAAGCAAAACAAAAAAGTTATAAAAGCATCACAGAGCTGGAAAATATTTACACTGTATCTAACCAGGACTATGAACTGTTACAAATTATATCTGTTCTGTGGCTTTTTCCTTCTCGTGTTTCATTTAGGTGTATAGAAGTATAATAGATATGGTTCGTAATGTTGTGAAGGCGCTGGAGTTACATGGGCAGTACCCACCCAATATCAAGGCAAGTTTTATGTAAATACATTTCAGTATTTCATGTAAACACTGAGGCCTTCACAGCACTTAGTGCTGTTGGACTTTGTGTCCCCAACTTTGTCGTTTGGTGAAGGCTTCAAGTAACTGTTGATTTGGTTTTGTGATATGAATCGATTTAGTAAATATTCCCTTAAGCCTAAATAGATGAAATGGTAAATGTATTGTTGTATGATTGTATTCTAATAAACTATGGCAAAAATGTAAGACTCTTCTTTGCGGGATGTTGGTGGAAAAAGACGGCACAGCAGGTTTGTACTCGTTATCAGCAACGTAGTGTTTTTGTTGTCTCGAAGATGACTATTGAAAATCAGAAATGTTTGTTGAGTTGAAATTAAATTAAAAATGTCAATGTTCAATTATTGTTTCGACTATAAGAACTCTTCCTTTTTTTTGTTTTTAAAGTTTTGTTGATGCTCTGTACTCGGCACTGGCAGGCTGGACTTTGACACACTGAGTGCATTGTACAGCTGCATAACCTCCCGGTTGTTAGTGGCAACAGTGCTAAAACCCAGATTTCTCTTCTCCCTGTAGCAATGCCATGGGGGACTGGCTAAGCCCTGTCTCAGTGTAGCCCTGTTTCAGCCTGAGGCAAGTCTCACCATTTTCTGTCTTTTCATTCATTGCCAGGGGCCCTCACAGCTTACACGCTGTTGGATCTCCATGTCCCCAAACTTGCAGCAAGTTTGGTGAAGGCCCTTGTTTGCATCATTTTCTTCAGGCATGTTAGCTTATGTGAGTTTAATTTTGTTAAGCACTTGTGTGCCATTTGAACCTGTGTCTTCCATCATTCACTGTTGAGAGCACCGAGAAGATCTGAATTTATTTAGTAGCTTGTTACTAAAAGTATAGCTTTGAAATGAATCTTACTTTAGACGCCGATGGCTTGATTCAAATAAATGATTTTTAGATTGCCACATACATTCACTGGCCACTTTATTAGGGACACCTAATAAAAATAAAGTAGCCAGTGAGTGTATGTTAGCAGTTTGTCACCTGCAGCCATTATGTGCAAAAAGTGTTTGTGTACATATGTGTTTGAAGGTTTCTGTAGAATTTATGACTTTTCATATACTATTAAATGGCTTTACCATTTAATCTTTAAATCCTCAATTTTTCATCAGCTTTCCTCAGTTGATCATTTGAATTGACTACTTACATGAAGGAGAAACTCTACTAATAAAAGGTTAGTTAAAGCTGTAAGTACCTCTGGTATAATTAATTACTCACTCCACATATATTTTTTTCCACATATGAGAACTTATTTTATGAAACTTAAAAAAACAAACAAATTATTTATAATCAAGAGGAAATGCTTAAGTATGCAACACTTTTTCCCCCACAGCTTGTGCTAAATGTGGTTATCACCTAAACATAATTTATGTTGCAACGAAGCTGGTTTAAAATATGATATTAGTTTACATAAATTACAAAGACTTCACTGGTAAGTATAACCACCTACTTTAATACAGCTTTTCCGAAAAGATATAACATTTAGTTTTGCTTGTACTTTATTCGAGTCTTGTATAGAATAGGATAATACTGGCTGGGAAGCCTTTGAGGAATCAGGTTAAGCACTGAAGCTTACTTTAATTCTGAATGTTTGTTTGTTTTAGTATCTGTTTAGAATTATGTAAAGCTCTTTACACAATTGTTATTTCTGATTTTTTTTTTTTACTGACCCATTGGCAATAAACCAATTCATGAATGCAAATGTGTCTTTGTGATATTTCCCTTTCATGGTACAGTTAAATGTATTGGCATGGAAAAATATTGTGAGGCTGTCAAATTTATGGACACTACGTATTCTATATTCATAGTAACTCAACAAGGCAAATTGCTTGTGAAAAGCCACATCTTTATAGAACAACTGCATTTTCTCATTTTATAGTAATTTACAGAAGGCAGCTACATATCTATCATGTGTAAAGGAATATTTCAACCTATATCCTTCCATTACTGGTTGGTCAGAACTTTGGGATGCCCCGTTTTAACTTAACAGCTTTACATTGAACAAAAAAAGCCAATTTCTAGATATAATATGAAAAAGATTACTAAAGATTAAATGGTATTTTTTTAATTAGCAATTTATTAATGTAACAAAGTGAAATTCAGGGTGAATTAAGGTTTACATCAAATCTGATTAAATTGTACAAAACCTATTCCCTCAAATAGCCTTTTCTTTAAAATCTCAAACAGTAAGGCAAATCGTATGTATATTGGTACAATAATTTAAGGCCAAAACAAATAAAGACAGAAAATACAGTAAAAGGAAAAAAGGTTTTTGTAAAGTAATCGTAGATCATTAGATCAACTAAACCCTGTGCTATCATAAAATAAGGAAAGAATGTCTTTTCGTTCTGTATCAGATTTATAGATTCACAATTTGTATAGTCACACCCCAGTAAACGTAAGAGCTGTTAAGTGCTGAAGTTCAGTGTCGTCGTGTCATATGTATTGTAACTTAGCACTGGTATATGCATTATGAGCTGTGGAAATCCTTTACTTGGATGTCAAAGGCAACCACTCCGTCATATGTAAAGCCCAAGTAAAACGTGACATTTTCATTTCCGTGTGGCAGGGAGGAAGAATATCGAGGAAAGACCCTAAACTTGCTGTCTCTGGTTCCACCTTTGACAAATAAGTTTCCGTTTTCTGTCCATCCTTCAACGCGTTTCAGTAATTGCACAACTTCACTGGTTTTCCATATTTCCCCTCCTTGCCATTTCAGTCTTCTTTCACTTAGAGTGCCTTTAACATACTTTTCAATAGCACTTCTGTGCACAATTTTGTTAAGGCCTCTCCCAATTCCCAGAAAGAAGTGGGTCGTAACTCTGCTTTTCCTAGGAGACACATGTTGGAGTTTCTGTGCACAGAGTCTCTGAAGTGAATCAGTGGCAGATAACAGGATCTGAGTAGTCTCAGGACTGAGGTCATTGCTTGTCTCAGGCCAAAACAGAAGGGAGAGCAGGAAGAGGGCGCTTGCTGATGACATGTTTCTCCCTTTTGTTCAATAAATCTTTTGCTGAGATCTTGAAGCTGTTGAAGGGAAAGAAGCTTTGAGGACCCAGGTAGACTACAGTTCAGAGCTAACTGGCAAAAGATGAAATTTACAAGCTCTGTCTGGTTGAGTTCATTCCGTGTAAGGTTTTCTGGGTACATGCCAAGTATTGTCTCAAGTTTCTTCCCTGCTCGCATCCTGTCATGGTCATAAAGCAAAGTGAGGATGGATGTAACATTTCCTCCACCGAGCTTGTAGATACTCATCTGTCTTTGGAAAGTAGAAGGCTCTTTAGCTGGACAGGTCAAGTCGGCACTGTTGCTCTCAACTGCTTGGTCACTCATGTCTGGTATATTGCAAAAAAATCCAGCATACACAGCACTCTTCCTTGTCAACCATTCTCTGGGATTATATACTTGTTCTGGATCTCTTGCATCAAGCTCTTCATCCACTTCACTGATGTCAGTTTGAAAGTAGCTGAGGTCTTCAGAAATGTACTCAAGGGCTTGGTACAAGCTCTTTTGTAATCCTTTCAGCTGGTTGTGAAACTTCTGCCAGGGTTTTTGGACCTCTGCTGGTATGTAGTCCGTGAACAAGTACTTCATTAATTCAGATTTTCCAGTGTCATTTGCAAAACATCTACTTCTGACAGGAATTTTAGCAGTCTGCAGCCAACATCTACTTCCCCATAGTATGAACTGTTAAAACTGAAAGTCTCTTTTTTTGGTGTTTTTTCAGAGACTCGGAAGGCAGAAATTCCTTTCAGTGCAGTGCTTATGATTTCAGTTCCCCTTTCAGGGGACGGTGTTTCTTCATCAAGCGTGTCAGACAAGTGGTAAAACCACCACTTGTACACTTGTCCCAAGGTGTCGAGAACAAATGTATCATAGGGAAGAATAGATTTAGCTGTTTCTGCCCATTCTAGGGCCTCCTCAAATCTTTGGTTGGTGTTAAGCAGTCGGGCAAGCTGTTGTGCAACAAATGCATCTTTTCCCAAAGCTATGTAAGCTTTTTTCATCAGATCAACAGCTTTTTGAAAATCACCTTTTTCAGTGCTCACATGCTCAATAAGCGGTGAAAAGGCTGTGTCTTTGGCATCTCCTCTGCTCTTTTTGTTGCGTCTGATGAAAAGATCTTTGATGAACTTCAGGAACTCATCTCTGTTAAACCTGTGGCTCATTAGTAATTTGTCACTGATGAGATCCATGGCAATGTCGCTCTGAGGCACATTTACAGACAGCTGACTTAGAACTTCCTTTGCCACTTCCCAATGAATAATTCGTAAAGACGAGATGTGTGCTGAACTTTCGTTAAGGTGGATGAAAAGAAGCCTAGCTTCATCACTGAGATGATCAACAAATGCATGGTACCGGGTTTTATCCAAATAGGTAGCCAAGCCAAGAGAGGCCTCACAGTGGGACACAGATATGTATGAATTTTCAACATAGCAGTTCAAGAGAGCCACAAATCGTATCAGTCGAGTAACAGGTGATGAATGATCAACTGTATCTAGAATGTTTTTCACAAAGTCCTTAGTATAACTTTCTGCGAAGTTTTTATTCATTAGAACAAATGTGAGGATGAATTCTGGTTGAAACTCGAGTTTGAGTTCCTTGAGCTTTTCTTCAAACAAAGGCTTTTCTCTATTTGACAACTTATGTGTGACTGCTACTGTTTGAGGTGGAGATGCTCTGCGCATTCTCTCTGGATCATTTGACCGGTTGCAGATGAGCAGGATAAAGCACAGTACAGATGTACTGATCTTTTTGATGGCAATGACATTTCCAAGCTGCTGTCTAAGATCATCTATGTAATCTTTTTTTTGGTCCTCCAACAGTAGGAGCACTGGCAGACAGCTGTTTTTGTCTTTCTCTTCATGTTCTCTAAGCTTTACTACATGCTCACACACAGTTGTAATTTCCTTGCATGGTTTGACAACTGCACATCGTACTTTTGTCCTCCAGCTCCAGAGTATCTGTCGTGCCACTGTACTTCCACCACTGCCAGGATGGTGGTATACGTTCACACTCTCTATGGGACGTTTAGCTTTGGCACAGTGTGTAATGTTGTCCAGGATTTTGCTTGCTTCTTTGTAGGCATCCCTCTTTATAACATTTCCACCCCTGTGTTTGTCAGCAAGCCAGAAGTTGATCCATTTTATCTTTCCGCCTCGATAAAAGTAGATCATAGTTTGTTTGATTTTATCCTCACTCATGAGGTCCAGTTTTGTTTCCTCACACTGGTCAGCACTGATGATTTCTAAAGAATCTAGCACGGCCTCTTCGACTGACTTTAAGAAGCACAGTCCTCCGTTTAAGACGGGTATTTTTCTTGCGGGTTGATTCTTTACGAGCTGAATACTTTGAACTGTGGCATCCACATGACTGAGTGGCATTTGAGCAATGCTGATGTTCTTTAAGTGTAGACATTTGACAGGACACCTGGGCAAGACTTGACCACTTCTTGTAGTTTTTCTTTGACTCTGATATTACTGCCAGAAATCATGTCCATTCATCTCTGCAAAGAATTCATGGAAAGTCTCAACAAGTGGCTGCTCAACATCAGACACGAGCAGGAAGAGAACTACAAATGAAGATCTGGGAAGGATATCGTTGCAGATGAGGGACACCACTTTTTTCAGTTTCTTTTTTCTGGTTTTGATCCAGGTTTTTTCATCACATGGTTGTTGCCCAGCAGTAAAATCATTTCGTCCATTGCAGAAAATCCAGCTTGTTTTCTCAAAAAGCTGCAAATGCTTTATAAATTCAGCATTTCCTGACCTATTGTCATTTGCATAGTCATCAAGAAAGTGAAGGTTTACAACCTTCTGTTTCTTAAATGTACCACAAAGACCAGATGTATTTGAATCAGGGTCAAAATCAAACACACAGAATAAATTCATGTGAATCAAGAAGCTGATGCTGTCAAGATGTTCTGGTTGAAATCTGTTCGTCACAATAATGTAAAACAGAGAGTTATCTATATGTGTTTTTCCACACGTTAAGAGGATGGAGAGTTTTCGGCTTTGGTCCTCTCTACAGTCCATTGCTGTTTCATTGCTGGAAGACTCTGCCTCCTCCCTTTGCTGGTCTTTCTCACTCAGTTCCTGAATGAAAGGAACATAGTCATCTTCAGGTACCTGCTGAGTATTTGCTCCCACTCTGCAATAAGGAGCTGCTTTTTCACATTTCAATTTTTTGTCCCTTTCAGAGAATTTGGGGATACTAACAGAGTAAAACTGCTTTTTTACAATGCTGGCTTTTGGAACAACGTCATATTCAATGACCCATGTTTTTTCAGTACTTTCCTTGTCCAGCACTTCGATGAATCGGGGGTTCCTTATGCAATTCCTGGCATCACATTGTTGATTTGATCCTTTGAAGCATCTTTCAATGTAGTCCAATGCATCCACAAAGTCCTCCTGATTTTTCAGAGGTATCCCTATGATTTCCCCATGCTTGTGAGTGCCTTTGACTTTATCCATAACACCGAAATGAATTGTGCCATTAGCCCTCATATTCATGCAAGCGCATGCAAATCTTAACACCTCACTTGCTACTTTGGATTTTAGCCTTTGTGAGTCTAGTGTGTGGGCAATTTCCAGTGACTTATATTCATGACAAGGATCAATCAGGTTTTCACTTCCTGTCTCTGGAGGAAACACATCGTGCTTTATATACCTGCAAGTCCTTTTCATTCTGATCAAACTTCCTAAAGTCACAGAAAGTTAAAGCAACATCTGGATAACTTGTATTTTCACTAGACATTACAGGGACATTCTCTGTTTGTTTTGTGTCACAAGGTTCTTGTAAACGGTTTTGTAGTTTTTGTCCTAAAACCTTTTCGTCTACTTTATGTCCACCATCAGTATGTGCGTGACTTTATTTTTCTGTTTGTGAAGTTCTAGATTTAGAAGCTCATCTCTTTTCTTCAGTAGATGTTCAATTTGGCCACCTTTCATTCCTATTGTAGTGCGGAGGAATTCCTTCTGTAGAGTTGTGAGAACTGGTCCTGTCACCTCTTCCTCTTCCATTTTTTTTATGTGGTTCTCCTTTATTCCAATGCATCTCAACCAGGAACTCACATGAGACTCTGTCCATCTGTCAGAAGACATTTCCTGCCATCCTGTCAAATCCAATAAATATTCAAAGCATTTGTCAGTAAATGACAGGTGATATTACATTTTGATATTTTTACTGTAAAAAAGTCTGTAATTATGTTGTATATGTATTTTAATGCCATTACATATGCATATCTGTAATGCATATTTGCATATTTTCCTACTGACACACAGTGATAAATCACGTCCGTCTTTCTGGTACACTGCAATGATATGTAATACTCACCTATCTCTGAGACACTTTCCGCCATTTTTATAGATGTTCCTAAGAACAGTAAAAATCAAAGCTATTTTTTACATTGTAACTTTTAGTCACATAGACATGCACACACATAGTAAATCACGACTAAAGTACATCGAGCAGACACAACATTAATAGTGGTGGTTTTATTAATGGAGAACAAGGAAGAGCATGTCCACCCTGAGCAGTCTGCAGCTACACAGCCTCATATGCAGCTAAATATGATACAAAGCATGTAGAGGTTGTATTAAGGTTATGTACTTTATTCGAGTTTTGTACACAAACTCAATACTCTAGCATAAGTGCAAGTATTAACCTAAAAAATATTCTCCACCACATGCACAACTTAAAATCTAAAAAAGCAAAGGTTATTTACATTATCTACAAGTACAAAAGCAAAAGATCATAGGTCAGAGATTACTGTTGGTAAAGGTGGAACTGATGTGAAGCACTTTGTGCCGACATATAGTTAACCCAGAATAATGCAACAGCGTTTATTCACACCTACCATCAACAGCATGAGACTGATGTGCTTATTCCATTGTTGATGCATCAGTTGTCAGTGTCTCTGTTGGCGATAAACAATGTTAGCACCTTTTCCCTTCTTAGCATTCAAATGTGTTTGAAATATAGTCTATTCCTTAGATGATTTAGTCATATTAGTTTTGTATGTCTGAGGTTTTTTTTTAAACAGGATTTATTTATTTTTGTTTTTTTAAGCAGAAGTTCACCTGCTGACAAGGTGCAGCCATGTAAAATCACATGCCGGAAGGGACAATCCCTTGTTATATCTGCAACAGACTTGGGCCTCACCATCCCTTTTGGACTTTGGCATTTCTTCCTCATGAGCTTCTGGTTTTCCCAACAAACAATGTACCAGGTATGTAGATGCTAGTAGTTGTGGACAGACAGGCTCATTAACTTTTTCCCCAAAACTGTTATTTGAAGCTGCTGCTGAGATTTTTCGTTTGCTTCGCAACGCCAGTAGAAATTCTAAAATGATGCAGTGAAACATCATTTTCAATTCTGAAACCAACTTCTATCTTTCAAAATCAATTAAAACATATTAAAATGTTCTATGTAAGCCCTACATGAGCCAGTGATAAAACTGATAAAATATAGCTGTTTGCTGCTTCAAGAACAAAGGTGATATTTGCACTATTTTTTTAAAGCTTTTTTCTGTCTTAAAAAGGCTGTTACAACAAGTGGCTAAGTGTGACTACAATTACATTTAGTTATTTGGCAGATGCTTGAGTGAGTTACAAGGCAAGCAAAAAACATCCGAGTGCTATCAGAAGAATTGTTTTCATGTCATAAGATGCGGGTGCAAGAAACGACAGATAGGAAGGTTTTTGATGAGGTTGAACTATTAAAAGTCATCATCCTCAAGTTGTGTGTCTTTACAGTCTTGTTGAGTTTGTAATGGGATCACTAGCTATATCAGGTAACTATAACAAGAACATAGAGGTCATTATGCTAAATCAAAGTATAAATTGCAAGTTTTATGTAGGGGACTTTAAGTCATGTGACTGGTGTAGTTTGTAGTTTAAACCAAATGCCAGTTGAACAATCTCATTGACTTTTTGCCAAGGGAATCAGGGAGATGCCAAGTTTGGGGTTTGCCTACAAAAACATCCCAACATTATGGCAATCTACTAACTCCTAACAGCAACAGAAAAAAAACGGGAAAATAATATATAGCAGGCTTAACCTTAATTATACCAAATCACATGTGGAATATTAAGGGATATCTCTTTTTTAGGTCATTTAAAATCCAAAATAATAAAAATCTGAGCTTTTTAATTGTGTAACTAAAGAATTCAAAACTAATGCAGCAATTGCACTTTCATTCTTGTACAGATGATTCAAAATGGCAGTTGCTGGATCTAATTATGTGTTTCATGGTACTAAGCACCAAAATTTTTTTTGTTCTGTGTTTTATTGCCAATGGTTTATCTCGTGTAAGATTTAACAGCCTAAATGTTATTCAGCATCTTTAATAATTTTATCTTTGAATAACCAAAATAACTACATTTTAAGACCTCATTGTAATATTCTATATAACTCTTAGATTTAAAGGTCAATCCATCCACAGTGTATCTAAAAATAATAAAAAGAACATCCTATATATTTGCATTTAAAACAAAGACTTTTTATGAATTTTAATGACACAGAGGTATTGCTGTTCCAATGGTGATTTCCTGTTGTTTGTGTCAGTTTGCAATGTGCCCTGTAGGTCAGAGTGCGAGTTACAAAGCAGAACATTAACCAGTTAAAACAAATCTCTAGGAATAGAAAGTGATCACAAAACTGAAAAACTTTCATCAGTGCAGCCCAGACTTGCCCAGCTGCTTTCTAATGCAAGCCTCCCAGAATTCAGTTACCAAACAAGAATAAAAATAGTATAAATGTTTGGTTGTTTAAATACTTTTGAAATATCTGGTGGACATAAAATCCAATTCTATCGTAGTGGTGCAAGATAACAAAAAAATGCCAAATTGCTGTTGTTTTCTAAGTCATGATCCCTGGACTCTTCTTTTGCTGCGTCACTCACTTTCACTGGCACATAACTAGCCCTGGTCTCTCTCGTTCCTTTCTCCCTCAGCTACCTGCCCGTTGTACCAGGTGACAATAATCACCTATTGATTATTATCTGTCACTACTGCACAATCCCTCTCTCCCTATAGTCTTTTGTATCGTATCTTGCCCCTCAATCATCTGGCCCCAGCAGTTAAGAAACGACGGCTCACTTTACCACAGTTATCAAATGGTCAATCAATATCTTTAGGATTTAACTTCAGCTCACCGTTAGTTCTTCGCTGGATCGACGTTTGCTTTCATTAGTCTGCCTCAAGGAATGCCTGTATTCTGACTTATTCCTTTCTTCCTGGTCCAGTCTGATCTTCACCAAATCTTTTGCTTCCTTTGTTCTGTTCTGCTTGTTAGTTAGTGTTAGCCTACGCCCTTGTCATTTCCTGCCCACATGTTTTTTTTATATCTATCAGCGTCCTCACTCACTTACTGTATGTATTGCTCTGTTGCTTCTCAACTCTTTCCACTTAGTTCAGATGACTCATTTAGCCTCCTGCACTATTCAATATTCTTTATCTACTTTTAGTTAGTTGGCATTTTATTCACCCGTTTCCCTGTTTAGTTATTTACTTCTTTCCATGCTCATCTTTGGGTTGGAGATTTGTCTCATCTGCAAATCCATTTTGCCAGGATGTATCATCTTGTTTTGTATTAAAAAACAATTTTGGAAAATTATGGTTAATTAATGGAGGCACAAGTGGAGGCAAAGACAACTCCTCTTTTGTATTTTTAACCTTGTGGACCTTAATACTTTGAAATTTATTTCAGTAAAACTGATCTCCATGTCCCCAAACTTGCAGCAAGTCTGGCGAAGGCCCTTGTTTTCATCAGGCATGTTAGCTAGTGAGAACATTTAGAGATTGTTACTAAAAGATAGCTTTGAAATGAATCTTACTTTAGATGCCGATGGCTTGATTCAAATAAATTATTTTTTAGATTGCCAAATATTTTATTTGAATCACCTAATAAAAATTAAGTAGCCAGTGAGTGCATGTTAGCAGTTTGTCACCTGCAACCATATGTGCAAAAGGTGTTTGTGTACATATGTGTTTGAAGGTTTCTGTAGAATTTATGACTTTACCATTTCTTCTTTAAATCCTCAATCTTTTTTTTTTTTAGCTTTCCTCAGTTGATCATTTGAATTGACAACTTACATGAAGGAGAACCTCTGGTATAACTGATTTTGAATTGAACTTTTCTCCACCTATGTTGATTTGTGGACATAGGTTAAGCACTGAAGTTTACTTTAGTTATGAATGTTTTAAAATTTGTCAAAATTGTGATATTTTTTTTTTACTGACCCTAGTGGCAAGAAACCTGTTCCTAAATGTTAGTGTTTCTTTGTGATATTTCCCTTTTATGTTGAGGTGGGTGAGACAACAAAATGTATTGTGAGGTTGTTTTTAAGATCAAAATTCAATTGATAGTAACTCAGGCAAAAGGGTCAGCCCACTGGCTAAAATGTTGAGACAACACCTCTGATGATGGCCTCTGGTGGTGGCTCTGTGATGCACCCTCAGTGTAGGACAGAGCGCTACTGCAGGTCTTTCATTGCCACTGCGGTTAGACTCTATAACACCACGGTTTGAACTACTTGAACTAATATTGCATATATTCTATAGTTCTTTTTTACATTTACATTTTTTGTCATTTGACAGATGTAAGTGTTGCACACTTATGCAAGGACAGACTTGGGATTGAACCACTGACCCTGTGACTGCCTTACTAACTGAGGTACCTGCATTTGTGCATGTGTGTACACAAACATTACATTAGTAAATGCATCACAGCGCACATACTCTTTGTGGATTTTATTCCTTCCTTCAAATAAACCGCTCAAACTAATTTGTCTTCATATTTTTACTCTTCCACACTGTTTTTGTAATTATTTGAAAACTAAAAATTGTTCATTTTTATTATTGGTATAAATATGTATAATGAAGCTACCACACTAAGAAATACTAAATACACAGTAGTATTCAGCTAATTACTTGTGTGGGTAGCTATAATTTTCCAGTTGAACAATAAAGGACATTTAAAACTAATGTGGCATTTTGGATGAATCAGTGATATGATCTTGCTTGGCAGAAATATGCCAAGCATATCGTTTTAGAGTAACATATGCTATTAGAGGACATATACAAATATGGATAAACAAAAATAATGTCACATACACAAACGATACAGGAATAAAGGAAAACAAATCATTCACACCAGGCTTTTGAGATTTGTGTGTAGGATGCAAATGTCAGAAGCAGAAGGGCCAACTTAACATTTTAATATGAGATATTCATAAGTTGGTTTATCATCACCATTGGACCACAGGCTCAGTGCGCTTTCAAATTTGGAAATGGTACGTAAAGACTGCACTTCCTCATTTATGTTTCAGAGAAACAGCAGTTTAACATCTGGAAATTATACAGTAGTGGCAACGTTTGGTGTCACGTTGGAAGATCAGTTCAAACAGACATGGTAGGAAGTTGGTTTACTTTGAGGATTTTTAACAGCAGTTGACTAAATCGTTAGGACGGGTTTAAAGCTGGATCACCAACATTTAAAAAAAAAAAAAAAAAAAAAAAAAAAAAAAAAATCATAAAACTATGTTCTGCTTGTATTTTTGAATTTAGTGTTTCTTCATGCATGTCTTTCTGTTTGCTTTAACTGGTGTGGGAACCAGCAGGGGCAGGACGGGACGGATGGGTGAACACGAGGACTGGGCTGCCTGGGACAGCAGCACCCACTCAGAATAATACGCCTTTTTTATGTCAGATTCTCCAAAAGGGCAGAAAAAGTTGGTAGTTGCTTTTTTTGACAGGGAGGGGGTGTCGACAAAGGGCCTGAATACTCGCTAAATATTTTAAGTAAGTTGACTCATAATCAAGCTTGACTGTTTGACAGCTAATTATCAAATAATCCTTCTGTGTAAGAAGGGGGCGGGACACTTATGAATTGGACTCAAATTTATTCATTAACCTCTGGCGAGGTAGTCAAAGTGGCAACTCACACCCCTGCACTCACACACAGCCCATTAAAAATAAGTTCTGTGACGTTAAATCCAACAAACTGTTTTATTATCTCCAGAGGTGATTAGTTTGTCGTGTCAGATTATGTACAAGTTGCATTCACTGTGAAGTCACATCCTGCATAACCTGAGCAGAGGGGCGGAAGTCACCGAGGGCTGATGTGAGGCCTTTTGATTTCAGCATGATGTTTGGGACAGATTTCTCCAGAGGTGCAATGACCTGATCCTCGTAGTCTCCCTCTGTAGTTAGAAACACATGCTGTTAGAAATGTCAGATTCTGTCAGACATGACATGTCTGAGTTGACATGTTCCTCTTGCTTTACCCATTAAATCGGTTCCACTTTCAAAGTCGTTCAGGTCTGGTGTGTATGCTGCACCGAGCAGTAATCCCTTCTCCACATCTGTGTTTTAAGAAGCAGAACACTTTAAGTCACGGGTCTAAGCAAAAATAAAAAAGCTGTTGATTTTTAGTCTTTACCATTTAGATCAGTTTCATTCATGTCATTTTCACTTGCCAGCTCTGGAGTCAGCGGCAGAGGAAACAGTTCCGCATTCAGATCTAGGTTCAAAAACATTCTAAAGTTTCAAAGTTTTAAATAAAATGTTGTATGGTAGAAATGTTCATGTTGTAGCCATTTACCCATTAGAACTGTTCCATTCTCCTCGTCTTTAGTCTCCTCCAAGTCTGACGCAGGTGCTGGACCAGGCACCAGCCCCCTCTCAAGATCTGGCATTTAAAACGTTAAAATGATCCTCTTTGTTTGGGCCAGTTAAAATCCCTAAATGTGAGATTCTTACCTTTTAAATCTCTTCCATTTTGGCGGTCTTCGTTCTCTTCAACCAGGTCTAGCATAGGTGGCGGCCCAGGAAGCATTTCTTTGTCCAGATCTAGGTTCAGAGTTGAATATTAATATTTTCCTTGTTGTGTGGTTCTAATGTTCAGATGAAATTAACTCTTACCAACTGTGCCACTGATTCCACTTCTCCACCGGCTGCCGTACGATACTGGTCTCTGCTGTTTATGGGGAACAGGAGGGAGCTCCTCCACAGGTAGAGGCCCACTTTTCTGTTTTCCAGGCAAGATCACCAGTGGACCAAGTCTGGCCTCCTGTTCCAAGTCTAACAAACAAGTATTATTCATCTTTAGAGGAACGAGTAAAGCCTGACATCTAATGGTGAAAGACATGTACTGAACCAAGACCAGCTGATTAACCCTGAACTCATTCATCCTCGGAAAAACGTCTGTCGTCTTTGGACAATCTTGCCTTTGTTGGGTTTCAGTCCACTTCTCCAAAAGAAGTTCAGTTCATCCGACTTCCCAAACCCACGTGGACCAAACTTGGCCAGCTTACTGAGGGTTTGGCCAGCATTACTTTGGCTGTGACAGTACCTGCACAAGTAGTCATTACCATCAGCTGACCGCCACCTGAAAAACAATGTCAGCTCTTTATTGATCATTCAAATAAAATGAATGTGCTGAGAAACATTTCATACCAAATATCACAAACCTTCTGTTCACAAAAGTGCAAGCCCTGTCTGGTGCCTCCGCATTATTCGCTGGTACAGCGTTCATTTGACATGTGATGTACAGCTGGTTTAAAAAAAAAAAAAAAAAAGAATGAAAAGCAGGAGTGAGACTGTACACAAGCAATTATGACCAACCAGAACTAAAATCCAGTCTTACCTCTCCTCTGTCCTCTTTGTGAAACCTAAAGGCATCAATGACCAGTTGGAGCTTGTCTTTCTCAGTCCGGAACAAGAAGTGGGACCTTGAGCCTGGATGTTGGGAGTCAACCAAGCATCTATAAGGTGTAGGGAAAAAAGCCAAAGTTACTGTACATGTGCCTAAACACACATCTTTTGGAAATATTAACCACAATTCAGCTTAATTTCCTAGTTCAGAACGAATTAAGTTATGAGTCAAATACAAATTGCTGCTAAACTAGCACCTAAGCTAGAAATCTCCAGTCACTCCAGAATGAATTCTGATGAATTTCGTGCCTCTCCACAGTTTGCAGCCGTTTAAACGTCTTACCCATTTTCAATGAAGACGTATCTGGGAGCCGAGTGTACGTCTGGGTTAAGCGTAGCAACACAGCTGCTCAGAAACACTCGGAGCCCCATGTGATGTCCCACTCTGACCGAGGCCTCGATGCTGATGGGCTCACCGAGGTAGAACACATTAGAGCTTCTTTCATAGAGCCAGTCGTCTGCACAGACAAAAAAGGGGTAAGCAGGATAAAATAACTAGATTAAAAATAAAAAATAAATAAAAAATAAAAAAACTAAACTCACTGGTCATAATTTTCAGGTCGAACCTCAACTTTTCCACGGCAGCTTGGCTGGACATGAAGGGGATCCAGGTAGGTGTGAGTGAAGAACTGGACAAACTGTACTTCCTAAGAACGGACAACCAGCATTTTTAATTAAGGCTTTGCACAGGGAGCTTCAAAATTCTGCTTTTCTTAACAGACACACCTTTCATAGTGACATTCGATTGGGAACCACAGCCTCATCCATTCGAATTAGCCCATAAGGAGACATCACAGGAGAGTATATGAGGAGGTTTGTGTAGACCAGAGAGTCTGCAGTCATCTGGGGGTGGAACAATGACTTAGAACTACAGCTTAGAATAAAAGAAATGCGTGGGAAACCATAGACTCTCTGTTACCCAGTGTTTGGTTCCACAGTCCAGTAGTCCAACAGCGATTCTGTACTCGTGTCTCGACGTCGCTGTAGCTTTGCAGTCGTCATTGTTGTGAACTCCAAGGCGTAACTCACCACTGTCAACAGGAGCTCCAACTCCAAACATGTCCGCTTTGATTACAATGTCCAGTGAGTCTGGGTAGCAGGTCACTCTGACAGTATTCACCTCGTCTTGTTTCTCAGTTGGACCTTTTTGTTGCTCGTGCAAAGTGTTTTTGGAGCTCTGGCTCTGGGTCAAGTGAGGTCTTTGATATGAAGCATATTGCTGATGTGTGGATGGAAAAGCAAAAGAGCAGTGAAGGCAGATTCCTGACAAAAAGAGCCCGACAAGCAGGCGAACCCACACAAACATGGTGTCCATGAATGTCAGCAAACACCAAAAACCGGCCCTGACTGTTAAACCTCGTCTCTGACTAGTCTGAGCACTGGAGGCTCTTGCAAACAAGCGGCTTCATCACAGCAGCAGCAGCACAGCTGAGTCCTATTATCTACTTATGAGCCGACAAGTGCTCGCACAGCCTCTTCTCAATCACACAGTGCAGCCGAACTCTGATTTCACTGTTGCTGAGAGGGAATTCATCAGATAAACGTAATAATCCACATGATTAATGTTATATAATGAGAATAATAAATCAGTGTAAAACCTGCAGATGTACATAAAACACACAGAAAAGCATTTGTGCTGGAAAGGAGCTGCTCAGCATTGCGCTTTATGAAAATTAAAACCCAGAATATCAAAAAACACTAATAACAACCCTCCTTTTGCTGCTGTCTGTCTCTGAACTGCACTTTCGATCTGATTGAGCCAGACATGTGTGGCCATGCATAGTGAAACTTTATCATACGGTCTGACTCAACAATATGATCGTAATTTGACTGTTTACAACTGAAAAGTCACGGCCCTAACTCTTCAGTCTACAATTAGGCAAAAAAATAAAAAAAATGTCTCTGAAATGTGAAATGTGCTGTTTTTTTAAAAAATCTTATATTGAAATACTGGGAAAGTCAATTTAAGGAGATTCAAACTTTTAATTGTCTCAGTTAAACCCCAGATTTTTATTGACAGTTGTGGCTTTGAAGTCGTCTTCCTGCGTGATGTAAGGAACAAATATAGTGAGGATGTCCTTAAAGCCTCAGAAGTGAAGGAAATAGGAGGGAGGGGTATATGATGGTCTAGCTGAGAGTTCTCGTATAACTGAAAGAGCCATGAAGAGCTTGACATGCGTTTTCTGTATCTTTATTCAGCTCCTTGAAGGTAAGAAACTTCACAAAATTATCAGAAGACATTTTGTTATAGCAAACTGTGAATGTTTGTGACTGTAAGAATTTCACTGAAATACTTAATCCACCAAAGTCTACTAGGAAAAGTTTTTTTAATCATGTTACATTTATTGTGTTAGCATGTAAACTCTGAATTAAATCTCAAAGTGAGATGGTGTTTAACTGTAATCAATTGATAAATGATGGCATGAGATAAAAAATACAATTCATCCTCCTGGGATCCTAAAAAATTCAATCATCTGTAAGACTATCTCTTATATAATATTAAATATATGATATTCTTATATTTCTTACATTAGTTGTTGAGGTGTTTCACTGAATGAGTAAAAGCTTTGTAGACAGATAAGTCAGGATCACAAATTTAGTGGATATTTACACAAAATGTCTCTAAAAATCATTGGTCGATCAACGATCAACAAAGTGAGTGAAGGCATCACAAAGTGTATGGAAATTCATGCTGTACAGTTGCAGTAGTGTGCATCCCCTTATTAGGAAATGAAGAGTAAAAGATTTTCTTTTATCAATATAACACATGCCATGTCAAGAAAACTTGTGTATCCAACCCAACGGTTGTTATTGAGAGATTCGGTCTGGGCCAAACAAACTGGCCGAGTCTCCGTCATTAACTGGGCATTTTCACTGCAACTTGACACGGATTTCTTCTGCAGCCTGCGCCGAGCTGACCTTCAGGCATCTGACAGAGAACCAGTCACTGGAGCTGTCCTGCTCCTTTCAGCAGGACCTCAGCAGCCTGACGGGCATGAAGGTTTACCACCGCAGCGGCCAGAGCCAGACCACCCTGCTGTCTATGGCTGAGGGCGGTGGGCTCAGGGTGAACCCGGAGCACAGGGGCCGTCTGCAGCTCCGTGGTGGACTGGACTCCCAGCAGGTCAATGTGACCATTTCCCACCTACAGCACAGCGACACAGGGCTGTACACGTTGGAGCTGAGCTACAGGAAGGAGGAAAACTCCCACCTCCTCCGCACCACTCAGAGTATTTTCCTGTTGGTTGAAGGATCAGGTCTGTGCTCACAAAGCCACACAATACTCACACTTTACTGCAGTAAAATGACAAAGTGTCCACATTTCTAATGTGAGTTTCTGATGCAGGATGGTCGTGCGACTGCTCTCACAGATACCTGCCTCTGCTCCTGACCATCTTTACAGCAACGGCACTTCTTCTCTTCACACTCAGCTGGTTCTGCATAGAGAAATGTGTGAGTATTTGCCGTCAGGTGTTTTGTTTGGTGAAGCTTTAGTGAACCTCAGTCAACTGTCATAACATCTCAGGCTGTCAAACAAAGTCAAAAAATCTGTGACTTCATGCAAAATTATCCAAAACAAATCTCCAAATTAATCCAGATGAAATATCCTGAATGAAAATAATTAGCAAAAAGGATCAGTAATCATACGTGGACTCATACAAACACTCACTGACAAACAGCAATAACCGACTACAGCATTACAGAAATGTATTATTATACAATTATTTACTGCAGGGAGGCAGCGTTGTAACTTGTGGAGCTCTGCCTCTGAAATAAACGGAGACCAAAAACCGGCCCTGACTGTTAAACCTCGTCTCTGACTAGTCTGAGCACTGGAGGCTCTTTGCAAACAAGCGGCTTCATCACAGCAGCAGCAGCACAGCTGAGTCCTATTATCTACTTCTGAGCCGACAAGTGCTCGCACAGCCTCTTCTCAATCACACAGAACTTCATCAGATACATGCATTTAACAATCCACATATTCCCTTATTATATATTATTACTATCAGCTCAAAGCTCAGCATTAATGCACCTTATGTCAAAACCATGTCCGGTGAAAAGAAGCTGCTAAGCATTGTGCTATATATACACAACCATATCAATAACGCTGTCTCATCCTCACTTGCATTTTCAGTCTGATCACATCAGATGTGTCTGTTGATACATGATGAAAGTTTATTGTTATATATTGTGACTCAAGTTATGGCTCAAAAACCTCTCTAATTACAATTAAACTAACATGGCATTCAAAAAGTATTAAAGTGCAGGAAATATCTTTATATTATATATAGCGTATAAATAAAATGTGTCTGGCTGAAGACTTAAGGTGACATCTGAGAATCCTGAACAACCAACCATGAATTACACACAGCCAACAATGTTGCTCTTCATTTCTGTTGGCATCATCTTGTTATAATTCAAATATATAATTTAAATGACGGATCTATGTTTTTCAAGTGTGTCTTTAAACAAGTCAGGTAGTTTTTGTGACTATTGTCCCTGTTAACTCTGGCCTACAACTCACACTCCATCTGTGGATAAATGTATTAAAACGTTTATCTGAAGACAAAAAAGGCTTCAACCTTCCAGAATAAACAGATATGCAACATTTTAGTACAAAATTTCCTTTTTGTCTAACTTGACTTCCAACGACACTGGGACAGAGAAACGTTCACACTAAACATTTGTCCACCTGATTGAAATAAACTTGGACTGCTTAAGACTTTTATCCCCCATTACTTTCTTTAAAAGTGGTTTTAAGTAGCGACCTTTTCATGGCCAGTATTGACATGAGCACCTGACTGTTTTTTAAGTTGCACTAATGGTAATGAAAATAATTTGTTGCTTCAGAACTGCTATTACAATTTTTTTGTGGAGTGACCGGTCTGAGATACCTGAGAGAAATATCACCTTTTAAAATTACCAAACCAAAACACTGAAGCTAAAAACAAATATAAAGAAATAAATAACAATAAAAAAATGATTGAGGCATTAAAGGGTGACTTCACCTCAAAACCGGCTCTCTGTGGCTTTAGTTTAGCGTGTATGTGCACAATAATGCATTTAAACATCCCTATAATATTTCTCTGTTTCTACCTGTAAAATTCCTGTACATGACATCGCCTGAAGGAATTTTTCATCATTAAGAGTTAGGATGATGTCATCTGGAGAAGCTCTGGAAAAGCAGGTCGACCATGATTACAAAGAGCAACACCAGTGATGTCATCTGGAGGCATTTTGACAGCTAGACGTAAAGAGAGATTTTGATATTTTGAAGTGAAAGGAAAGTTTAATGGCATGTATGTACAGGTACTACCGACGCTAGAACCAAAAGAAGCAAGCTCTAAATCAGTGAAGGCCTCCTGTAAGCGTGAACGCGTGCAGAGGCTTTTTAATGTGGTATTTTGTCCTGTAGACAAACTGATAAGACAATGTGTCTTTTGCTGAAGGTGAGGAGTCGTCACAGGCCACAAAACCTTGTCCCCATCTATGAGGAAATGACCAGGAAGCAGCAGAGTGCATCAACACCTCAAAATAACCAAGAGGCCCCTTCACACCTGGAGGAAGTGAATTTTCCTGTGTACGCTAACCCCGGCTTGCGACCACCACCGGAAAACTACTACGCCTGTCCCAGGCAGCACTCCGTCAGGGCCTGATGCGACTTCTGGCGTCAAACTAACGCTGCCGCAAACATCAGGAAATGACACCAACTCTGCTGCAAAAATATGACACGAGAGCTGCAGAGCAACACACGCTGCTCCACCCGCCCCCCCGTACTAAAGATGATCTCATGTGGAACAAATGCGCAGAGGCAAACGTCAAATAACCAAATGGCACATTTTTAACAGCCATGAAAAAAAAAATGCTATTTTATTAATATTTGAAAGAAGCTCCATAGTTCATGAAAACATTTGTTTCGGTGCATGTCATTTAACAATCACATTCTATGAGGAGAAAGAGATATACAGAGAGAAAAAAATAAAACATTACAAGCCACTGACTTCTCATAAATCTCAGTACAGACATTTTACTTAAGATTTCAAACAACAACAAAAAAAAAAGGCAAAAAACAACAACAACAAAAAAAAAGCAGCCCTAATCCCATATTCCACAACCCACTTTCCGAACAACAATAACTGAGAGAAATAAAAGAGAGAAATAAAAACCCTTGAGGGTGACAGGCTAGAATCCCACAGTGCTAAAGAGTGAGACGCTCATTGGTTTTTAGAAATACACAGCATGGCGATGCAGCGCTAGGTCAATCTGAATCAGGGGAAGGAAGCTGGAGGCGGAGGGCTGGACATGAATGACCTCTCCGCCCGCTCCACCCCCTTTACAAAAACAAAAATAAAAACCCTCCGTATCCCCTGCAATAGATCAGCCACTTAAGAAGAAGTAGGTCAAAAATCCCCATCTACCCCCCCCCCCAACACTTGTGCATAGTTTCATGATCCTTTACAACCAGCTCATGTTTTTACAAACATCCTTGAAAATGTGAAAAAAACAATGTTCCACAAAAGTCTGATTTATCTATTAATAATACCCGCTGTGGGAGAATGAGAGAGAGAGAGAGAGAGAGAGAGAGAGAAGAGAGAGAGAGAGGAAAGAAAGAGTAATGCACAATGTTCCTGATTCAGTCAGGACGGGACCTCAATAAGAAAACACAATAAAGATTCAAACATACAGCATTTTGCATGTTATTCACGGTCTTCTTCTTTTTTTTTTTTTTAAACAATCAAAATTATTAACTTTTTTTTTGTTTTTAAATGTAAAGCAATTTTAATATATAGATTTATATATAAAGCACTCCATTTTCTTTTAAAGTCCATTATTTGGTTATTATGTAACTGCTACGGATTTAGAAACAAAGGTAATTTCGCTTCTTTTGAAATCCATAACTTTTAGTGCTTAGAATTGTTTCTTTTAAATCTTCCTCTTTTTTTTTTTTTCTTTAAACTCATCATAAAAATGTACATTAAAATGGCGTGGAGTTGGTACTCTGGAACCCTGGCCTTCCTGAGACAAGATCCACTTTTTCGTGTGTGTGCAAGATAGTGAGCAATTACGTCTTTTTAAAATATATACATATATAAATACATATATATGTATATATTTAAAGGAAAACTATATATAATCAACATAAACATACAGGCTTCAGATAGTCCATGAAATCAATATTAACACAGAACAAAAGGTTTTAAACACAACAAGACAACACTGTTCAATCCCAGAGTTCTGAAAGTAGCACAATAAATCTTCATTCTGTGAAGTGTTACGTTGCACTTGTTTTTTTTTTCCTTTTTTTTCTTTTTTTAAATGGAAGCATGTCTGTAATCTTTCATTTTTCCAACATTCCCATGGTTTAATTCCTTTGTGTTGCTGATTTTGTTGAACTCCATAAAACAACCGAACTAAAACCGAAGCATTTGTAAACTGTCAGTGGCCTTGCAGGAAAACAAATGACAACATGAGTGAACTGAACATTATGTGAAACCAGAACAAAAAGCTAACAATCCAAAAAGGTAGGCACCTCTGAAGTGAGCCCTAGAAGCCAAGGCTCAGTCTGATGTCTTGTCCTTCACCCTCTCCGTTGCTCAGATTTGGGAGAGCTGAAGTCCTTCTACCCCAATCTATGGCCACAGGTCTGCAAAATACTTTTTTTTTTTTTTTGCTGCATTTTTTATACATATGTGATTTTTTTTTCAGTTTTCTCTCTTTTTTTTTTAGGTTTATAGTCTGAAAAATGGTGCAATACTCAATTATGATCCATACTTTCTTGGATTATTCCACAATGAAAGCCACTAAGGTAGATAAACATTACATTTTAAAAACACACTTATTTTAGTCCTTGAGTAAACATTTACACGTGAACTGTCCCCGTCCCCCCTCAGTACTTGTATCATGTTGTTCATTTAGCTGGATGAGGGGTGAGGCTGACACTCAGTGCAACGCTAGAGGCTAGTAACAATTAACATCAGAATATAGTTTTGTCAAGCAAAAAAAAAAAAAAAAAAAAAAAAAAAAATTACTGAATCGAAAAGAAACATGAGGCGGAGATTCATCCGCTGTAACCACAAGATCTCATACATGATTTCACGTTAACACATGTCACATTCATTCATACAACATACAGTACAAGCAGCCTTGTGCAAACACTCAAATACAACAGATGTAAATTTGCCTTTATATTGATCTTTGTTTTCATCAACACTCGTATTTCAAATTTAATTCACTCTGAACCGATGCTATCAAAAATCTCTGAAGTGTATGAATGAGACAAAAAAAAAAAAAAAAACACTACAAAAAGTGTTCACATTACATTATTGGCGCTTCTTTTGATTCAAGTATTTGTTTTCATTATTTTGTATTACTCTGATATGTTTATGATTTTGTATTCTGGGAAATATAATGTCAAGGAGAATACACAGGATAAGTGGCTGAAGCCGGGGCGGGGGGGAGGGGGACAGGGGGCTTAGGCTAAGTGGAAAACAGAGAGATCCAGCCATATACACACATACACCCATTAATGTACTCTTGGTTGTATACGGTATATGAACTAGCATGTGCATATTCAACCCAGGCCTTAGTTTTATTTAAAAGAGATCTGCTAATTCAACTCTTTTCGGGGCCTCTGCCCCAGATCCATGTCTGATCCGTGATTAGAGGCATATTTTGCTCGAGCTCCAGTTGCCTTAAAGTCTATGTGATTTTTCATTTTTCTGTTTTTTGTTTTTTCTAGAAAGGGGCGAGCATTCGATTTCCAACACTAGACAGGTAGATGAGAGTGCAGGCGAGGGGCGTGGGAGAGGGCGGGGCTCTCAGTGCTGGTGCTGCGCCACGGAATCCAGGGCACATCTGAGACACGACCTCCGTCCCAGTCATCGATCCTCCCACTCTATTCGACTCCCCACTTCAACGCCACTTTCTTGATTCAAGTCCAGTGTGGAGTAAATGCAGGTTTTTTTTTTTTGGTTGGTTTTTTTTTTTTTTTTTTTTTTTTAGGAACAAAGAAACACACAAACAGACGACACAGGCAATAGTGATTGTTTTGTTGAATGACGTGAGTCTAAAGCGACTCTGGAAGAGGGAAATCCCCTAAGTTTTAAGACTTGGTACCGAACTTGAGGTGCGTCCCTGTTTCTGCTGATACGCTAGGTCCCTGCTTGGACTCTGTCCCCGAAGCCAGTTGTGCAGAAGGGACTTGTTAAGCTTGCACGACCTTCAGGTTGGAGGTCCAAAGTGAACGTCCTGGATACAGCTTCCCCTAGATGTGGCTCTGACAGTGAGCCTTGGCAGGGTGAGAAGGCGGCAGCTTGCAGAGAAACACAGGCAGCTCAGCCTCGGAGTGCACAGCTGGAACTGATTTTTTTTTTTTTTTTTTTTTTGTAGTTTCGAGTTTTTGTGAAAAAATTTGATGATAAAGAAGATGATAATGTTTTTGGTTTTTAAAGAGATGTACCCGATGTGACCCATAAACAGTGCACAGACACATACAGGGACCACCTCCTCCCCTCCTGCGGCCCGGTTCTCCACTAAATTTCCAGCCTCCTGTTGGTGTGAGACCAGCGCCGTTCATCTGTCCTGCCCTTCTGCTCCGCAAGCCTCGTACAGCCGGAGGTTGTGGTATACGCATGTGCAGCAAGAAAAGGGACCACGGTAAAGATAAATTAGGATATGGCAAAGTGGAAGTAGATATTTGTAGATCAATTGGCACAAGACTTACAAAGTGACTGTTTGCCAACCACTAGTGCCTCCAGCAGGTCGTTTAGTGTCATCGAGTAGCTCTGACCACACAGTGGGAGACTTTCAGTGTCCCCTACATTTTTATCTGGGGATTTTACGAGAAGCTGCCTGCTAGTAAAGGTTGAGAGATAAGTGACCGTTGGCAGATGTGGGTGATGGCTGTGAATTTTCTAGATGGCTGTGAACGAACACCCCCTCGTCTTTGCATAGAAATGGAAGGCTTGTTATCAGTTGAGGTGGTTCTAAGCGTTAACTGAGCGCTCCCAGAGTTAAACGTAAAGCAACAGTGTGAATGATTCTCATCAACACCAAGGGATGTGTGTGTGTTACAGGAGACGACGCAGAGTGGGGGTCCAGCGCCCCAGGATGAACAGAGGAAGTCGGCTCACCATCCCGGAAACAGTGTTTGACTACGCAGCCTCCCCCACTTGATTTGACTGTCTGGCCATAAAGGATCCCCCACCACCTTTTCCTACCGAGATCTGCAGTGTTTGTTATGGCCTTGCTGCACTGCTGAGGCGTACCTCGAAACCACACACTGGTTCTGCCTTTGGAGGCAGTGGGAGGGGCAGGAGAGAAGCTGAACACTGCATATAGACCAATATTAAAAAGCCATGAAGTCATCGCCAGAAAACAATCATTCACTATATCATCAATGATAACAGCAACAATATCAGCAAACTTCTTACAACAATAAAATAAAAATGCACACTGGCAATTCCATAAGTGAAACCAGGGGAAAAAAAAAACAAACAAACACATCAACACCCCCATCTCTGGCTAAAGTGATCCTTGCAGGAGAGAGACAGAGAGAGTGGAAGTGGAGGTTGCTGAGGACAGACTCTGGCGCAGCAGTAGTAGTAAATTTGTTACAGGTAGGCCAGTTCTGAAAGAGCTGCTCTTGGCCTGGAGGCCCGGTGGAGAGGAGAGGAGAGGAGGAGGGGGGAGGAAGGGGGGAAGCCAGTCTGTAGGGATCCGCAGGGAGGAAAGGGGGAGTGAGGGGAGGAGTGAGGGCTGCCGCAGAGCACCGCACTCTGCAGCAGGCAGGCACTCTGTGGCCACACTATCACACAGGTTGGCAGGGCCTCCAATAGAAAGAAAACACAGGACGACAGAGATGGCGAATCCTCCCTGCTGGACCCAGTAGAACATAAACACGTCGAGTGTTTCCTGACACCAAGGCTAAAGATTTCAAAGTATGTAATGTAACAGTGATATTTACTTTGAGAAAAGCGGGTGAGGATGAGCGCGACACGCTCACTGTCAGTTGAGTTAGTTCTTTGTATTTCCCTTCACTTTGCTACCGTGTTTGACATCCCTCCTGGTCCCACTGACTTGAGGGAAGGAGGACTAAGGGAAAAAAAAAACGTCTTCACATCCATGTTAAGTTAAAAAATAAGTATATAGAGAAGCCACTAAGCAGATTGCTTTTTGTCTTTTTTTGTCGTTTTTAATTTTTTTATTTGCCAGTGTTGCTTCTTCGTTCTTCCATTTGTTGGCGTTGAGGGTATAACGAGCTGCAAACTCTTGCTAAGTGCTATGGTAAACCATCTATTCACACGTATTTGCTTCATACTTTTTTTTTTTTTAACCAATGCAAATCTGGGCGAAAAGGAAAAAAAATAAAAAATATAGTCCTGTGGGTAAAAAAAAAAAGAAAGCAGGCTCTTCTCGTTTTGGTTTGATGCCGTCTCTCTCCCCAGGCTCATACACACACACACACACACACACACACACACACACACACACACACACACACACCTGTCCCTCCTTCACCCCCAAAACTAGCCACTGGCATAAGTTTGGAGAGTAGGCTGGCTGAAGAAGTGCTTTGTGTGTAAATCCTTGTGGTTGACGATGCTTGATGACCAGCTTGCTACTCCCCTGAGCTCACACACTCTCGGGGTGGGGGATGAAGGGTAGTAGTGGGTGGGGAGGGGGTGAGGCGCAGATTCGATCGCTCCTTATAGTCTTCTCTCTTTCTGAGAGGGGGGTAATGACAGGGTGCTTGGACGGTAGAGTCTGTGGCTTATATTGCACGTCACTTGAAATGGTGTTTTAGGGGCTGGAGCAGGCAGGTGGGAGGGAGCGGGGAAGGGGGTGTCGTTGACTACACACTGTTGGGAAACATTTACTACTTGAGGTTTTCCACAAAATCAGTGAGAGGGTCCAAGACTGAGACCGAACTGCGAGTTGCAGTTGAGTTGAGGTGCATTGAAGTGTTTTTTTACAGTTCCATAGTAATAGCAGTGGTTCATTTAGTCGTCCATCAAGTAACTGTACACGTGACGACCCCCCCAAACTCTCCCCCTGCCAGACAGGATTGACAGACACGTTTGAATAATATCATTTCTTAGCTTGCTTTGCAATGGTTTGATAAGAAAAATACTAAAAAAAAAAAAAAAAAACCCTACAAAAATAAATGTCCTTGACAAGGTGAACAGAGTTGCATCATTCCCTTTGAGCGTTGTGAGGGGAACTCAATCTGCTTGCAAAAAAATGCACTGAAGTTGTGAGCTGTGGTCGCTTTACGTGAAGCTGCAGCAGCATGTACTCTCCACTCGAGTTTCACTGGCTCAGAAATAAGGGTGTGCAATAAGTGTCTGCATGCTTCTTCACCAAATACAGGGTGAGTGAGAATAGCAGGGCAGGTAAGAGGTTAAGGCTAATATTAGTGCTGAGAGAAACAAAACGTTGAGTCTGGACCAGCTGAAAGTTCGACAACAACTCCGATCGAAGGGTTTTACTTTGGGAATGATGCGCTTTTCAAGGATCTCTGAGGTGCAGTATGATTGCCACAAAAGGCAGAGAGGGATTACGCAAGTTCACGATGGCAGCTCATCACTGTGTCAGTTTGACTAAAGTACACGTTTTGCACAGCAAGTTCTCAAAAGTTCGTTTCTGTAAAAAGTTCTCTTTCTTTGTTGAGTGAAAGACTTCTTCCTGTGTCTCCAAAAGTAAAAGCTGAACACTGTGACCAAAATCTCTCGCTGAGATTCACAAAAGAACTGAAATGTCATTAAAAACAAAAAGGAGCAGAGGAGGCAGAAGAGGGCGAGCAGTGAGGATGCGACCTCCTCCTCCTCTTCAGCGTCACGCCCACATTGATTATCTCCACATTGATTTGCAAGGGTTTTGCCGCTCCTGTTGCTGTTGGTTTAGCCTGCCCTACATGGACTCCCCGCTCAGCAGGTCCCCAGGCAGCAGCGTATTGATTGGGGTGGGACTCCCCATGACTCGGCCCTCCTCTCCGCTCGGGGGTCCCCACAGGCTGGAATACTGCTGCACACCGCCCCAGAGCAACTCTCCGCCCGTCTTTCCACCGCCTGCTCCCAGGCTGCTACTGCTGCTGCTGCTGCCGCCGCTGTTGTTCCAGTGGGGAGAGTGGCCGATGGGATGGGAGGCTCCAGACCCCGTCCCGCCCATCCTCGCCTGATTGGAGCCTGGAGTGGCCTGCCAGCTGGTTGTTCCGCCGAGCGACTGGCCCTGTGCAAAGAAGCGGTTCACTTCCTCCTCCCCGGCAAACTCCGCCAGGATGGTGGTGTTCCCCAGCACGCACCTGTATAAAGATGAGAGAGAAACAGAAGCATAAGCGATGGCTGAAACTCTTAAAACTGGGCTGCAAAGCACGGAATGAACGGACGTACATGTGCAGGGACTTCTGAGCTTTGGCAGCTTCATCCTTGGAGCTGTAGCGCACCACAGCATTGCCCTGTGTCAGGTTTAGGTGGAATGTTATGAGGGGGCCGTGCTGCATGCACAGTGTACGCAGAGTCGAACCATCGATCTGGGCAGAAAAAAAAAAAAGGAGCGATACAGCTGATGACTCTGTAAAGTCAGAATGATTAAAGACTCAAAGAGCGCACGTGATGCTGATACCTGTGGAGTGAGGTTCCTCAGAACCAACCAGCTACTCGTCCTGGTGGAGCTGTCTGTGCTCCACGTGGTACCTGCTGAGAGAGATGAGCAGAGATTTTTCAGCACAAGCCTTATGCTCACCGTGTTTGTCTGACACTAAAAATCAGTTACTAAAATCAAATGGGTGGTGTTGGTATCTACTGCAAGGAATGAAAAAGATGACAACCACAAGTCCTTGCTAAGGCGTAGTCAATCCTGCCTGCTGCACGTTCAGAACCGGCCTGTGGTTGGATGCCACATCAAATGGCTGCTTGCTGTTCGAGTGTGCTCAAACGTCATAACCACACTCACAGACACACTGTGCCACCAGGGCCTGACCTTTCTGACAGTTCATTTGTAGTGAAGCACAGGAAATGTCGAGAACTGTGTGTTTTAGCTGTGCAAAATTGTTCAGTCGTTTCGTATTTTTATGTCCTATACGTTCACACGAACAGTGACAGAATTACAAGTGCATTCTGAGATTTAGTGTCTTACTACTAAATTATTTTAATTTTCACATTACTTTGAAGATATTCCTTATGATAAGGTGGAGAAATTAATAAATTATACATTGTTATCCCATCAACATAAGAGGAAATATTACATTATAAACCCTTTGATATTTACCTGCATTTCTTGAATAAATGATTATCAGCTCAGGGGATTAGTGAGATCAATACTTCTACTACTGCTACAGGAAAAAAGCTATTTAAAAAAATGACTCCATGAAGACTCCATGTTTACACTACCTGTGGTGTAAGAGCTGCTCCAGCCTTGGGCCAAACCCAGGGAGCTGCCTCCCCAGGTTGAAGAAGGCTTGGTGTTAGTGAGGCCAGGAGGGGGTCGGGAAGGGGCCGTGGTGCTGCTCCTGGGGCCCTGTGGGACCTTCCAGAGCTCGTGAGACAGAGACGCCTGGCTGTGGGCAATCGGACCTGGAGACCAAGTAGACTTCATCTCTGACAGCTTACCTGCATGGAAAATGAGGAAGGTGAGGGTGTACGGCTGCTCTCGCAGGAGGGAATCCCGCAGAGAATAACCACGTATAAAATTCATCAACAGATCAGACTTAAAAGTTAAACTTTTACTGTGACAACTTTACTCAAACAAAGAAGTGGTTTAAAGTGCAGTCCACACCCTACATTCAATTGTCAGACAGTAAATCAAGATAGAACAACAAGCTACACCCTCCTCTGTTTCACACTTCCCATGCCACACACAAGGAGGAAGGAGAAATGGGAAATATCCACTGCGTGAGGGGAAAAGTTAACAGGGAGAACATTTAACCATGAGCGGGGACTTGAATGACATGTGGTTGGGATTCTGTGTGCTCACAGGAGGGAGGGGACACTGTTGATTTGCAGTGATCGATGGACAAACCGTGTACCTGCATCGTCCGTCTCCGGGGAGGACAGACTGAACGAGCTAGTGTAGGCACTGACTGGCCAATCAGTGGAGGGAGGCAGAGCCTCATTCTGAGATGAAGTGGGAGAAGAGCCTAAGCCGATGCCAGCAACACAAACAAATAAGGAAAAAATAGCAAAGAGAAAATGGAGTAAAGGAAAAATGCACCGCAAATGATGACAGTAAGCTTATTAAGAAGAGAAGAGTATATATAAACAGGCAAATGATAATGATTATAGAGGCCGTTAAAAGTAGGAAAATGACGAACAAAAGAATAAGAAGCAGAGTCTTTCTGGTCGCAACTGCGTGAAACTATTTTAGAGCAAATCACTTCATCCTAAAATATTTTCCCAAGGAAACGGCCAGAGACTTTTTTCAGTTTTACCTCCACTCCTGTCCCGCAGCAGGTAGCGGTTGACATCCTGGATGTTAGTGTTGATGGTGGGCCCGCTGGGGACGCTGCCAGGGGTCACGTTGGGGTCGGTCTCAGGATCGATGTTCTGCAGGCCCTTCCAGGGCACACCAGGGCAAAACTCTGACGATAAAACATTTTAATGCCAAGATGTTACCGTTAGCAGATAATAAAAAATAAATACAAATAACGATGACCCAGGGATTTAGGAATGTTGTTATGAATGTTACAGACTTATAAGAGACTAATTGTTGACCAGGGTCCTGAATTGCTGCACTTCCATTTATATCCATGTCCTGCTTTTATGCTTTTAGGTAAAGAGAGAAATAATGGCTGCCAACATGCTACTGTATCTCTAGGACAGTGAAGTCTTTCAAACCTGGTGGCCAGTTGATATTGGTCCCATTGGCCATCTTATCGCTGCTGCTCTTGCCCTGCCCCCAGCTGTCTGGGGGGACCAGGGGGCTGGTAGGAGACTCTGAGCTGGACATCAGGTTGTAGTGGCTGTAAGAGTCCTCCAGCTGAGGGGGCTTACCAGGAGGGCCCAGGTTGGCACCTAAGACAAGCCAAACAATAAGGTTGATAATATTTGGTTTGAAAATATTTGGGATTTTTTTACCTAACTTGGCAACTCTCAGGATTATAACCTGGGTCACTGATATCTGGCTGATCAGAACAGATTACAGTGCTGGACCCACATTGTAAATCTGCATTTCTTTCAGGCTGAGAATAAGGAACAATATAGAAAACAAATGCTGTTATTTCGCTTTGTTAGAGACAATGGTCACCTAAATAAAAACTTGAAATGGTTTATGCAAAATGAATTATTCTCTTATAGTGACATCTCATCTACCCAGGATACCTTTGCTTTTCTCACCATGCTTGCCCAGGTTGGGCTCTAGAGGAGAGGAGCTACCAGAGAGGCTTTCGATGGAGTTGGGGTGCGTCCACTGTGACAGGCGTGACTGTGGCTGAGGGGGTTCCTTCATAGACAGAGTTCCTGGGTCCATGCAGTTTACATTCAGGTTTGGATTCAGTCCAGCTGGAAGGATCAACACAACAGTGAATTGTTAGACAAGCCCACGATTTGTAGTGGAACGTTCTTTGTTTTCCAATCAAAGAGCAAGGTTAACGGTACTCACAGAGAGAGTAGGGACTGTAGGTGTTGGGAGACGACTGTGGCTCTTTGGTCTGCAGGTCAGGGAGGCCTGGAGCCTGGGGGTGACCCGGGAACGAATCCAGGGTGGATTTAACCCCACCAGGATGCAGGCCAGTATGGGAGGGGGGTGGCTGCTGTTGCTGCTGCTTCATCAGCAGAGCCTGGGCCAGCTGACGCTGGTGCTGTTGGATCTGCTGCTGCATGTTATTGATTGTACGTGCAACCTGGGATGACGTGCGGATGGAGACATATTACAATTCTACAATGTTTTAAATCCAACAAGCCAAATAAACACTGACCTGAATCGTATTAAATAACTTTTCATAAGTAATTATGAGTAAATATGCAGAAGAGCAGAGCAACCTCGGGGCTAAAATGGGAACTTACTTGCTGCTCTTGTTGTCGAATGGGGCCAGAAACGTTGCGCTGCGCCTGCAACATCTGCTGCTGAATTTGTAAACGCTGGTATGCCTGTGTATCATGTATAAGCACAGGTTTAATGTTAAAAGCAGGTCCGTCCATTCAGTGGTACCCAAAAATAACAGAACGGCGTGTAAAAATGTTAATCCACGGGTAATGACAACATAAAAGTACAAAACATATGGTTTAATTTAACATGGTCTCATGTGCCACGTGGTGGACTTTGCAACAAGCAGCTATTCCTGATATACCTACAGACACACTAAGAACAGACACAGTTGAATGACACTCACCAGTTGCAGATGGTAAAGTTGATTCAGAAGGGTCATAAGTTGAGGATTTATTGGTGAGGTTAAAAGTGCAGGATTCAGACCAATGTTTTTTGCTGCAAACTGTAAGAGCTGTGCTTGAACCTGTGGGCCATCATTAAAAACACAGTATTCAGACAAAAGTGAAACAAAACATAGGTTTGTGTTCGGCATCTAATCTGCCCTTTCAGTCACGACTAGCGTTTAAAGAGGCCTTAAGTGATACATAATGAATGAGAAGCACCTCATAGTGGGGATGTTTTCAAGTATCCAATATTTATTAATACATAGATTAAAACACACTGTCCACCCACTAGTTTATATGGAGAGTAGGAAATGATGCCGTGTGTGCGTTTGTGTGTATACACAGTATGAGTGTTTACCTGAGGGGAGAGAAACTGAGGCACTTGAGCACGTAGACTAGGCTGCGAGGAGCTGAGGGGTGGCACTGGTGGCTGCGGAGGCGGCTGCGGCTGCTGCATGGCCCGGGCTTGTGCTGCCCCACCAGTGCCAAACATTCCACTCTGCATCTGCTGGACAAGATTCGAGAGAAAAACAGCTACGGCTTTAGTCAAACACGCAGGTTAGTTCCACCATAATGAGAGGCGCTTTCCATTTCATGTACAATAATTAACCTCAGTTTAATCTATTCCAACGTAACCGTTTTGATAAGGCAACAGAATATTTGAAAGCAGCAACAGACTAGTTGGGATGGTAGGGGAAAAGTGGTATTAGTTTAAGGTGAGTGATTGTACGATCATGTAATGCCATTATAATAAGATTTGCGATCTACTAAGCTGGAGGGGGTGAAACAAGACTTTCCCTGTGAAACAATAATCTCCCTTTACCAGAAAATGGTCGAATGACTGGCTCACCTTATCCATGAAGGGCAAGCGGGGGTCTGCTGAAGGGTCTTTGGAAAGAAGGGGAGGCCGAGGGCAACTCATGGGCTTGTTGATTAGCCCGTTGTTGTAGTCGTGGCTGGCTATCCTCATCCCACGCTTGTCCAGCTCCGTCTTCTTCTCCAGCAGGGCGCTCATGGCCTGGTCCAGGTTCATGTTGTTTGTCTTCAGAGCCTCCTCTGCTGGATCCCTCTGGAGAATAAGCAGTACGATATTAATGCCGAAACCACGAGTTAAGGTGTAACTTTTGAGCAGATGTTTTTTTGATGCTGTCTGGCTTAATTTGGTGCTACAGGCTCACTGGGTTTGGATGTACCGTGTAGAGGCGAATCATCATTTAACCTCTTTTTAACAGAATTATCATATGGTCAACAATATTTTAGGCTATAGTAAATAATGACAGGTAATCAGAGCCCACAGGGACATCTTCAATTATCTTGTTTTGTCTGACCGTCCCTAAAAAACTGTAAATAAGTTAATTAGATTAATAAGGTCCTAAGAAAACCAGAACTATTAATGCAAACATTAAAGCAGCAAGAAGCAGAAAGGTTTCGTATTTTCATTAAAAGCAAATAATTATCACAATATGTTTTTGTTAATAAGGCATTTAATGTTCCAAATACTAAGAAAGACACAATTACCATTTTACGATAATTTGTTTGTAAATAAAAACAAACTACGTTTTGTGTGTAAATTTAAAATTGATGTCTGCAAAAGTGTAGTTTTCATCACACTGGGGGGCGCCAAAGTTGGAAAAACTTGAAATTCTACACATTTCACAGGCTTTATGGGCCCGTGTGAATGTTGTGAAAAGCATCAATGATTAGAAAAAATAATTAAAAGCAGTTTTGATCGGCAATTCAACTTACAGGGAAGCCCATGTCCGTCAGCTGTTTTATGAGATGATTCATGATCCAGGGATCTTCCTGCTTAACTGGCACCTTCCCCTGTGAGAAAAAGTGGGAAAAAATATTTTTTTTATCACATTAACTCAATAATAACTTACAGTCAAACCAGTACTACAGAAATGAGGGTCCATTCAACGTGTAATCAGAAGCTCTTCCCACCTTCTGTGGACCCTTTTTGGATGCATTGCCCCAAGAGTTACAGGACGAGTTGCTCTCCTGGGAGGCAGCGCTGTTCCACATATCTCCCTCCTCAGGGTCCCACTGACCCCCTGACAGGCTCAGCTCCTCACTTCCACCTCCCCATCCGTCTTGCATAGGTTTGGGGGCTGAGAAAGATGAAGAACATAAGTCAGAGGACAGACGTGCTACTTTACTTGAAAAATAGAAATTATATTATTATTATAACAAGTCTGACAAAATAACTTTAACATCAAACAATAAGTTACAAAAAAGAACATGGTGCACATTACTACATAAAATCTTACTCTAAAACATTTCACAACTAAAAGAGGTAAGCGTGAAATACTTTGTAAAATCCCAGCAGTCTTTCGGCCTATGTTAACCTTCACTCGATTGATGAGGGAGAATTATTTCCCAAAGGCGGATTCATAAAACCACACGGGCTCAAACTATTTACCAGGTTTGCAAGATGCAGATGTCATTGTCGGATTGCCCCTGCTATAGCTGTCTGGGTTGCTGTCTCCCCAGCCTCCACATTTCCCACTAGGTTTGCCCCAAGCAGACGTCCCGTTGTCCACAGTGACCGGAGCGGCTGCAGGTTCCCCCCAGGAGCTCTCTGATTTTGAGTGGGAGCTGGATAAATCTCCCCAACCTGAAGGAAAGACAAACACAAAAAAAAAGTTTTTTTGCTAAACATAAGACTCATTAACTCAAAGACTTAAAACACTTTCACTTATAACTATCTAGTAACAAGTTTAAATGTGCCTACACAACACTATTGTTTTTTAATTTTCACTTTTTTTTTATTTTGTTTCCTATTTGTTGATTTAATCTGACTGAAATGTGCCTTTGGAAAAAAAAAACATCGCCATGTTAATCCTTTTGCTTTCTAGTGTGAAGGGCCAGTCATGCAGGGAGTCAGAAATCCGGGTTTGGCTTAGCAGGATGGTTGACAGAGGGAGGAGATGCCCATTTAAGATTTGGCACAGCCCCGTCCTTTTTGGCATGTGCTGACTTTGGGCCTGTGGCGGTGCCAGGCTCAGCTTAGCTCTTTCCCCATGGAGAGGTCAAGTTCTTGAGGATGCACCAAAATTATGGTAACATTCAACCTTCAAGTATGACTGGCCAACGTGCTACACTGATCTAAAAATGGGATGGAAAGGCAAACTTAATTTTCATGTTTTGTAATAACGGTCTGTCTACAGTTGTCTACAGTGAGGAGTCACTTCAGTACGTCAGTAAGGTTTCAGAGAGAAGGGAAAGAATCAATGTGGAATGAGGATTCTGGGTCAAGTGAAGGACAGCAGGGGGCGTCTGGACCCTCTCAGTTCCTAGGGGCTTGCCCCACCTCCTCCCTTCAACTAGGGACAGATGGTGTCTCCCATATAATCACACACTTCCGATCCATCTCAGGCTGTTTGTGGTGAATCTCTATTTTCACGAGGCACTTTGTAAACAGCATTCCTGTCCTTCCTCCGGGTACCCATGTGGGGTTGCCAGGGTTACTGACACGGACATGCTGTGTGTTGTGAAATTTGGGGAGTGTCATGGAAGGGTTGATGAGATGTAAATCCAGAGAGGGCAAACTAGGTCAGCATTTTACCTTTAAGTAGATCAACAGCTTGGAGCTTAACTGCGCTAACTACCTAAACAGCTTTCATGTTTGACACCTTTACTTTGAACAAGCAAGCAAAGGTGACAAGAAAAACAGTGTTAACATCTAATTGCATCCTTATTTATATATATTTTTTTACATGTTATAATTGGAAACCAGATCACATTTAAAATGTGAATATTGACAATGTAATTTTTATTTGTACAGTTGCAAAGAAATCTGACAAACTTGACTACATGGAACTATAACCCATTAAAAAAATAAATAAACAAAAAAATGATCATTACATAAATCATTACGTTGTCTTACCTTGAGCTATTAGGGGACCCCTGTTGTGAGATGGCCCTGACTGGTGTTGCACTACAGTCTCCATGGGCCCATTGGTGGGTCCTGGGTTTTGAGAATTTTGGCTGTGGTTCTGTAAAGGTGCAGATGGCCCAGGATAAGTGTGATTGTGAGAGTGGGAATGGTTGTTGTTCGGGCCTGGGGGGTTATTGCCTCCAGTGGTAACCTTCGCTTGGGCCATTCCTGGATTGTTCCTGTCCCACAGGTTGACTGCCTTGTTATAGGTACCTGGATCACCCCAAGCTGAGGTGCCATCGTCTATCTCCATCTTACGCCGGATAGAAGGTGGGGAGGGCTCCTCCCACCCTGTAGGCTCAGTAGAGGACTCTTGCTTAGTACCACCCCAGCCTCCACCTTGCTTCACTGAACCTGACCCACCCCAAGAGCCTATGTGGCCTCCTGCACTACTAGCAGTGGGCCCTTCCTGAGGCTTGGCCCCCCAGCCTTGAGCGGGGCCACTGGAACGTTGAGAAACTGGTTCTCCCCAACCACCATTTCCTCCAGTTCCAGATGTTCCAGGTCCTGAAGTAGGCATTCCCCATCCTGTTTGAGGGTTTTCTTTCCAGCCTCCTGCTTCTCCTTCCCAGGCAGGGTTGGCGGGACTCTTTTTGCTCTCCTCTTGTTCTCCCCAGTCCCCTGTGTTATTGCTTCCTCCACTATTGCCCCAGCTATGGGATGCTTTGGGTTGCTCTCCCCAGCCCTGGGATGTTCCTTTGTTGTGAGAATCGTCCCACCCACCTGACTTCTCCTCTCCCCAGGACTGACCACCATTCTTGGGTATACTGGCGGTGGAAGCTGGTGCTGGAGGGTTTCCCCAGCCACTAGGCCCACTTCGGGACTTAATGCTGTTGGGTGGCTCTCCCCATCCAGAACTGGGCTGATTGGCAGCAGTGATGCTTCCACCCCAACCTGAAGCTCCCTGAGAACCAGGCACATCATTTTTGTTCCCAGAGTCAGTCCTCTGAGCTGGGCCCAAATTAGCGTTTGGAGGGCCCTGGGCATCGCTTGGAGTGGTTGGGGCAGAGCCCCATGATTCAGTGCCTATATCATTCTTGCGTTTAGTATCTTCCATGTCCCAGGAGGTGTGCTGGCGAACAGGGGTCTGTCCCCAACCAGTGTTGCACAGCACTCTTGGGTCTAGGTCCTGGGCAGGAAGCAGAGGTGCTGGATTATCTCTGGATGAGCGGTCTCTGTTTCGTGGATGTCCTTCCATGCTGTCACTGCTCCCCTCACTAGCACCAGCTGTGCTCACAGCTCTATTCCAAGGACTAGCCTGTGGATCCTGGGGAGGAGAACTGGGGGCATCCCAGGCTCCCTGGGCCTCTTCAGTGTACTGCTTCCCCCAGTCTCCACCAGACTGGTCACCCCAACCTCCAGAATTTCCTGCTCCACCTCCTCCATGACCCCAACCAGAATCCCAGCCTGGTGTCTCCTTTGATGAAGGTGCCTTTGAGTCACCACTGTTACCCCACACTGAGCAACCATCTTCTCCATTGACCTGTGGGCCCGTTGATGGGGACTGCCCCATAGGACCCAAGCCTACAGCACTGCCCCATCCAGGCAAGTTGCGGATCGGGCTGAGAGGTTCCTGCTTATTAGTGTGATTTGGTCCATCAGTTTTAAGGTTCTGAGGTTCTGAACTGAAAGACACATTTGTGGACGGGGAGGGGTGTGGCTCTGAAGCGTCAGAAGCCATTATGCTACCCCAGGCACTGCCAATCCCCGAGGAGTTGCTGTTAGTGTTGGCTCCGGTACAGGTGCTTGTCTGGGCGGGTGGGGGGCCAGATGGATTACAGAGGTTGGGTGTAGATTGAGGAGATGAAATGGTATTGGCTCCCCCTGAGCTGCCTCCCCCTGTGCCACCTCCATCATGCCCTAACATGGGCCAGGCAGATGGGTTGGCATTAGGGTTTAGGTTCAAGTTAAAGTTGGTGGTAGAAGATGATGAAGAGCCCCAGCCCCTGCTGCCTCCTCCACCCACTGGGCTGTCACTCTTGCCTTCACTCCCCATTGAGGACTGAGGGGGGCAATGGGAGGGTCCAGGCCCAGAGCCCCAGCTGCGATTGGCTGCAACCTGGCTAGAAAGCATGCTGGTTCCAGTATGATTGGCAGAGCTGGGCCCACTGTTGGCCTTGCTGCAAAAGTGGCTGGCAGGGAAGTGGCCTGTCTGGCTATTGGTCCCCGTGGCCATACTCACTGTACTACAACTACTACTAGTACTACTGCTGCTGCTGCTGGTCAGGTGACCAGGGTCAGTGTCCAAAGGGCATCCTCCTTGAGGGGCCTGGCTCTGGCTGAGGGTTATAGAAGGCCAAGCCTCTGTGTCCTTCTGGTCAATTATCAGTTGATCCCAGCTAGTGAGATTGGAGGAAGATGCAGCACTTGTGGCACTCCTATTGGCTGGCAGGTGTCCCCAGAGGGGATTATCATACTGGGCTCCCTGGCCACTCTGTGGGGGCAGTTCTGTACAGCAGAGAAAGAATAGGACACAAGCATGAGCAAGCAGATGAGAGCTGGGAGATTTAAGTTATGTATGCCAACACACCCACATATGCTTAGTAACATTGAAATACCATAGCAACACGTAAGGTGTCTACTTCTGCATACATAGACTTCACAAGATGCCTAAATAACACCCACACAGAAACTGCAAACACAGAGGAGAATGACAAATGTGATAGCAGAGGGAGCTTTAATTAGAAAATAAATACAGCAATTAACTGACTTCTATTAGAATTTCACAGGTCACGCATAGTTTTCACATGTTTTCAAATATACTATAGTCATGACAGCTCAATGCATTTGTCCGCTTTCATATTAGAATTGCTAAGCCCTGTATATACCTATAGGGATTCACAGTAAAAAAAATGCAATCAACAACAGAAGCTATGCATCTGAGTCATCCTTAGTGTCTGACCTCCTAGCCACTATAGTTATGACCTCTTTGCATCTCTTGCCTTATTCATCTCAAATCCCTGTGGAGAGAGTTGAACAAGCCGCCTGCAGCTCTAGAGTTCAAACGGATTGTTTACTGATCAACCTGGGGCCACCCGACTGCCCGTTTCTGCTGTCCTTCGAGTTGCAACTGCTGTTGTTTACATGTGCTTTCACATGCATGCTTAGTTTGTGTGCGTGTATTCTCACTGCACGCGGGAAGGGACGGCATTTATGCACCACCTCCTTATTTCAAGTCTACTTCAACACATGCAACTAAAGGACTGTGAGAGGAGGCAGCGAGAGAGCAGGGGGGGAGAAAAAAAAAAAAAAAGAGGGCACTGTGTTTCTGACACACACAGCACTGTCGTTCTCTAGCGTCACTGTACTGAGAAGTGCAGGACCGCCATTTTCTCAGTCCTGAAATAGAGCCAAAAAGGCTCTGAGCTACCATCTGTATCTCCACAATCGCTGTTTTCACAGCGCGGATGTCATACTCACAATAATAAATGCAAAACGTGAGAACTCAGCCCTGCACGGCTGCGATGCACTCGCCGCAGCTTTAATGTTTAAAAGTAGTCGTCTGCACAGCCTGTAACCAAAACAACGCAGAAGAAGCAGGCAAAATGGAAAGAGAGGAAGAGAGAAGAACAAAGCAGAGATGTGCAACACAGTAGTAAAATACCTGTGGAGAGGTGCCTCCCAACCATCCTGTAAAGAGCTAGGTTTTGTGCGAAGCAGCGACCATCCTTGTCTCAATATGTCTGCTCGGCTCGCCAAGCTTCTGAGGCTCATTTCTGAAATGCTGCCAAGAAGTTGCACAGCTCTTGCGCGGCATGAGACAACCCCCTCCCTCCCTTCCTTCCTTACCCCTCATGCTCTGTCCCTCCCACAAACACTGCTTTGGCTCTCTCTCTCCTCTTCTATCTATTGCCTCGCTCTGCCTTTATTTATATCATGAACTATTCCTATCCTGATGGAGGATGTTCTCTCTCTCTCTCTCTCTCTCTCTCTGGAAAAGCACTGAAAGAAGGCCAGTTGGGGGAGGGGATGGAAGCGGTGGAGAGATGCGGAGACAATATTGGTGGTGGGGAGGGTTTGGTTAACAGCTGTGTGATAAAGCCCGAAGACTTTCATTATACACTCAAGAGGCAAGAGGTAAAACAGAACAACAAAAAGGGGGACTCTTCTAATCTCCCCTTACTCTCACATCTTTCTACCCTTCAAAACTGTCACTAAATATTTAGCCAAGACCACTCCATCAGCAATTAGCACTGCCGCCCACAATGGAGAGCCTCATGAATAGCAGGGGCAGGCAAGAGAGAGAGCAAGGGAAACTTCACAAAAGCCGGCAGCACCCCCTCCGGAGGTGAAACGGCTATTTTCTCACATATGCATGTTTATCTGTGAGCGGCTACATCCTCAAATCACATGCTGATGAAAGTCAGTTTTTTATTTTTTGGTAAATTAAAACTACCAGTCGACAGAGCGGTTCGGTACGGAGCAGGCAAAGTTTCGGACAGAATACTGCCTCTTCGTTTTGGTGCGTTTGGACACAGGTCAAGGACGCCCTGGTCGTACAGAATGGTTGGGGGCTGGTCCGCTGCTCCCAAACATCGCAATAGAACCACAGAGAGACAACAGAAGGGAGGAGGGCAGCAAAGGATGGAGGCAAACGAAAAAAAAAAGAGCAACAATCCTTTGGATCAAGGCTGGTATTGTTTACAAATTATCCCGGCACCCACGCAGCAGCACAATAAGTCAATGTTTGGTAGAGAACAGAGTCTCTTTATAGCTGAGGTTCAGCCTGCTGTGCCTTTCCACAGTGAGGACCTAACACGCGGTGAGGTCATGCTCTGCTCCTACGTGGCCACTTGCTCCTTTGTGTGTTACCATACACACAGTGAGCACACTGCATCCCGTGTGGATGCAAACACACACACACACACAAAAAAAAAGACACACGCTACAGCCTGAAAGCTCACATCAGAAGGAAGACGTTCAAGGTCCGGGTTAAAAGGGATCGAGAGGAATGAAATTACAAAGGCAGAGACGGATGACAGAGATAGATGCTGAGAGATGGATGGAGGAAGTAATCTAGGAGGCCTGTGTGGGCCTCAGCTGGACTGATCCCGGCTTAATGAAGTCCCCAAGGGGCAAACAGGCCGGATGGTATGGAGCTGACAATGCCCGCTGTCAGCCAGAGAAACGAGCTCGGACAGGCACACGAGCACGGGATGAACCACACCTCCATGGAATGTACAACTTCTGTGTTTAAGGATCGGAATCACCACAGTTATTTTTTTTTTACTCGATGCACCTAAACAGCACACGTCTAACAAATATTGTCTTCATGCAGTGTTTTTAATAATTTAAAGCGACTTGCTTGTTGTACTGTATTGCATTGTGATCACTGCGGCCCGCTTACTGACACGGTAAATACCACGTAATTGTTTTTATAGCTGTCCCAATCTGTAGCTTAATGAATTAGTCAGCAATTATTTTGGCAACAAATTAATAATAAACAAAAAGGTTTCCAGAATCATAATACATCCCCGTGGGCCCTGGGAAACATAATGTAAGCATAAAACATTTTTACCACTTTCCCACACTTCATATACAAAACAATCACTTGATTAATTAAGAAAATGATCAGCAGAAAAAAAACGATATTATTCTTTGTGAATGTGCTGCTGCTGACATCGTAACTGCAATTAATCGTGGAGCCCGATGAGCTGCAGGTCTACATGTATTTGCATTTTAGCATGAACAATTTTTAGTTATAGAGCATCTGAATTAATGCAAGACATAAAACAAGTATTTCACTGTGCATTACTTATCTAAATAAGAGTAATCAAATTATCTTTAGGAGCAGTAACCACAAATATGAAACCTCATAGTGCTGCTTTCTGCACGTACAGGACACTCTCCGGAAAAAAACAATCAGATTTTCATGACTTAATTTAGAGATTTAAAAAAAAATCTGTGAACACGGCAGAGGTCAGGGCAGCACTGCAACACTGGCCTGCGTTCCCTGGCACGACAAAGCCAGGACAGGACACAGAAGTGTGTGTGTGTGTGTGTGTGTGTGTGTGTGTGTGTGTGTGGGGGATCCTTTAGGCTGTAACACTTGGTAGCTTTTTTGTGTAACTGCTACTGTTGGAAACACAGATGCTGAACATGCTGAACTCTCTTCAGCCTGGTACAAACAGCAGCGACTTAATGAGAGGGACTGCGCAGTCCTGATGGATACTCTCTTTGCAGCCGTGCTTTTAATGCAATGATTTTAGACAAACAGAAGAACACAACGTGCGTTTTCTTATAGGTACACATCTGACATCTGACTGCCATGTTTTCCTGCGAGTATCCTTTTTCTCTTCCTCATCTGAAGGATAAAGCAGGTCAAGGGCTTTCTCCAGCATGCCAGTCTTAAAATAGCTTGCTCTCCTGCACCGCCCCCACATGAAAGTGCCTTGGGATATGGATTGTTAGCCAAGCAAAAGGAAACACTGGGAGAAGGCTATAATAAAGGGAAGATTGACAGACATACATATAATATGTGCAGCCTGACTAATCCTGGCTGTCCTGGGGCCAGTGAGGGGTCTGTGTGCCGCCGGTAACGCAGAGGCGAACACACGAGCACCTGAACGACTGGCACGGCAGAGAAAGCCAAAGGAGCCTGGGCACAGAGCGAGCGAGAGTGAGCGCCGAACATTTGTGGTTAACACAGAGCTGATGTTTAATCACATCACAAGATGTCCCAGTCCTCTTTGAGGGGATTCCCAAGGCTCTTTTACAGCATCATCAGCAGACTTAAAGAGCAAATCACGTCAAGCCAGCGTACACTCTCTCAGCTCTCCAACAGACAAGCTATTAGCACATTAGCTGCACTGTTCTTTCACTCGACGGGGTTTAGATGTTTATCTTTTGCTGGCGTTGGCTTCTTTGGTGCTTAGCAAGAACAGTGCCTTTCTGGGGTTTGGGGGGGTAGACAAAGGCAGAGGAAAGAAGCCATTATTAAATATTCCTTTACTTTTCAGTCAAACTGCACAGATTAAAAATTGGGAGAATGCGCCACAAAAAGACTAATAAATATGCTTAATTTGTGAAAATAACTGCATGCTTGTAAAACGTGAAATACTGTCATAAACCTTGACCACTGCTGCTGCTCGTCTTCAGGGCAGTGGAATAATGCACGTGTTGAGCAGAGCTGAAACGGCAGAGGAAGAGACTGTTTGTGTTTACACACGACGCTGAACGTACGCGGACACACGGACCACGTTTATCAGCCCCAGTTTTCGAGAGAGCTGACACGTGACTGGGAAACGAAAGACAGGGTGAGACGAGGTGAGGTCAGCGGGTGGAGAGAAGCGGGAGAGGGGTGGGAATGAATGCAGCTAGTGTGCTTCTACTGTCAGATTTCATCAAGAAATAAAAACAGGGAGCAAACGTTCGGCAGACAAAGCCGTACCACACAGAGGTGAGACTACCTGTGGGGCTCTGATTTTTGCATCGCACTGTTTCAGACACTGAGACATTAGATGATTGAAGAGACATTAAGTATAATAGTGGGAGGGAGAAAGCAGGTTCATGCCCTGTGCAAAACCTGAGTGCTGCAGTGCTACAGGCATATACAAAATCCTCCCGCTGTGCTTCTTTCTGTCTTCCAGTCTGGAAGGTCCTCCTGTCTATCTGTCCTAATGTAATCAGTCAGTTCAAAGACACACTGAGAGCAAAAGCAGAGCAGAGCAGGTCTGCCAAAGAGGGGTGGAGAGAAGCAGCAGCTTTTACCGTAAGCCATGAGTCACTCCAGCCCACAGTACTGGACCTTTGCCATGCTTGCGCTCTCCTTCTTTCTTTCTTTCCCCTCTCACTCAGTCTTTCTATCAGTGCCAGGTCAGGCCCACTGAGGCAACCAGCCAACTAACTGGCTCCATAATGCTCCTCCTCCGACAACAGGAAATACTGTAGGGCTGGTCAGCAAAGCTCATTGAAGAGTAGGAGGATGGTGATGAGAGAGAGAGAGAGGAGAAGGAGGAGGAGGAGGAAGAGCTGAGGACAGGATAAACATCACATCACCATGGAGACAGATCTGCATTCAGGCAGCATGAGAGGGGCTGCTCAGACACACACTTCTGGTAAAATTGGTTTCCCTCCCAAATAATGAAAAGTACCAAGAATTTTAAACATTATCATCAAATAGCAAATGACATACTTTATTACAAATCATTAGACCTCCACTACTTGAAAATGTATGAGAACCAGTTCAGGGTGACATGCAGAGCCCCCAGGAAAGAAAATACACACACATGCAGGGATAGCCAGCTGTGTTTACTCTCCATCCTCTACCCCTGTACTCCTCTATCCCCGTCTCTAATTCCCAGCCAGGCGGAGGCAGATTGAAAATAAACAGCAGTCAGCAGCACCTGTGATGCAAGTGCCTTCGCACTGCTCTACAGGTATCCCACACCATTACAACCACAGTGCCACATACATGCAACAAACAAACATTGGGACACGTAGCCACTAACATTCAAGAACGGGGCTTCTAGGATCACAGAACTACTAGTCAGGCTGTCAAACAATGTGTCCTGACTTTGTTTTGATATAACTGTAGTAGTATTTTACGGCACATGTTATGGGCAAAGCTGTAGATTTGACTTGACTTAAAATTGCTGTGATATAAAACTAAAATACATAATTCACTGCATAACAGACCAAACTGTGGGAGCCATCTGCGACTCAAAGGTTTCCTGTTTTTTCATCTTGCTTTCATAGTAAAAATACATAAAGTAATATCGCCTTACTGTCAACACTGTTGTCTTGTCTGAACAAACTTGCAGCCACAATTAACTGAGTTCTGCACTTACGTCGCTCAGTCATCCACATAAGGCCGTGGACATGATGCATTTCAACTCAGAATGGTGCATCTACACTAAAACGAATATTCCATTATTAATATACATTAAATGCATTCCCTGTAATGGTCTGTGAAAGGGAATGAGAGATGGTGACTCGCCACCAGAGTGTCTAGGCTGACCTGTAGGCAGGTTGGCTGTGGAGGAAGAGGAACAGGAGGGAGAGGAGTGTATGGCTGCTGCTTCAGGTTCAGTAGTGGCGGGAAGTCCCGTTGTGGTGAGCAGCAGGGTCCCGGAGGGCAGAGGCTGGCCCCTCTTCAACAGCTGCTTGTGCTCCTGCTGGCGGAAGCGAGGGGGAACCTCTCTGGGTGGGTACCGCTGCTGGAGTAGAGTCTGGAGTTGCTGTGCTGTCTGTGGCTGGCCTCCGGAGGGGGCGCGCTTGCCATTGCCACTAGTTGAAGATACAGACGGGATGGCACTGGGGTTGACGGGGGGAAGAGGAGGGGTGGGGTCGAGCTTGGCAGAGTCTGGCACTGTGGAGGTGGGAGAGTGGTGGGGGACAGGTAACAGGAAAGCAGAAATGGAGGGGATTAGGGGGGTACAGGAGCATTAGGCAAAGCAGAGCAGTTGAGTGCAAACCAGTGACACTTATTGACTGCTTGTCATTGAATATTAAGTCAACTAGCAAAACTAATATGACAACTTAGATGGCTATTGGCTTTTATTTGTCACTTAAATTATATATAATATTTCAGTTACAGGAGTTACTGCCCCAGTATAAAAAGGCAGAAAATAATTCCAAGTATAGCTCAGGTCTTTTTGGGAAAACTACTGCGGCTGAGCATTTCCTCTGCTGTGACTTTTCAAAGCCACGGTCACTTTCAAACGAGGGCCGTGATGTTAAATTTAGAAGGGCAAGTGAGGTCTATAAGTCTATGAATGCACAAGATTTGCCATCTCTTCTGAGTGGCTGAAGCTTGATTCTAGGCAGTGGTCAGTCTAAACACATGGCTGCTCTTTGGAGAACCAGAGGACTGTAATAATGTCGGGGTGGTACTATAATAAACCTTCTGCCTTTAGGGGTGGCCTAGACTCTAAACTCTCACTGTCTGCCATGGTGCCGGGTGGCAGATTAGAAGTGATCAAGAGGTCAAGTAGCAGATAATGGACTTGGACCCGCCTGCATTATTGTGGGCTATTGTCTCCTCCAGGAAGGTTCTGTAAAGATTGTTCGGGCAAGTTATACATGGTGTGTGACAGGTTATGGCCCCTGAAATGATCACCTCTTACTGCTCTACGAAAAGCTGTTAGTTATTAACTGTTTTTACAGCTGCTGCAGCCAAGTGCTTATGTCCCAATGGCTTTAGTTACCCTTAGCAACAGAGTGCGATTCTCTCTCTCTCTCTCACACACACACACACACACACACACACAGTCCGCGCCTTGGCTCCGATCAGTCGTTTCCCTGTGTTTGACTTACTTTCTGCAACATTTCAGCTAAGTAGCCAATTTTAAGAGAGGTTCTAGTAGTCAACACTATTTTTTATTCCCTCGCAAGACCTGCAATAACTGGTGTTTTGGCCACTTGGAGGCAGTGGAAGGAATTAGTGAATACTGACATTTCATCACTCTTTATTTTTACTGTTGACCAATTTATTATTTTCCTAATTAATCAAGGAATGATGTGATGTCTTTTAATGTTTTGTTTTTATATGCACTTGGATATGAAAACTAAAGCGTATAAAAAAAAATAGTGTGTCTACACACCACGAAAACATTAAAAGTTACCAAAACATAAAAAAAAGAGAGATGGGAATCTGAAGCAGAGACGTGTAACGCTCCAGACTAATAAGCTGTAGCTGTCAGAGGTCACCACGCCAAGTCAAACAGGATGATCAGCTGCTGTTCAGTGAGATGCATTGTGGGACACAAAGGAAACTGGATAATCCCCTCAGTTCATTTCCTTACATAACAGAACAAGCTGGGAAACTAGACCAAACAGCGGATTCAAAAGTGTTTTTAAAACAAACTTACACATATTGTTAAAAATGCAAACCCAAATATCAGCTGATTGGACATGAACAGCACTGAGTCAAATCAGTATTTGCTGGTAATAAAATACAAAGAGGGGAAAAAAAAAACCTGTAAAAGGCAGCAACCAAAACAAATCAAACAAGCACTATTTGTGGGACCTCGATGAGTTGTAAAGGGCAGTGCCTTGCCACTGGCTGCCATCCCAAGTGTGTGTGCAGTGAAGCAATGAATAACTCGCACACACGCGGCCGGCCCGACACAGATAACAACAAAGAGTTATGTAATGCTGAGGCCCACACCGAGGGGAAAAGTCAGGACCGTGTCGGGGAACACACATTCACACAGCCGTGTAAATATTAACAGACATGTGTGCTCACATATCACAACCAACTGCTTAAGTGTGTGTGTGTGCGTGCGTGTGTGTGTTGGGAGGGGCTTTTCCTGTGTAATTTCTGACCCCAGTGCCGCAGCCCATCTGTGGCCTACAACCGCTCAGCGCACTGACTCTGACTCTGTTTAGCCCGTATCCATCTCTGCGTCTCCCTATCCTCGCAGCTCGGGGATCGAAGGGGAAGCTTTACAGCTGAGCCTGCCCCTCATCGAATTTCTCTACATCTGCTCCATTTCCTCTCCGCTGTTGTGCTTCATCCCTCCCCACCTTCGTGTGCTCTTCTCCCTCCTTTCTCCTCCATTCACTGTGATCTTACATTATCCTCTTGTCATTATTACTGCATTAGGGGCGGCAGATGGATGTAATACTTCACAGCCAACTCTCCCCCGCTGATTTTAAGAGGTGATTTCCTCCTAAAAACAGAGGACTTTGTGGTTGTGCCACAGCCTATAATAATAGTTATGGAGGCAATCTTTATATAGTTGGGACTCTATGATGTGTGACGTACATTCTTCTGGAAGCTGGGGGGAAGGGGGGGAAGCTGGCGGGCTGCTCTGTCAGCCAATCCGCTGTAAGAGACGGGACGGGAGTGGGAGGGCAAGAGAGAGAGACAGCGAAAAAGAGAGCTGACGTACTAGGGGAAGGCAAGGAGGTAGACAAGAGCAGGGAGGGTGAGTGATGAAGAGGATGGTGTGTGTAAGACAGTCTCCACCCCCTTGTGCACACCACTGTAAGCTGGAGTCTCACTGCCTCAAACCAGCTTTGCTCTAAATCCGCTTACAATTAGAACAGTATTTGCTTGTAGTATGCCACGCTGCTTTAGACTCTTCTCTCCAATAGAACAACCCAAGTCCTTTCAACATTCAACAACATCAAACCAGCTGACTAATTAAAAGGAAAATGTTCTAATAATTCACCCGAAATTCAGTTGAAAATCATAGATTGATTCTGGCTTAGGCAGGGGATGAGGAGGGAGAAAACAAACATGTAAATACCTCGGGCGCTGGTAAGGTGCAGCTTTTGAAGCGCGAGTCTCACAAGGCAGAAAAAAATGAAATAGAGTAATATGAGATCAGAGTCACTCTTTCTGACAGCCTATTTGCAAAAACACAGTGCTCAGCTGTGGAGGTGCACAGGAGAATTCCCACTTCATCAAAGATGCACATCAAAATGTGGCCCTGGGGCTGTGTGTGCTTCACGCAGAGGAAGACGTCCCATTTTCCATTTTAAAAGGGGTCTTAATTTTCCGAGAGGAAAGATGACAACGTGCTCGCCTGACTGTTTACAACTAGAGGCTGGTTGTTGGGGAAGATATCAGAGAATTAAAAGGTAGATAGGAGGGAAGATGATGGCAGAGAGCACTGACAACATCCCCCCATGAACAGCAATGAAAATGAAGATAGGACAGGGCTCATGCTACTGGCAAGATGATGGCAGTTAGAAAATGCATGGATTTCATCAAATTACACACCTGACTGCACACCGGCCTTCACAAATATAGAATAATAACAGAGACTGAAAGCATTCATCCATCTGGGAAGATGGATGAATGACGATTCCGATGTCAGCAGTGCACCTTTACCTGGAAATTCAGCACCAGCCCTATGACGACTCTGCTCTCCAATCCTCAAAGTGGGTCGCCTTGCTCTAGGGTGGAGTGTACACAACAGTTCACTTTGTGAGTGATTATAAGCTTTCCATCGTCAAGCCTTTAATCGGCCAAGATGAGGCCCGAATGGAGCATTTTCAAACAACTTACAGAACAGCTTGTTCTTTGAAACGCGGTCCAAACAACAGACACGCTCTATAGTACGACACCCTGTTTTATAGCGTGCTACTTCCTAACAAAATCAGCGACCTATCTGCCATCTGCAAAACTCCAGTAACAAAATGAATCCCAACACAGAAATATAATCTGCAGGAATCTCAAAGTTACAGATTTAGTTACCTGCACGGAATTCAAACCCATAATTCAACACAAAAACTAACATTTAACTTGAGTAAAGCAACAGCAATAACCATTCCATCCATTGTATTACATTTGAGATTCTCTAGGATACATGCAATCTCATAGCAAAGGTAGCATATTGTATTGCTGCCACTGTGTGACAGTGTACCACTTTATGTCTGAAGTAAAGAAGGAAACACAAATAGCACAGGACCCATATCATATGTCCCATAAAAAGGGGGCAAAAGACAGAAAATCAATGAATCACAGTGAAGAAGAGCGACATGTCTGTAGGGTTCTCCGTCTCCTTTCCTCCTGTGGGCTTTAAAATGTGTGCAGTGTGCCTCACAAGAGAGAAGATTAAAGGGCTTAATTAGATGTGAATAAATGTGACACAGTAGTTAAGAGGGAAAACCCTCCCTTGCTGCATTAGATTCAACGCAGACACAAAAAAACTCTCTTTAAAAGCACTTAAGAGTCTGTCTGCACAGTGTAAAGAGCACGAGGATGCACAGAGCACAGCAGTTATTAAAGGTGACTAGTTAAACATGCAGTCATAAAGTTGAGCAGCGGTTATTTACCACCATGACCAGCCGCAATCACCCTTGTCATTTAAAAAGTCCACCTGAGCAGAACAAAGCAAAATGTTTCTGGTCTCAGAAGAAGGGCAGACAAACCTTCCCTGTTGTCTTCCAGCTTCTGACTTATACGATGGAGGTAATCAGCAACGAGCAGTTGTACAACAAGCAGGGAAAGGGGCTCTGGAGGACCAGGAGGACCCCTGGACTACGGGATCCCTTATGAGTCATGATCCATCAAGATCAAGCGCTGAGCATACTTAAGCTTGGTATTTGGTATCTGATATGCTAATCAACATTTTTTGCCTGGTAAAATTTACACATCGGTGATGAATTGGACAAAATGTTGCTGGTAACGTCGCCACATTCAAGCTGTGAAAACACCAAATTTCCTCTCTAGAGGCCAAGTTTGGTTTGTCCCTTGTGGGCAACTGTAAAAACATAACGGCCTGTGTGAAAAGGGGGAGGCGCTCCCAATGTAGCCATAAAAAGCTCATTCTGAGCTAAAGAAAATGCAGTTCTTCCAACTACCAGGTGGTAACACACTAATAAAAGCATAATTAGGAATAGTATGTTCCATTTCTGCTGATGGAGCCTCTTACAAACAGCGTCTTTAAGTGACTGAATGACACTCCAGTGGCAGAATCGCTCTCTTTAACATGTAGTTAATCCCGACATTGCTACGTTCCTTTAAGCTGCACTCCTTGGCAGAACACATGTAAAAGAGGCGGCGGCGATGACAAGAGGCACACTAGTATAAATTCCCTACTGATCGCACCCTAATTTATTAGTCTCCAACACAAAGGCCTGGGCGTAATTAAGCAAATGTGAAACGGCAAATTAATCTGTTATGAAATTACTGCCGTGGTACGACTTTCTAATAATGTTTTCTTTGATCCTTCTATGGAAAGTGCACTTCGGTGTGCACGTACGTGTTTGCACAGGCACACAGTGTACATACAGCGTGCTGCTGGTACACTGCTAGGAGAGAGAGACTGTTTGTGTATGTGTGACAGCGAAATGAACCACTAGAAATATCCTACAAAGGGCCCCCTCAGCTGTGCCGGCAAACAGGAAACTACAGTGTATTCTCACAGTTTCACATGTCTCCGTCTGTTTCTTTTGCTCTCGCACGCTCATTTTCCAGCTCTCTCCAATCAACCAAAGGCAAAACGTTTGAGCGGTCGCCCGTCTATTCGTAGAATAAAAGCAACCACAACAATTCATCCTAGTCCTTCCCTTACTGCCCACCTTCTTCTGCTGCTGCTGCTGCTGCTTTTTCCCTCTCCTCCTTCCTCCCGCTGGTCCCAGGGTGGGCCCCTCTGCTAAACCAGACAGGAGGTGGTGCAGCGTTACTATGGTGCTTGGTGTCTTCCTGGAGATCTCCTGTGTATGGATGCCTGTTTATTCTGCCTCCACGTTAGCCCTGTACACCTAATTAGTTCCCAGTGTACCCTGCACAGACATCCTGTCTCACTTTTTGTCAACTAATCACTCATGTCAAATATGTTTTTTTACTTTTTAAATATAATCATATTTTTATTATAATAATTGTAACAATTAATTGATAAACACAAAGCCTGTTTTGTTATTTTTCAATTAATCTCTCATGTCAAAAATGTCATTGTCACTGAGCCATTTGGGATCACAATAAAATGGATCAAAATTCATTAAGAGACCTATTGTCTGACTTAACTCCCTGACACGTTAAAGAAAGGCTCTAATTAATCCTCAAGCAGGACATTTCTTTAGCTGGGAACAGTCCTATAGAAAACGGAAAATGGAAGGCAGCACAATTGAGTCCACAAACACGTAGAATTTGATTAAAAAGTCTAATGTCACATAAGGGGGTTAAGATCACATGAAAATTAGGTCGCGGCAGGTCACGGATATGAGTAGCAGCCAAGGATGCAAACGTGCAGATCAAAGGCTGGTTTGAAGGTGGGAAGGAAAATGTAGTATTTAGGTCAATTTGTGTATGCAGCGAAACGACACAAAGCACACACAAAAAGAATACCAGCACGGCTGAACAAAATTTGTATTGTTAGTATGAGGTGCTGAGAGTGAGTCAGAGAAGAGAAATAGAACATTGGGGGCACCTCTGTGACATTACAGTCTCATTAACTCATCCTTTAGGGAGAGAGTAGAAGGTCAAGGCAGTGACCCTTGATGAGAGAGACTTCGCAGGATACAAGAAGAGAGGAGAAATCAACACATTTTCCTTAACTGGTCTACACAAAACTAGCTCCCCACACACACACATTTGTTTGATCGCTCGTTTGGAATTAGGCATCTATTCCTGCTATTAAACTGAAACAGGCCACGCTGCCAACGCTGATCAGAAGCTCTAATCAGATTTCACCCTTCCTACCCCTTGTGAGACATTAAGCCCATCTCCCATCTGCCTGCTCATTCCAACAAGGAGTTCTGCTCCTGGGATAACTGGCTGTCCATCACCGCTTCTCCGCCCCTCTACGGTCATTTGCTTGCGGTATGGACAGAGTGAAGAGTGGGTCTACGGCTGCCCCAGGGCAGGAGTTCAAAACCTGCAAGCTCAGCACACTCTTCCCTACAGAATTCACCTTTCAGTCAACTTTATTCAACTCCACTTTCCCCTGATTGTTTGGTTGTTATTTTGCTATGGTTTGGTGAGTTTCCTCTCACCTGGACTCTCCTAGGTTTGCCTGAGGAGCCCATGGGGAGGCCAGGGAGCAGCTGCAGTGTCCCCATGCTCCCTATTAGGCGTCCATGGGCACCTGGCTTCCATTTTGGCTCAGGTAATCTGGCTCAGCTAGCTGCTCCTAATGGTTTCAGCTGAATATGTAAAGGTTTGCACTGAAATAAGAGCTAATGTTTTATAACCTTATCTTATAGCGTGTGCAGCATGTTGTAACATGAAACATGGAAGAACTACCCTTGCAGACAAAGACATACTGGGAAAATAACTTTTAGGAATTTTTTTTATATGAATGTAAATTTTACTAATTAAACAAATTCAATAGAAAAATATTCAACTCACCTTTGGTTGTCTGTTCTGTTGCCTGAAAAAAAAAGAAATATAATATATAAGTTGCAGAGAATACTGAGGATAACTCCAAATGATGCAACAAACATTTTTCCATGTGTAAGTGAAAATTGATGGCATAAACATTCACGGGCATCAACATCTGAGCTGCACTGCCTAGTCCACAAGCTGCACAGCGCTGGAGCAATGTTTAGGGGCTGCTCATCCACTGAAACACTAAAAGGTTCATGTTCAAGCTTATGGCTGGACAGGATGAAAGGGTTCACTGGGGTTGTGACTGCAGGAGGAGTAAAACAGAGAACACAAATGTTCCTCTCGCACATTAAGGGATAAGGAAATCAATTTTAGAAGCTGTTAAAAGTGACAAAAAAAAAGCGTCAACCCCATTTTTCAGGAGGAAGAAGTGTGTCATCCATTGCAGCAGTGTGTCTCACTGATGTGTTTTTGCACAACAATGGAGCTCTTTGGCATAGACAAATAAGTGACATCAGGTTCTGGAATCACAGGGGCCATGGCGAGAAGATGCAATTCATTGCTGCTTTTAGTCTTTAATGGGGTTTGTTGACAGTACAAAAATAGAGAAAATCACAGCCATTACCCTGTAAAAACATACACAAAAATACTATCGCTGTGCTGATCAAAAGTTTCAGTGATAAAGAGCAGATAACAGTCACAAGAGGAGGCCACTGGTGTTGCAGATCCCCCTAAAGGAAAAACTTAAGAGGAGGGGTGTGACAGTGTTGGTGGTGGGGGCTGCCGAGCACAATAGCTAAATAAAGAGCTTTAGGTTTCCTGTGGAAATGTACGTCAAAATGCATGTGCTCGATATTTTGCTTTGATTTTTTTTCCAGGGACAATACGCACGAATCAATACGTTCACACATATGCATGTGATAGATGTGATGTAACCGCAGAGAAAACACCTGAGCAAACGGGTCCCCTGCTTCGACTGTGCACCTCCGAACATTTAAAACGGCATGCCTTACAGCAGCCTCGTCTCAGACTGGCTGAGAAAAAAGGAAGTGGAAGTTTTGTTGGGTGGCGTTTCTTTTTATTGCTGAGGGATTGTTAGACACAAATGAACCAAAACAGAGCTGGGCCTCGACCCATCTCACCACGCTGGTTCTGATGAAACACCGAACAGTAGGCAGTTGCAATTAAAGCTAAAAGACTCTGCACAAACTTACCTTTTTTTGAGGGGCTTCTTTCTTTTTCTTCTCGTCTTGCTTTTTCTTTTTCTTATCTTCCATCAAATGATTTTCTTTTCTTGTTTTTTTTGCTTCTTCTCACTTCTTCTCATAGCTGAAGTGCACACAGAGAGAGACAGAAAGAAAAAGAGAGAAAGAGGAACAGAAAGAGATGAAGAGATGGATTTAATCTACAACACCAGCTAATGGGAAATGTTCTGTGCCTCAGCAGGTGAACACCAACAGCAACACTGATTTCTCTACATTAATTTAGTCGCACAGTGTAAATGTTCTTCTGCAAGGTAAAATTCTTGCCGTCAGGGGCTACAGTTGTAACCCAACAACTGCGAGGTGGAAATATTTGTGTGGTTTTTTTTTTTGCACTTCACAAGTTTCATATTTCTCTATACATTTCAAATGGTGCATATGTGATAATTAGCTGAGTTTCGGGGGTTGGTTCTGTCTAAGATCAGGGAGGCCTTACAGGTCTAGTATAGTGGGGAGATGACGTCCCATTTGCAACCTTGGCAACAGATCCCATCACAACTAATGTGTGGTCAGACCACAGAAAAATAAAGTCAGTTTATAGGGTTGTAGATAACTTTATGTTACTTTCATCTGTTGACAAAATCTACAAGGCCACTTAGCTCTTCAGCATCCAGTCATACGAGGAAGCCGCTGACACACATAAGCCGCAAACCACCTAACAAATGCCTCATTGTTTCTTGCATCCAGCTCATATCTAGCCTAATCCTCAATGCAGAAAGACAAATAAATATATAAAACCTAGCTGCCATTTTTAAGAGCTCAGGAAAAGGTGGTGAGCCTGTAAAAATACATGCATTTGAATAAAAGGCTTTTGAACATTAAATGTATAATTGTGTAGAAGAACTCTCAGCCTTTTCTCCTGCCAAGCCTGTGCTGCTGCAGGCGACAGCAGTGTTTGCCACTGCCTGGCAACAACCGATCCCCGAGGCCCTGGTGAGCAGTCAGCTGGAGACAGACAGCGCCCTTAGTCCGTTTGGCGTGTAGATTCAATAATGGAATTGGGAAAACTGAGAAGGAAGATGAACTTGCCAATATATTAAAGTGTAACTCTGAGTCAGGTGGCTCAATAAAGCGTCGTCTTTTCCCTGTTCTGCTCACACGGAGCTTTGTAATTGTGAAACTAGGGCAACGACTAACAATTATTTTCGCTATGGATTCATCTGCAGATCATTTTCTCGGTCGATCAACCAATCGCTTAACGAAGTCCTTTTTCGACTTCTTCCAAAGATTTTCCTTCAACATGATATAAAACAAAGACCAACTGCAACCACCAATTTCTTGGTTTGTGCTTATAGCAACAATTATTTGATGATCCAATCAGATGCAAATCTAGTTTCCTGTTGTTTATGTCGCTAATTAATCTACTAACTGTTGCAGCTTTATTTGATTGTGTTATCTTATTATTATTATTATATTATATTATTATATTTTATAATGATAGCAACACTGACTTTTTGTTGATACAACATACAGGAAAGACAAAGTAAAAAAAAATTACAAGAAATCACTAGGCTCCAACCGGAATACATCTGGCTGGATCAGATATTTAGTCTATGAAAAGACGGTTCCACAGATGAATTAAAAGCAGAGTTACTGCAGTATGTGTGCTCTATGTAGTGAATATCTAAAACTTGACTTGTTTACAAAAAGGAAGGAAACAAGAGATGACGAATAGAAATTATCACCCAGGTTTCAAGTATTCAGTACTCATTTTCTATAGCTACAGTGAATGATATAAAAGGGTTAAGCTTAAAAAAATGTTTAAATACATACAGTCAAAAACAATTTGTAAAATTTTCGTACAACAAAAAAGAAAATGTCAGTCTTGTCTCAGTGAAACACCTATACCGTGCACTAAGCTCAGTAGTTTTTCCAATCTGTGCACAGCATCTCACTGACGTGTGCAATGCTCTGTGCCGAATCTGGGGAAAACCTGCTTTTTGAGCACATTATGTTACACACTGTACATATTTGCAAATTCTACGACAGGTCTATTGTATTTATGGTGGATTTTGTTCTTGCATTTTAATGTTTTTTGACAGTCACCACAGACGAGGCAGAGACATGGGGAGAGAGAAAGAGAGGATATGACACGTGACAAAGATCCTCAGCAGGACTCGAACCGGGGACATTCGGGTTATTTGGCACAGACTGTTTTCACTGAGTTACCGGAGTGGTGGATTTCTTGTAAAGGAACGGACGATCCTGTGGATCTACAGATGCTTAAAGAAAGCTACAGAGAAAGAAACAAACAAATAAATTGGCAAATGAAAGCAACTCAGAAATCTGACTTGTGCAGCTCGAACAGAAATACAACAATCAGCGGTTGCTGCGAATGTTTTCTGGAGCGCATGTGCGGAGCATGGCTGCTTACGCACAACCCCCGGGGAAGAGAAACGGGCCGCTGGGAAAGGTTGTAAGATCTGGGAGCTGAACTAAGCTCATCTTACAGCAACAATGAAAAGAAACTGCAAAATAAATTGTGAGTCTCGACGTTAAATGAACAGCAGCACAGATAGCGGGTCTTCCATTAGGTTGCTAGAATCTGGCGGCATGTAGCTTTTATCCAATTCACATCATATACACTTATTTTTAAATCTAACAGGCTGATATGAAACCAGCGCAGCTGCTGTGCTAAATATAGTGGATGTTGCTCCTCTCAGAGGCATCTGCGGTGCTTGTGTCACGTAGGATCTGGAGATATAAAAGACACTCAAGTTAATGTGAACTACAGTCAACCTGGCTGAGGAGATCGAGTGCTGCTTCAAAATTATTTCTGTTTTACACACAATTTGGATGCAGAGAGCTGTGGTTTCATTTCCAAACATCTGTCTGACTGTCTGGGACAGATGTGCATCCCCTGGATTCAGAGGGCAGGCTGATGTTGGGGGTGGGGGTGCAGTAATGGTACATCCTACCCACTTGGATGCTACAGCATCTCTGCTAACATAAAGGCACACATGGACTGGAAGAAGACTCAACTTTCACTAAGCCACTACTTAAGAATATATACTCCTCTATTAATAACTGGTGATAAATCATTTCAAAGAGGATACACCAGTGCGGTTGTGATTTGATGTTTGCTTGTAGCAGCGGGCTGAGCTACGTCATCAGCAGCTGCCTGTAGCTGGGTAGCACGGCTCATGTCAACGTGAAGGACGTCGGTCAATGAGCTCAGCTCTGTTGTGGAATTACACCATCCTGTCAGAACAACAGGATTAGAGCTCGGTGTCCCTCTGAAAACCACACGCCGGCTCTGCCGACAAAGAAAGGCAAATGGAAAAGAGAAACACGGACTGGGGAGAGCCCAAGGACAGAGAAGGTGTATAACTGGTAGAAAAATCAAGTGGCGAACGAGAGGAAGCCGAGGCAACCTGCTCAATCACTAATCCACAGTCACCGGTGCCGCCGTGGACGTACAAATGCCACACTGTCCCACATTGTGGCAATGGAGACGAGGGGGCTGCGATTAATGGGGCTGGTCTGTGTGCATGTGTGAGAGATGGGGGAAGGGGTGCTAGACGGCAGTCGCTGGGCACGGAGCCAGGAATGCCATCGCTTCAAGCCAAACAAGAACACGGCCGGGCTTTTGGAAGAACGCTCGCTAGCAACCACAGAGGCAGGAGCCGCCATGGGAGAGAGGGGGGGGCTGCACAGCGGTGGCTTCCTAAAACTAGAAGAATAACACTATGAAATATGTACGATATGTTGGCATTGCGCATGCTTTCACTTTACAAAAACTAGATTAACACACACACATGGAAACAGCAAGCAGTGACTAGTACTGTACGTTTCAAAGGGTGTGAAGGTTTTCAAAACTGCTGGGTAAGCACTGACAAAGAGGATTGCAGTCAGTAAAATACTTGAAGCTCTTCTCAGTGTGGTAACGTTCATGCTTTCTGATCCAGGCTAACAACAAGGAAAAGAGAAACTTATGCTGCACTTCTGGTACCTAAAATAACTCATGGACACACTCCAGGAGCACTGCCTCCGGGCCCAGTGTCAGCCCTCAGCTCCAGAACTAATGGGAACACTTTCACCAGCCCAAATGGCAATTTATTGGCCCCGCAGATCAAAGAACATTTGTAATAAAATGTCTTGTTAAACTCCAGTTGTGCAGCTTTCTCACTATTTCCACCTTTGTCATCATAAATAAAAACCCCTGCTTCTGTGCAGAGAAATAGTTTGTTTGACTGATATATCCTGGAGATTGTCAGTTCTGCAAAGCACTGACAAGAATCTGACACCTCATTGCAGAGAATCTGTTTAATATTCAAAAGTGTACTAATACCAGAAGAGGAAATCTGTACAAAATTCTATGTAAACATTGAAAAACTGACACAGGTTGAATGACACTAACAGCCAAGCAGACTTGAATTTCTGACTGATTTTGAACTACGATCCAAACGCATTTCTTCGACAGCTATACGCTGCTTTCCGCTGGGTGCAAGCTCATCATTTCCACTGAGCACTCCAGCTAAGCATCTGATCACTGACACCAAACAATCTGCCAAACCAAATGACACAATCTGGCAAAGTGCCCCCTCAGCCCTGTTAGTCCGGCGCTAAGCAAAAAAGCCATTGAGAGTTCCGAGCTGAAAAAGAGGCGAGGACCTCAGCTGTATAGTAATCACAGTATTTAGTGGCCTGTTTTTGTTATCGAGCCCCCTTTGGCGCCTCTCTATGAATACACACTGGCTCTTTCAGAAGCCTGGGTGCTGACTGGGGCCCCTGACCTGGCAAGGACAGAAAGAACCCCCACTTCTTTCCCTTCACCGCCACCACGGCTTCATTCCTTGCCAGGCACAAACCCAAATTAGGGACTCTGACACATTAGTAAAAGCACCAGGCCTCAAAGCTTACTTCAGCCTGCCCCGCTGCATGCACCCTGGCATTCCCAGTCTGTACACACACACACACACACACACACACACCGTCACCATGAGGAGTGTGTGTGCCACAGGAGGATGTCAGGCTGCAGCAGGAGCCGGCCTATGACGGCTGTCTCTATGGTGAAGAGGATGCAGGAAGCAACCATTGATCACATGTCAAGATTTACACAGCTCCAACGCTGCACTGACGAGCCAGATTTACTGAAGATCCATTTCAGACAATATTGAGCAGCCTGGCTGCGATTTCAACATCTATCCCGAGGTTACTTCAAAGCAAAGGCAAATCCCAGCATTTGTTTTTTGCTGCTCATAACATCATTCAATTTAAAGTGAAAGGCAGCAGTGATAGGGGAATGTGCGCAGCTGGGAAAGGCCGGTCGGAGGATGCACCTGAGCCCGCTCTGCAGCACCGGGCGTTAAGACGTGCAAGACCGAAGCTGCAGCAACGTCCATGTCACACAGCGCTCAGCCGCCGTCTGCCGAGCGGCTTCACGTCCAAACTCGTCCGGCACCGGCTGCCCTTGACCCGGGTCAACGGTGCAAGCCGCGGCGCAGGCTGGTCCAAACCAGTGCAGGTCACCGCCAGCAACTGTCCGGAAAGGCCGGAAAAGAGCTGAGGCGAGAGAGCCGCGCACCGAGGGGGAATCAGGACGCCGAGGACGAGCCGTTGCAGCCGAAGGCAGCGCCGATGTCAAAAGTGGGCAGAGCTGCAAACCGCGTCTTTCCCAGGACGGCTGCCGCGTCAAAGCCTCGATTTCCGCGTATGTGCGCAAAGTGCAAAGCCGCGAGGTGCGTCCAAGAGCGGAGCGGAATCCTACCGTGAAGCGTTCAGAGGCTTCCCGTCGGCGGCGGAGTCTCTGCAGCCATTTTGTAGTAACTGACCGAGGCAGCAGCTCGACACGGGTGAATCGGTGGTAACGGGAGGGGGCGGGGCCTCACCTTCACACGTGACCTTCAATAACAAAACAAACTGGTCTCGTCCCCCCCCCCCCTCCCCCGGTGCTCCACCCCGCCTCCCTCCCCCCCTCTCCTCGCGTTTCCATGACAACTGCAGCCCCTTCCTCGCCGACGATGCTGTGGGCCTGAGGCCTCCGCCGTCCGCGCGCACGCACATGAAAGTCGTCAGGTGTTCGTGGGGGAAAGTGAACCGTCCTGGGGGAAAAGTGCAGCCGAGCTCCGGGCCTGCTTTTAGCGGGGGTTCATTTCACCTGCACTGTTTCACTCACACCGACAGAGGGCACGCGTCTTCAGCAACGGAAGGGTCCAAAATATAATTTTGATAAAATCCATTAAAATGACATTTAACCCACACATAACTTATATATTTCCCCTAGAGTGCAGCAGGCATGTGAGCGCATTGTGCAGAGCTGTATGGTTGGAAAGTACTGAACAGAAGAGGTGGGAGAAGAAATACTTCAAGGCCACATAGTCCCAAGAGTTTTCCATTATACTTTTATACAATATGACTGTGTAAAGTGTATATAATTGCATTCTTGCAATAATAACAATGTATTGACAATTGTGCTTGTTGAACCTGCAGAAAGCTGCAGAAATCAGTGTTGTGCTCTATTGTCCTATATTCTGCTTCTGCACTGTGAAAAACTGCAACTTATAACCATAAAATATATGAGAATCCTGCTTATAAGTTGTAAGGTCTTGGAAACACCATTTATTAACATTTAAAGCAAAATCTGACCAACTGCTAATAAACAAAGGTGGCATCACATCTTTTAAACTGTAAATGTAAATGATACATAAATACATGAACATCTGTGAATCTCACGTTTCTGCTGCTTAATGAATCAATCATCTTTGGGCTTTTCCACATGTACAGAAAAAAAATTGTCTTTATTTTACTTAGAACCCGCAAATTTAGATGCATGCTCGAAACACTGATGGTGAAACCAGCTGCATGTCCACAAGTCAATTCTTTGGCCACTTCTAAATGACAAATTCCCTCTGTGCATGGCTCAGTGGAAACCGTATCTCCACCACTAAACAGAGGAGAAACAAATACAGCTGGAGCTCCTGCCAGGCCAATACGTCACCACCCAATGAGCCAGATCTGGAGCTGAATAAATACCCTCGTCTGCATCTCATTAGCAGCCGCTGAAGTCCACTCTAAATGAGACTCCAGTAGCATCCGAAAAGGGAAATGAATCTGGAAACATGAAACACCCACAAGAAATAACTATGAATCTGATTACAAAACAGGGTGATCACAACAGTGTGCTCGCAATTACAGAACCATCTGTACTTGGTGTCGCGGGCATATGGATTACGGTGTCACCCACATCTGGATAATCACAGAGATATGCATTACAGTGACAGCAGCAGAACAACACAATTATTCAGTCTACAATATGATGGAGTGCAAGGGGGAGAAATGTGTGGAGAGGAGAGGAGGGGAGGCACCACAGTGATGAATCTTCTGCGTGCTGTGGCAGTAGATGTATTGCCTGAATAGTTTTCAGACGATGTATGTGTGTGTGTGTGTGTGTGTGTGTGTGTGTGTGACCATATTGTAGATGAGACCTTCTTCATCAGATGTCACAAATTATATTACAGCATTGTTGTACTTGATGAAAACATTTTATATTCATTCTCTTAACAATAATTTAGAGATGTATTCAGCAAGATTGGGATACTTCGTCTTTTGGTTGCATATTCTGAGAAGCTCTTATGCCAAATATTGTGAAGAAAGAACCATCATTTTATTTTTGCCTGCCTGTAAAATCATCTTGTTGTGTGATTCAGTGTAGAAATCATCATGTACGACTGTGTTGTCTATTTGTAGTATTTTGTTGCTGATGCTGTTAAACCGAGCCATCATCCTTCATAAAAATAAAGTGAAGCATTTTTCTGTATTTTAGCTACTTGGCTCAACAGGGACATTTATGTCAGCTGGGGACATTAAATATTAAAAACAGCCCATTGTTTGCAGCAGGGCCAGGGGTTGACATGCTAGTTCACATGTAATGATGCACAGTTCAGGAATAAAACAAAAATCTTATTCTTTTGTGTAGACTCATTTTATGGAGCCTTATGGTACAAATCCCCCTGTGGCTGAATATTTGCTTGATTTTAAATGCATGGTCCATAAACAGGTTATGATTGGTTTATCAAATAGGGAAAAAAAGAACTAAAGATGTTTCTCTTACAATTTGTTTTTCAAAAATTGTATAAATTGTAACCTGTACGTACGAATACTAAAAGTGCTGAGATCTCCACAAGTAATTCTGACCTTGACGTTTCTATTGTGGAAGTTACAGCAGCAGCATTGATCAGTGCTCGCAGTCAGTCGATGTGAATCTGAGAAATTCAATTACGACCGCGGCTGGCTGACCTGAGGGTAAAGTTTAGTGGTCAGGTTGCCACCGTATAGAGCCGGTCCCGTGGGAAATGCGTGAGGTCAATCCAAGTGCCACTTCAGGCTGAGGAGGATGCAGGTCTGCAGAGCTCCTGGGAGCAGACAGACATCAGTATTGATTCAGCATAAAGTACTGCCTGGGTTCACACATGCACCTGTCTGCTTGTGGAGTAACATTAAGTAATACCCCAATTATTTGAAAAAGTACTTTATGCTTCACTATAAAATATAGATTTTACCAGTGGTGTCCACTTTCTCAAGTGCTGGATTACTCTTTAGTCAAAACTCATGGGATTTCTTTTATTAAATATTTAAATTGTGTGCCCTCTACCATTATTTAAAAGCTAAATGTTGTGCCTTTGGTGCCTTTAATTACTTGACATTTTACATTTTACATAGAAAATAATTCTAAAGAATGTTGCACAAAAGATAGAATGTTGATGAAGTTAAATATCAGTATATTGATAATTATGTTCTTTGTAGTACATTTAAAATTATTTTCACTTGAATTATTGTAATATTAAAATGTTACTAAAAAATGAATCCAATTATACTTATTAGTAGCAGAAGCAATTTTTATGAATTAACACTACTGACTATTTTTAATAACTTTAGATACACTTTGCCAAAAACTCACACTTTACTTCTGTGTGATTGTCTACTGCTACTTTTAACTTGTACGTCTATACTGGGAATAATGTGAATATGATAAGACAGAAGAGGATAGTATAGGACAAGATGGGAAAACATACAATGCGATACGACATGATAAGATGTCATGCTATGCAATGTGATGCAATTGCAAGTTTGAATAATCTTCATGAGCAAATCATCAATCATTACAAAGAGATGCCTGGAGATGAGTGACACAACATTTGTGCAGAGCTCCAACACTTTCTCAGTATCAGTGCATCATTGCGACATTAGAGCAGTCATTCAAAAAATAAATAAATAAATAAAATAAAACATTGAAGGGTGCATGACTACAGGCTCAATCTAATATTTGAAGTGCAGAGAGACAGCAGAGACAGTTTAATCAGCTGGAGTCTGTCTATCAGGATGGATAAATGATGACATTATTTTTATAAGTGTCAGTCTTCTGCAAACTGGAGGGAGTCACTATGGCTCTTATGGGATGTGGGGCCTTTATCTTTATTAGCAAATAGAAAAGAAGTTGGATGTTCATTATCTTTATCTTTGCTACATCTTTGTCGTTCTGCAAACAGCAGAAGACGTTTGCACAGGTGACCACCAGTAACCTGGGGTCAAAGAGTATTTTCTCAGTAAGGATGTCGAAACCAATCTTTCATACGAAACCATAAAATTACAAACAAAACAAAACAATGTTTTTGTTTGAAAATGGGTGTCTGGGCACACACAGGGAAATTATCTTTTGCCATTTTGAAAACTTGAGTTTGTGTTTGATGTCTGTTTTTCAGTGTCTACTTTTGGAAGTTTTTCTCTTTTTTGGTATTTAGAACTTTGTACTGGTAGTTTCAGGCCTTGCTAACTGTTTTCTTTTGGCATATTCTTTGTAGCTGTTGTGCATCTCTTTTTGGTATCTTAAGTCCTTTAACTGAGCTCTTCCAAACAGGAAATATGAACAATAACTTCAGTGACTCATGGACCCCTGACCAGTCAGGCTCCTGGGCCTGTGCCCAGTAGGCCTGTTCCATAATTCATTTATCTTCAGAAAAAAACACACCAAACTGGGTCTTTGACAGTCTGCAGCCATCTCCTTGTTACCTTAAAGCCTCTCTCGCCGGTGTTTGCTTTCCAAATAAGAAACGGCTGCACAATTAGTTAGAATGATACATCATCATACTTCAGTTTACAGTGCGCTAATAGAAACAGAGATAAGTGATGGTGCTCTGCAGCTAATCAGACCTGAGCTGTGTGGGTGGGCATTAGCCCCCCATACAGCAGACTGCCATGTGTTTGCAGAGCAGCACTCTGTGCTAATCAGATTTATGGCAAGCATAAGCATAATTGTGTGTGTGTTATGTCTTTATAGATTCAAATTATTCATTTGAACAATTAAGCTCCGGCAAACAGTAATTTGCCCTCTCTGTACTTTTTAAAAATGGTTTTTCTCTCCGTTTTATCTTTGGGATTTTTTTTTTCTTGCCTGTTGCTGCGTTGCGTCTATCCTTCAGTTTATCGTCAGCATTTCATCTTCACGCACACATCCAGTTAATCACACTCACACAAATACAGAATACAACATCTCTCTTACAGAGAGAAGACAGAAGAAGAAGAGATTGCACGGTGACGTGCTCCCTTATCTCTTATCCTTTAAATCGGTGCATCCTCTTACTGTCTGCACCTCCCATGTTCGCTCTTCTGTTTGGGATTGATTTTCGTACATTCCCCCACAAACAGCTTTGATTGTTTCTATTTTAATTTGAGATGAGATTAAAGTCTTAGGGGAGGAACATATCAATCTGTTGTTAAATAATAAGAAATAACTTTTCTAGTGCGCAAACAGATACACATGCCAACAATGGCCACGGTCGATTTTTATCTGCCACTCGTGATTATGAGCACAGAAAACAGGAGAGAAACAGAGTGAGAGGAAAAGACAGAGAGAGTTACAGTAGGAAGGGAAATCAGCATTTCATCATAAATAAAGAATGTGTTACGTGTACAAAACTTTCAGCATATTTCAATTAACAACAGCATCATACAGAATAATAAAATATCTGCAAGATGAGTAGTTCTCTGCTGGAAACAATGACGTATGTGCTGCGGATCTTCAGCTAGTGCTCCAATACTGTTGGGAGCATAGAAGTGTTGGGTGGAATAATACTTTAGTAATAGCTGCTACACACACACAAACACACACATGCACACAAGATCTTATCCCCACAGCATCCATGTGTCAAAGTGATGAATGTCTCCTTCCTGTGAGTGACCTCCAAGGTCAGTGGTAGTGAGGCAAAAGGAGCCTGGCTGCCTCATTTTCCCGGCAGCTACAGAGAAAGGCAACAGCTCGGGCATAATTCAGCACCGCTCGGCCACAGCTCTAAACACAAATGCAATCAAACCGCTGGGGTGCTACAGAGTCTGCAGCGCGAGGCTGGACTAGAACAGGGCTGGGTGTTGTGGGTTGAAAGGACAAGGAGGGTTTATGGGTTTTGGAAGCTTAAACATCCAGTGTGTGTCTCTGATGCAACACCCATCTTATTGTGCATTCGCTGACACGCCACACACACCATTTCAGACACAATGTTCCCGTTTTACTACATGTGGTCGGTTGCTTTAAAGACAGGGAGAGAGAGAGAGACAAAGGAGCAATCAGCCACAATCTACGGGAACATCCCATGTAGCTTTATAAAGCAAAATACCATGAGCCACGTGCCAAAAACTCACTTTTTTACCATTCTGCTACATGTGTCCTCTGCCTTAGCATGTGCATGTAAATTATACATAAGTATCTCATTATGTACAGAAGTCAACGACGGTGTCCTAATGAATACGGGCATCGTTGCAGTCTGTAGCGTCCTCTCACTGTGGAGAGATCCTATCTGGGCCACAAGCATCAATCCTCCTGTCAGCACTGCTGCAACCACTATCTGTGCTTCGCCATCATAAACAAATAGTATTCATGAATTAGCATTATTGTGCACTTAATTATTCAGCGTGTCTTCATTATCTGGTAGATAACCCATCCCGGGTCGTGGGAAATTAGATAAGGAAAGATAACGTTGTTTCGAGGGTCTTACCATCTTGGAGGGAGCGTGGAGGGTTTTTTAGCTCGAGTGGTTTTAAATTTATGAGAGGTTATGAGTGCGTGGGAAGAGTGTTTTGGGAGAATTATCCCCATTATTGGTTAAAAAAAAAACGAATGAAGGGGTGGATACAGCAGACGACAAAGGACTAAACAAGTATCCGATGTATTTAGATTAATGTGACAATAAGAGGTGATTTTACAAGGATGATGAATTACAATTAGCACCCTGAGGACTGTGCACCCCCAGGTAGTAATGAGAACATTAATTTCACAACCCTTCTGTCAATGAAGGCAGAGCTGACAAAAAAAATAGAGGATAAAATCTGATGTTAGCTGCCGTGCGTGTGCGCAGAATAAAAAAAAGCACCTTAAAGAAAATCCCCCTTGTGCTGTTTATCTCCAACACCATGTAGCTTCTCCTTCTTTTTCGGCGTGCCTGCAGCTGCCCTCCACCTCTGGCTACATTCCTCCTGCTGTCACCTCATCTCCCGCCGCTCCAGCCACCCACCTTACCCTCACGCTCTCTCTCCCTCCCTGCTTTCGAGTCCAAGCACATACACATCACAGAGGGCGATGAATCATTCATAGCAGCACATAATGCCCTCGGCCCGCTCCCCAGAGAGAGAGAGAGAGAGGGGGGGGGCGGACAGACAGAAAGACAGGGAGACAGGGAGACAAGCAGAGACAGAGGTAGATAGTGAGAGGAGAGATATGAAAGCCAGAAATGGGTTAGAATGCAAGGCAGCGCTGTGTGGAAGGGATTAAATACACGTGGCAGATAAGAAACATGCTACTGAGAAGCTGCTTAAGATATTTCACAATTTAATAAAGTTTGATTTGCCGATACGGATCATTTTCACTTAGTACAACAAACTGACAGCGTTTATGTCTTCCACCACGGCAGTTGAAGCACTTTACCTTGTCTAAATTAAATTAGATGCGTTTTTTTTTCCAACACGGGTATGAATTTACACTGAGCTTCACCCTGAACTAAATAAGGTTGAAGGCGAGACAAGTTCAAGATGAATTATAATCTTTTCAAGCTATAATAAGTTAAAAGCTGCCTTCACTGATTCAGAATTTGTTTCTTTTGGTTCTAGTTGGGTTTGTACAGAAAAATAAATGCCATTAAACTTCCCTTTGACTTCTCTATATTAAAATATCTTTACTTCTAGCTGAAAAATGTCTCCAGGTGAAATCACTTGCAGGAACCTTTAGTTCAGATTATGTCATCTCTTTGCTGTTAATATGAAGTTTGTAATTAAAGTCAACCTGCTTTTCCAGAGCTCCTCCAGATGACATCATCGGAACTCCTACTAATTAAAAACTCCTATGCGTGATGTCATCGGGAGGAGTTTTCCAGCTAGAAGAAGAGAATTTTGATAAAAGGATACCAGAGGGAACTAAAGCCATGGGAATTATCTCATCCATAATTTCACGTGTATGAACGGGTTGTAATTAATGGATGTATATGTTTCTAGTGGATGTTGTGGTGCTGATACACTAAACGATTCTTATTGGTTGTTAAAAACGATGCAGCTTCAGCCAAACACTGAAAAAACACAGAAAGCTGGTAATGACCATTGAGTTGTCGTCCCAGTGTTTTTACGCCCCAGTCAGCACATTCTAAATGTAATCATCTGTTAATCCACCACTTTTAGCTAAACATATGAACTATTCAATTATCACCACTATCTATTTCAAACACACATTCAAGCTACTGCTTTAAGGTCAGACCACAGATGTGTTTAGATGTTATGGTTGAGTTATTATACAGTATTTGAAGGTGTTTAAGTAAAACTGTAACTTCAGTTCTTTTCTCTGTCTCTCTGCTCTAAGGTTCTGTAAGTTATGAAGCATATCTGTATGAAAACATACTCTAAGATGTTACATACTTCAGCCTTAACTGTACTTTTAGGATGAAACTAATGATAAATTACATATTTAGCCTAACTCGAAAGATGCTTTTGACGTCTGAAATGAAATGAGAAAGTAAAACCTTGTGTAAATGGCGAGTAGCAGTTACTGTAAACAGGAAGATAATGGTCTGATACCACAGGAGACAACAGACATCGTTTCTGGCGTGCAGCAGACCCGCGTGTGCACTATAGCATCTGCTATGTGCCGCCTAATGATATCCATTCCTCTAACTCTGGTCAGCAGCCCTCTAAATCATACAGCTAGTAATACACTTACTGTCCCCTGAGACCACTCTGTGTGGTGCAGGCAGGGGGTGGGCGGGTGGGGGTGAGACAACACACAAGGACTTGTGGACAGAGAGAGCACAACCACACATGAATCTTGATTTCTTTTCTTGTTTTGTTTTTAGATCAAATCTGTCCTTGCGTCGATGTTGCTGTCTGTGAGGGGGGGGGAGAGTTGCTTTGGAAAGGAGGGTCCGTAAGATAAAATACGGTAAAGTCTCCATTCGTTAATCAGCTCCGCCACCATAACCTCCTCTCCCTCCCCATTCTGCATCACCTTTCCTTGTCTTTCCATATTTAACCTTAAAAAAACAATCTGTTTGTCGGGGACATCACATTACAGCCAAGCCGGCTCATTTCCCCTCGAGGGATATTAATCACTGAGATCAGCGGTTGCATCGTCTGGTCGCAACGAAAAGCTGAACGCTCCCGGGTCATGGTGGGACACGGTTAAAACCCACTGAAGATCCATTTAGAGCAGTTCAAAGTGCTCCACCAAAACAAAATGAAAAGAATCTTATAAGAATTTCTCTGGTCACAGCTCAGCAGATCATACATCTCCTTAGTGGCCCCGAGCATGTCAGGCAGAGTTATTTCTGTGCCTCAGTAGAAAATACAACAATTCACCACACAGACATGCTGCATTTGATGCATGCATGTGTTCGACAATAAGCAAGTGAAGCCGCTTCTCATGTGAGCCGCTGGATTCAAGCATTTTATTTATTTGTGTATAAGTCAGACGGGGGTTCATACGCAGCCACATAACTAGACATTTATTCAGGAGAAAAAGTCAGCTGCTTGTGTGAGAGTGAAGGTCATGGGAGGGCTGGAAAGTACCAGAGAGTTGCAGGGAAAAACAAAAATGTCTTCCTTATTATCGGGGTTTGCGACAACGGTGAGTTGTTTGTCTGTCTGTCTGCACAGGCAGCGATAATCCTCCGAGTATTTTTCAGAGCCGCTGGGTCTTTGTGTTCGGTACAGAAAGAGCCAGCGTGCTCCATCACGTGCTCGCTGCTTTTGCAGTGCAGAGCTGTAGACGAAACTTGACCTCCTTCACATCGCAGTCTTCAAATATGTTTACGATGTTCGCAGATCATTTACCTACAGTAAGTGAGACTATCAGCGCCACAGTGTAGAAATACTCCGCTACAAGTATAAGTACTGAATTCCAAAAGGCACAGATATATTAGTTAAATTAAAAATCATATGTGAAATATCAAAAGCCAAAAAGTGTGACTGTACAATTTTATTGACCTTATACACCGTTTTAGCAAATATAATGTGAATTACGATGTATTTGCATAATTCTGGGTGCACTGTGAAGTTAACACTGGCGGCAAATGGATTTTGTAATATAAATCTGAATATGGAAAGTAAAAGAGTTTTTGAAATAAATGTAGTGAAATCAAAGTACAGCTTTTCCTCTAAGATGTAGTAAAATCAAAGAATGTCGGAGCAGAAAATGAAAATACTCCAGTAAAGCAGCACTACTTTAAAAGAGGAAAGAGGCTCCTCCTCTGTCGCTCTGATTATTCCAGTTTTTCCAATTAATTTTTTTTTTAGGAAGTTGTCCCTATCTGATTTAAAGCAACGACACATCCATATTTGCAATTACTTCCATCTTGGCCCTTTACACGTCAAGCGTCTTACATCACTGATTTAAAACTTTAACAGCTTAACAGCTTGTTTTTTGTGCTGCTTGTCACTTAGACAAAACACACACACACACACTCAGAGGCATCCTAGTTGATTATAAGCTGCTATGAATATGACAGACAAGTGAAATCCACACTGAAAAACGCAGCCGTTGCGGCACAGAAGGCCACTACATGACAACCTGAG